>JALGQZ010000003.1:37391184-37951184 GCA_023105745.1 Austropuccinia psidii | reverse complement strand
AAAATTTAAAAATAAGTGTAATTTGATTTTAAAATTTTCTTAAAGATTTAATGATTTAACAATTAAATAAATCTGAAATAACCTTTCACAGGAAATTTTGGCTCAGCCAAAAGAGGCTGAAAGTTTTTGGGTGAAATTGAAGTTAATCAAAATTCAAGTTGAGAATAAAAAATAGATTTTAAGATGTTATTATTCAAAAATAAATTTAACTTTTTAAAGAAAAAAAATGATATTTTAAATTAAATTAATTTTTAAAGATTTTTAAAATAATTAATAATTTAAAAAGATGTTAAAATTATTTGGATCAAATTGATTTTTAAAAAAATTTTCAAAAGAATTTTAATAAGGGACTATGATACACCAGCTTTAAATTATGAATGCACACTTAGATTTATTGAAGTATTTATTAAAAAAGAAGAATATTAAACAATGGAATTGGTTGATACTGAATCAGAAACTAACATAATACCAGAGGAAATTGAAATTAAATCCCTACTTACAAGTAAAAAAGTTAATATTAACCTTAAAGGAATTTGTGGAAATACAAAATTGTTGGTTAAACTCTCAGAATTTATACCAATTACTATAATAACAGGAGAAGAAAAATGAATTCATTTATTCATAGCAAAAAGAGCCATACACACCATACTTGAAAGACCTTTTTTTAGCAGATAATAATGTTAAATTTAGATTTTCACACAAGCAAGGGGAAATATTTAGTTATTCAGAGAAAGATGAATGATGATTATGATTAAAAATATGTAACCCTCAAGCTATTAGTTGGAAAGTTTCTCCATCAAGAGGTATAGAGATTTATGAATCTTCAGAGATCATGAAATGATAAATAAATCAAAAAAGAATCATCCAAAAGAAAAGAAACATAGGAAATAGAAATTAAATCTTCAAAAAGAGTAAAAATAATGTCTCTTGGACCAAAAAAATCCCCTTTTGAAATTTTTTTTTAATGAAAAAAAAAAATGAATTGAAAGTTATAAATCAAGATAAAGCCCTAAAAAAAAGAATTAAAAATCAAAATCAAAAAGATAACTCTTTGAGGATAATTGTTAAAATTAAAAAACCTTCAAGTCAATTTTGATAATAAAAAAAAAAAAAATTTTACATAGAATTCTAAATATTTCAAAATTTTAATCAAATAATAATTGAAGAAAGTTTTAAAATGTTATTTTCATCTAACAAAAGTTTTCCCCCTTCACCTGATAGAAAATCTAAAGGAAAGGAGACAGAAGATAAACTGGAGGTAGAAGGTAATGAAACAATAGAAAAAATCAAAGAGGAACTAAAGAAGATTAGAAGAAATTTGGAAATGGCCATAGAAGACCCAGAGAAATGGCTAGAACTTGAGTTAAGTGGTGTTTATAAAGAAGATGAAGGAGAAATTACACAGAAGAAATTTAAAATGGATCTGAAGCCACCTGAAGAAAATTCCTCAGGAATTTAAAAAGATTATTTCAATTTATTTCAGGAAAAAATTGATTAGATTAGTTATATTGAAAGAGATTTAATAAATGAATAAACAAAAGATGAAATAATTAAGCCATTGAAAAAAAAAGGAAAAGTTAAAGAATTGAAAAATGAAAGTTCCATAATTATTGAAGAAAAAATGAATCAAATGTGGTATAGAGATATTAAAAAAAAGGATTAAACAAAGAATTAAAACACTTCCAGAAGGAAAATTGATAGAATTAGAAGATGACTTGATTTTATATCAACAAAATAATGAAAATTGGAAAGATAAATTCAAACCAGGAAGAAGATTTGAATACCTATAGGAAGGAGAGTTATCAGAAAATACACCAAAACTAGCTGGAATTACCATCCTAGAACCCAATCCACAAAATGAAATAATTGATGAGATTTATGATACTTATGAAAAATTATTCTCTTTTTCCAATACCTCACTTTCAAACACAACAAATTTATTTGATAAAAAATGAAAAAATGACATTAATATTAACCAATGACACCCAAAATCAAAATATAATAAAACCAAACATACTGGAGAATGAGGAAGAGGAAGATTATGTAATTCTTCCAATAATAAAATTCCAAGAGATGTATGATTATGAGATAGATTCAACACCAATTAAAAGCCAATATATTTCATAATTACCTGGATCAAATCCTAAAAATTTTGAAATCTTGGAATTACTAACCACTACTGGAATCAAAGAAAATTTAAGAAATAATTACTGGAAAAAGCCTTATGGATATTATAAAATGACAATACAAGGACTTTATTACAAATTGTTATGGTCTAAAGAGGGTTTTAATCTAGATGGTTTTGAAATCTTAGGAGGAACTCCTTAGTGGTGTGATTTTGGATATATTTTTATTCATGATGTCAAAAGTTTTGTTTTAGAATGGAAAGGAAATACACAAAGAGAAAAACACAACAAGCTATTTGAAGAGATATTGAAAGATATATTTCTTTAAGTAATTCAAAACAGAATTTTGTGAAGTTCTCAATAATAAATCAAGAAATTCATTTTCAATTACCCATCAACAAAAAAAAATAATAGTAAAATCATAAAATTCATTTAAAAAAAAAATATATCTTTTCTTATCTTTATTATTATCAAGCGAAGTGACATCCTCCTGCCTTATTAAACAGGAATTTCAATTTATTTAAAATATTTTTTCATAACTTTTATCACTCAAGGGAAGTGACATCCTTCCTTATCAAAGAGGTATTTGAATCTATTTAAATTACTTCATTAAAAAAAAAGACTTTCATCTAAAATATTCTCAACTTTCAGTGGAAGTGACTTCTTAAAAAGGAATAATTATCTTATCTTAAATCTCAATACTTTCACAAAATCTAAAAAAAAAAAAATAACTATAAAACCATAGAGGTCAAAAATTTCATCTCAAAAATGAATGGAAATTGAATCTTGGTTGGAATTAAGAAGGATGAATAGATGTAAACTTCAAAAAAGAAGAAATTGAAGAAGATTTCAATTAATGAGGAAAAAAAAAAATTTGTTCAAGAAGTAAAAGATTTATTTCAAATATGGATTTAATAACTTAAATTTGAATATTTTTTTTTCAATTTTCCAGAAAAAAAAAATAAATAAACTAAATTGTTAAAGAATCTCAAAAAATTTGGAAAAGCTTCTTAGATTTTTTTTCTCTAAATATTGGAATTTTTAGAATTAATTAAATATTAGGTTATCAAAAGAAATTTAGAGAAATTTTATTGAAAAAAAGATAAATTAAAAGATGAAAAAGGCAGAATAAAAATACATTTTAGGGTTTGAAGGTTTCAAGAGGATCTTTTTTGGACAAATTGAAAATACCAGAAGGAAGAATTTTGTGGAAGTGTAAAAATTATTTAATACAATATTCAAACTGGAATTCTTTATGGGAAGAGGTGTTTGTAATTGGAATTATCAGTATCAAGGTTTAAAATTATAATTTCAATGAGGAAGATTGGAAATGATTTTGGAGGACTTATTTGTTAAAAAATTTAAGAGAAGAAAAAAAATATTCATATCAATACTCAAGAAGAAACTCATAATGATAATTCAGAAAAATATAAATATAAATTAAAAAAAAAACTCAACTAATATTATTAATTTTAAATTTTAAACCAAAATAATAAGAAAAAGTTTTCAAACCATTAGGCTATGTATCAGTATTTAAGACAAGACTTAAAGCTCAACATTCTCAAGATTTTTGTAAATTTAAAAGTATCATGATTTGATTTTAATAATCAAATAAAGAAAAAACAGGGGTTGTTATCTATTAATATGCCATCTCAAATTAAAACAAAATGGAAAAATTTTGGGGAAGTGTGGGCCTAGTCAATAAATTATTATTTTTTTTAAAAAAAAAATTTAAAATAAATGTATATCTTTATCAAAAGATCTACTAAAGCAAAAAATAAAGAGGCAAAATAAATAAAATATTCTCATCAAATGGAAATGAATAGGAGAAAATCAATAGTAAATCTTAATAAAGACAATTCACAAAAAAAAGACAACAACCATATACTGGATAACAACTTACAGCCCAAACAAGCTGGGTTTAAAAAGTCTTTCACAGGAAAGAATCCATCCAAAAATTAAGTTATCAAGGTTGAGAACTCTCAATCACAACAAGATTCCAAAAAATAAATTATGTTTTCCAGAATTAAGGAACAAAAAAAATACCAAGTTTAATCACCTAACTTTCTCAAGGATCAGTGTATTACAATATTCCCAAACATGATAGGTCTGGAAGCAGGATTACTTTCAGAGGGGGGAAATGAACCAATTCCAACATTGGAACTGAAAAGTAAAATTGATTCACTAGCCACACTACATGAATAGTAGTGATGATGAAATATGATTTGTCCCTCAGGGAACTTGTGGGTTTGCATGGGTAAGTAAGTGTTTCAAGTCTTCATAATTTCCCCCAATGTCATTGTCATCTTGATCTGTCCATGAAATATGGCCACCTTTAATCAATTAGCAACAAGTGAAAACATCAACATCAAGATTACTTTCAATCAAAGTTGTTCCCCATGACCTCAAAGGTTGAAGAACTGTCTGCTTTGCTCACATCAGACACTGACAGCTCTGGAAACAAACCATCTGATGATGATAATGATCCTAATATAGTCAATTTCAACTCACCTAGCCACTTTACAGGTAAATATTATTTTCCAATGAGAGACCAATAGCTATACTAACAATTTTTTCACAAAGCTATAATTTCAATTTTCATCTGTTGGCTTCATCTTCCTTGTGCTTTTAGCTTAGAAACCTCTTGCCTGGTACATACATTTATCAAGGCTATTGTTTCATCTTCTCAGAAACAAACAACTAAAACCAAATTTCCAAAGGCATTTCCAAACAATGATGAAGGTCTTACATATTCAGCCACAGCTCAAGGAGCATATCTTCTGTGAGAGTTGTTACAAACTATATGATGGTGCTGATACCCCCAATTACTGTAACTATCAGTACATACCACAGAGTCCAATTTTAAACGATACTATCTCATATTAAGACTCTATTCCATGCCATTCAAAATCAAAGCCTTCCCCTTACTATGTCATTAAAATATAAAAAAACCAATCCTACAGCAATACATATTCTCAAATTAATTTATTATTTGCAAGACATAGTTTAATGGGTTCAATACCTCCTTGAAAATCCCAACATTCAATCCTCAATTTTGGAATGGCAGAAACAGCTATTGAAAATGCCACATGTGGATGACATTCAACAAGCTCAAGCATGGAAAATGTTCCAATGGAAGAATGGTGATGAAGATCAATCTGAGACACTTTGCCTTACATTTTCTCTATTAATTAACTGGTTCAACCCAAAGGTAAAAAAACAAGGAGGTAAGCAGGATTCAATTGTCTTGATCCTACTTACATTCCTCAAAATTCCACCAAAGGTTTGCCACAAGCCAGCTTATTCATTTTTCTTTGGAATTGTTCCTTGACCAAATTCTACCAAAATCATAACCATCTTAAACATCCTCAAGCCACTAGTTGATCAGCTATTGAAGCTGCAAAATGGAGTTAACATAACAACCATTTCAAGACCACAAGGTAAGAAATCTTACCTGAAACTACTCCCCTGAATTGGTTATTTAGTGGATATTAATGAAGAATAAGGTTTTGCATCACATTTTTCCACTTTGTGTTATTCCCAATTACCAGATTTAAATTTTATGAAACTAGGACACAATTGCCTGTGATTTGAAATATTGAAAGCAGCTCAAGACAGGAATAATTCCAAAACAATCACTGAGAAAGAGAATTTTTGTAAACGCACTGGATTCTGGTGGTCTGAGTTAAAACCCTGCAATACCAGAATCCCAACATGCACCTGGCTGAAGGGAGTCTTAGCTAATAATTTCAGGTTTTGTTGGGGATTCCAAGAAACATTACAAGAGAAGCACAGGGCATTGAAAGAGGAAACACACAATAAGAAACAAAAGCACTTAGAAAATGACAAGGAGGAAGAAGTGGGGAGTGGATTCAATATCTTGGAGTTCAAAGATAGCATAGAACTGTGTAAAGTTATTTCTAGAAGATTTTTTACAACAATAAAAAAATTTAATCGTTTTGGTACATACTTCAAGACATCAAGCTTCCAAAGAATTTGGGGGCCTCAAAACATTTTTGGCTCAAGGCATCAGACTGGCTTACATTATTTACTCTAGTGATCCCTTTGGTATTTTTAAAAATGTTTTTTGAAGGCAATGATCAAATTGCCCCTGAATCAAACCAAGGGGAGTTCCTTAAAAATGTAGGGGATTTGGTGTAATGCACCAGGATAGCTTGTAACAAAGTGGTGAGGGATGGCCATACTGGGAAGTTTGTGAATGCATACTATAGGTATACCCTCTTCTCATGAAAATTATCCAATAATCCAACAGTGAAGCTAAATCATCAATATGCACTGCACATCCCTCAACAGCTCAAAATATGGGGGCCATTATTGGGTGTATCCAAGTTTTCAAGGGAGAGGTTAATTGTGATTCTACATGAAAACCCAACAAATAATTGAATAAGTGATTTTGAGATCACAGTTACAATTTTGAGGCAATTTAGATTTGAAGCTGATCTCCTCTAATTCACTTTAAGGGGAGATGCATGGGGCACTTATGAAAAGGGGGAAAGCCATGCAAAGATTAATGGCTAAAAATACAAGTATTGAAGATTACTTGGAAGGTAAGGGTTAGACACAAAGGAAGAATAATTATAACTTTGGAAAAATCCATGTTGTTTTGTATGATGTCATGGTGGAAATGCTCAAAAGGGAGGGGTGCAAGTCCACCAATGGAGGGCTTTCCCTCCTCCTTTGGGGGCTTATATTTTGTCAAGATATTCTTACCAGTTACCTTCTATTAAGTCCAAAAAACTCACAATCTCAATAAGCTCACCAAACAATCTGATATTTTTTAAAAATGCAGGTTGTGTTTAGTATGAAATCATTGACTTCATTCATCAATTCACTGGCCTAACAAACTGAAATGAGATATGATTATTCCTGAAGCTCATCAAGCCCTTACTAAGCTCATTAAAATATTGACCAGGAGATATTGGTTACTATTCTGATCTCCTTGGAGTCTTTATAGGCCAATTGGGTCCCCCTCACAGAAACCTTTTCATGTGCCCATCTCAAGTCCTTGGTAATGCCACCTATCAATATATCCCTCCTGAAGTTTTTGGCATATCTCACAATGGTATCATTGTCTTCCCACAAACACTTTTCTATTTAAAATCAAATGTTTTTTTTGAAAACTGTTATGCACTTTCAGTTTCACTATTCACAGAAATTTAAAATTATTACTCCCTGTTTATCCCTCACCAACTCCTCAATGTTCACCCCCAATTTTTTTTTCTTGCATCAAATTTTTACTCCTTCCATTTCCTTCCTGTCATCTCCCTTTTCTTAATCACTACCTTCATCATTTCTAACACCATCATCCCCATTGTATATGAACTACGTATCTTCTTCATATGCATACTCACCAGGTGCATAGAGTCCATCACTTTCACTTTCTAAACAATCAGGGATTGCAACTTTCATATCAATACTATCTTTGTCATCCACATCTTCACCACTCTCCCCCTCTTCAAAATCCTGCAATTCATAAGGCTCAACAAAAATGTCACAATATTTTTTTGTATATAACTTGTCAGATATCTTTTCCTAGGGGTGTCTTTTGGGCTTCAAGAAATATTCAGGGGCAAGAAAAAATTCCACAAAGTTCCAATAAGCCATTGCCTGCTTTTGTGCATGGTCCAATTTTTTGAAACATTTGATGTTGTAAAAATCAATGGGAAGGCCTTTTTGTGGTCTAACTATGCTGTATTCAACAGGGAAGTTTGGAAGACAACATGTGTGCTTGCATTTAATGTTCCCCTCATTCTTTTTGGCTGGTTTCATAGCTTCATCTAGTATATGAAATGAAATGTTTGCTTTGCAAGAGCATAATCTCAATGTCTTGATAATATTTTTTTTTTCTTTTTGTTGTATTCATCATTGCTGTGTGCTCCTATTTCTTGAATTACTCTTTGATATTTCTTGAGAAATTTCTTAACTATAGCATAACCCAACTGGAAATCACAAAGCTAACCCAAAAAAACATCAGTGAGTTTCCACTTTTCAATAACTTAATCTCAAACTAACCTGTGATTGATTCTTGCTCCATAATTTTTTTTGTGCTTTCATCACATAGTGGACAAGATGATAATAATCCTTTTGGAGAAGGGAGGATTAAATTAGATACAAATGGTTGAGTGAAATATAATAATATGCCCTTTCCACAGAAATCTTCTGGAATTTAGTGACAGCAACAATCCAACATGAAAAATTTTACAGGTTGTCTTGATTATTTCCTAAATTTGGGCACCAGATTGTTATTCCTAGCCTTGCTAATGCTCCACAAATAAACACAACATATGATTAACTGAGGTTGGAAATTCCATGTCCAAGCTTGTGCTTTTGGATTTTTTTTGCAATATGGTGTAAGTATAGCATCTTCATCTACCAGGTTGTGTGCTGATGAGTCTCTGATAACATTTGTGATATCATCTTTTTTAGAAAATTTGCAATAGAACTTCACAAGTTTTTCTCCTCCAGGTGCAGTTGGTACTGCATTCTGCTCAACAACACCCCACAAAACCTTTATATGAAAAACCAATTCTTCTTAAAGGTAGATAGGTCAGAATAGTCTTTCAAAGTATAAATAGAGGTGTCAGCTTACTTAAACTCCTTTGAAATTGGGCATAAAATGTGATTTCTAAATATGAAATGGATTTTGTGCTACAGGTGATTTATTTGTAATATTTTGTCATGATGAAGTTGGGCTGGCTTTGTTGTTCTTGTGTTGTGGAGTACTGGTAGCTGGCAGAGGTTTAGATTTGGAACATTTGAATTTTTTCTGGCTGTCTGGAGTTTTCAGTATTTATCCCTCTTTAACCTTGTTTTTCACATTGGGGTTTGGAGTAGAATTTCTGAATTTCATCCTATCAACATCTTCCTCCAGATTATTGATGAAGGATATGAGGGATTTCTATGATTGGATGAGTGCTGCAAATCTATTTGACACATCTGTAACAATGCTTTCTTCCAGACCTTAACAAAGGAAACTCTTGCAAGAAAAGGCTATCAAACTGGTTAAAAGAACAGTTAATACTGGCAAGTTGTAGATCACATTCCACCATGTGACAGTACCCCCATGCTTAGAGCACTGTGTCCCAAGGTGCATGTAACTGATGGTATTTCCCATGTCCTCCTCATGGAGCTACATTAGTCACAACAGGAGCATACAAGGAACCCTTGTATGCCAATGGAGCAGAAAACCCAGAAATTTCTGGTTTTTTGATTGAGTCCTCTCCTTGTCTGCAACCAGAATAAAACCCATGACATTGGTAACCCGTTTGTTGTAACAATGCTGTCTGCCAGACCTCAACAAAGGGAGCTCTTGCCAAAAAGGCTATCAAACTGGTTGAAATAATGGTTAATACTGGAAAGTTGTAGATCACATTCCACCATCTGACAACATCATTGGCCAAGGTGGGAAATGTCATGGTGGGAGCTGAACTGCTGTTGGATGATGGGGTGGGTTTCATGATTGTGGAAATGAAGTACTTTGTATGCAATTGAAGGGTAAGAATTGAAAAAAAAAGATATTTACTTAAGAAATATAAAAGGGTTCTGATGAGGAACAAATATTTCCTGGAACAATGTAAAGTATATATACAAAATTCTCAGATGTGTACAACAAAATTAAAATGTATTGAGAGTTGGAAACAGGAAACCATGACATAAGCTTGTTAATTTTAATCCTCAAGGGTTATACTTTCCTACAGACTTAGGGGATGGCATGGCAAGGGAGACTAGGATTGTAGCCTAGATAATGATGATTCTTAGCAATGAGCACAACAAATCACTTCATATGTGCCATGAAAATGTTAAGAGCCTACTTGACACTTGCACTGACAGTTCAAGTCACATCTGTATTGTCATGCCTATGCATGTGGTACCACTACACTACTTCAACTGATAAAATTACTCCTCAAACCAACACCTCTATTGAAAAATTTCAAAATTTCCTCTGAAAAATAAAATTTCAACATACCAGAAGATTCTTTTTTCAAGAATAAAACAAGATTTTCTTTAAAAAAAATAGTCCTTGTATGACTTCAAAATGCAGGGTGGTTCCCAGATGGCCAAAATTAGTCCTTGTATGACTGTAAACTACAGGGTAGCAACCTGAAGGCTCAAGATTAGTCCTTTTATTACTTTAAGCTGAAGGGTAGCAACCTGAAGGCTACATATTAGTCCTTGTATGACTTTAAGCTACAGGTTAGCAACCTGAAGGCTAAAATTAGTTCTTTTATGAGGTTAAAATATGGGGTGGTTCCCAGACAGCTAAGATTAGTATTTTTAGACTTTAAACTACAGGGGTAGCACACCAGAGGGCTAAACATTCAATTAAAATTAACAAATAATGAAAATAAAAAAATTGAAGATTTCAATGGTAGCAACAAAAGTGAATAATAGAATGATGAGGACTTCAAGGTGTGAATAATGAATAATATTTAATCAAAATAAAACTATTAAAGTTAATCCACTTTGTCCCCAGTAAAACAGAAAGCTGCTCTCTTGTGTAGAAGTTTGTTCAATTACTTTCAGAGTCAGGAAAGGGAAGAATTGAAGAATGTCAAGTTGAAGATTAGAGATTAGAGGAAGAAGAAAAAATTGAAAACCATACAGATTCTGATTAAAAATGCAAATCTTTCAATTGGAAATATGGGGACAGCATTAAATGGAGAGGGGGATATGGTATTCCATGCCAATTATACAAGTCTCAAGCTTACCAAATTTCAAAAAGGAATAAAATAAAATTGTGGAATTTCAGAGAAGAAATGGGGGATTTTGCAAATTGCAGAATAACTTGATGGAAATAAGATTGCAGAATTATCAAGAAATAGCTGAATAACTCTGAGGGATAAAAATAAAATTGTAGTATAATTTCAGATATGAAAATACAATAGAACAATAATTTCTTAAATGGAATAAAAACCATGCAATTTTTGAAGAAGAAATAGGAATAAAACTGTGGGATTTTGGGGAAGAAACAGGAATAAAATTTCAGGCTAACTTCAGACATGGAAAGAAGATTTAGAAATTATGTAAAATATTAGGGAATAACTCCAGAGATGGAAATAGGAATTAGGGAATAACTCTGGATATGGAAAATAAAATTGTGGAATAACTCCAGAGATGGAAATAGGAATTAGGGAGTAACCCCAGGGAAAATTGAGGAATGACTCCCAAGAAGAAAATCAAATTTCAGAACAACATCATCTATGGAAATATGATTGTGGAATAATTCCAGAGATCAAAATAAAATTGTGGAATAACTTCAGAGAAGGAAATCAAATTGCAGGACTATGGAACTAGGTAAATCAAACTGTAAAGAAGTCCTAGGGAATAATAAAGAGTATTAAATTTTCAACCAGAATAATTTCAATTGAAATAGAAAGTACCAATTTCCTCACCTTTGTTCAAATATGATGGAAGTTCACTCAAGAAGCTATTCTATATTTTCCCCACTTTCTCCACTTCCAAGGAAAATGTCACCAGCTAAATTCCCTCAAAGATATCATCTGACTACAAGAAATTTCAATTGTCAGAAGCTGTATTGTCTTTCCACTTTCTTGGCAAAAAGAAACTCTCACCAGCCAAATTATCTCAATAACATCACATTCTTTTGATAAGAAAAACACCACCAGAAAAATTCTCTCAGAAGACACATAACAAAGTCACCAAAAAGAAAAATTTCACCAGCTAAATTCTCTCAAAGATATTGTATGACTAGAAGAAACTTTGATCTTCAGAAGCTTCATTTTCTCCACTTTCTTGACAAAAATAAACTCTCAACAGCCCAGTTATCTAAATGAAATTAAATTATGGTTATAAGAAAAAATCCCACCAGAAAAATTCTCTAAGAAACCACATTGCTACATCAAAACTACATGTCTCATCAGCTAAAACATCTCAACTATGATTTTTCTAAGTACCCTGTTTTGAGAAGCTCAATAGTGTCCTAAAAGGTATAAATAGAGGTCTTTTCTCCCCCATTTTCCAAAAACAATGGAAAATGTTGTGGGATTAAATAAGGCAGTACCTTGAGGGGGAAATTATTGATAAGTCTGTTTTGAATTTCAGAATTGTCCAATAACCATGGGTGCTAAGGTGTATTAGCTGCCCCTCTAAATAATACTGAATAGTCAGCCTACAGAGAATCACAAAATAAAATAAGATTTGTGTCTTTAAAAGATAGAAAAGACTTATCAGCAGTCTCTAAATAAGACCTATCAATAACACTACAGTAAAAACTATGATTCAAAACTAAAATTTCTGATAAAATAAAGACTAAGGTTTGTTTTGTTGTTATTTTAATAAAAGTAATGATAATATTTTTTTTCTGTTTTTCTGTTATTTTAATAAAACTAATAAGAATATTTTTTGGGGCTTTATGTTGATTATAATTATTTTTTTTATATTAATACTAATAATAAGACTACTGGATATTCTTCTTTTGATATTTTTAATGTTGAGTTTATATCACTACTTCTTTTCTTTTAATAATACTAGGCTTCTGAGAAAAGCTACTGAGGCATTTTACTACTGTTATACTACTATTCTTCAACAATAATAGGCTACTGAGAAAGGCTACTGAGCTTTTACTACAGTTATACTACTATCCTTCAACAATAATAAGCAACTGAGCTTTTACTAGAGTTCTACTATTATCCTTCAACAATAATAAGCTACTGAGCTTTTACTATGGTTATACTACTATTCCTTAATAATACTAAGCTACTGAGAAAGGATAACAAGATTTTAATATTTTTATACTACTATTCTTCAGAAATACTAAGCTACTGAGCAAGTCTACAGAGCTTTTACTACTAAACCACTACTACTACTCTAGATATCCTGCTAATTGAGGGATGGTGGTGATTCTGGATAGTGGGAACTTGTTCCATGATTATGGGGAAAATGAGGGAGAGAGGACCTCTATTTATAGCTTTTGGGCCTCCATAGAGCTTCTCAAAACAGGGTACTTAGAAAAAATCATATTTGAGAGATTTTAGCTGGTGAGACATGTAGTTTTGGTGTAGCAACGTGACACGGGATCCAAGTTCTGACCAATGGGATTGAGTTGTCACATCAATTGGTAATTATAGGTATGCACCTGGGATTGATTTGAATTCTGACCAGTAACATGGTGTTATCATTTTAATGGACTTTTGACATGAATTCTGACCAATAAGATGGCTTTATCATGTCAATTTATGATTATAGGTATGTACCATGAATTAATTTGATTTCTAACCAATAAAATGATGTTCTGATAATTCTTGAGTAATTTGTGGCTTTTATTTGGAAGGATTAGTCATCTGCTATGCAATTGCTGTCAATCTTTATGTCCAGCTTATGGGTTAGGTTCGAAATAATTTTTTTTTTGAAAATATTTTCTGTTTTCTTCCAAAAAGATTTTATTATTCTGTTTTGGTTTTTTTTCTTCTTCGAATTTCTAAAAAGAATAATTTTGAAATTACCTTCAATGTGGCTTGAACCAGCTACATGACCACTCCACAGGTGAACAACTCCTCCTTGTCACACTACTGGCAAGGAGCTGATGCTGTGGGATGCGGCGTTGTCCTGACGCTAAGGTTTGATAATGGTCATGTTTTGTTAAGGGAGCCCTTTAATGTTCCTGGGCAAATACATTGTTAAGAATTTAAAAGGAGATTTATTACTTTTGAACTTCTGAAAAAATCTCAGCTCTGTACTCTTTCAATGTGATCACCCAAGGTCCTCAAAGGTTCCAATGAAAGAACCCATAGATAAATTTTAAGATCTAGTCAATTAGAGAAACTTACTTTTCTAAAATGCTTCATATAATAATTTCTAATAAGGGCTATAACATTGTTTCATACCTTTCATTTCAAAAGGGGCCTAGATGCTCTTAAATAAAGAATTACCACTTCTAGTTTTTTTACACACACCAGTCCTGAAGCCACGATATCTCATTTTTTTTGAAATTCCTTGTTGATTTTTTTCAATTAATTTGAACCCCAACTTTCTTCTTCAATACCTTCATATGAGCTACTGGCTTAGCTTAGTGATAACAATTTACAATGAAAATTTCTTGGCTTAATACAACAGATTCAGCTACACACTTACATTTTTTGCTTGATTTCTATTTCTTTTGACTGGATTTAGAAGAAAGAACAAATTCTCAAATTTTCAGTGGATTTTGGCTAATTCTTCCAAATAATTTGTTTATTATTTTTATTGCAATGTTTTTATTCTTCTATAAATCTATTCTAGACAAGCTCCTCAAGCATAATGAATTTTCCAAATCATAATGCTTATGATCAACCTATTGGAGGAAGCTTGTCAGGCCCATACCAGTTTGAACAAATGAAAAATGCAATTTCCAAATGTGATGAAGTTATAGCTGCATTTATTCAGCAAGCAGAAGATGAAGACAAAGCCAAGAACAACCCTTAAACAAAGGGCAAAGGAAAGGGTTGAAGTACCCCTTTTCAAAATCAGTTACCTCAAGGACCATTACCAAGAAGCAATACACCTAAAACAACCTTGAAACCCAAAAGAAATTATAGCCCAAATCCGAAATCCACAATGTCAGTAAAGCGCAGTCCAGTCCAAATGCTCATCAAAGATGCTCCTCCTGACTTCAAATATACAACGGTTAGTCAGTCATTAAGAAACTTGTAGTTCAAATGGCTGATTTGTTGACCTTCTTCATAGGAAGCATTGTATGTACACTTCAAGCTCTTGTGGGGCATGCTCACTCCATCAGCATTGCCAACAGCACCTGATAAACAATTACTCAAGGAATTATACCAAAGATTTTCAAGTGCCAAGGAGGTCCAAACTGTTGCCCCGAACTCACAAGGTGTTAAATTGATTAGCAAGGCCCAGGTCTAAACCTTGTGGGATGCAAATTCTGGGAAAAGAAAAATAGGTAAAAATATTATCAACATGCAAGACTTCTACATTACCTACATTCATTCAATTTGTGCAAAGCTTGGAATCCGTATCTGGGCACCAGACCTTCAAGAAGCACCTGATTCCCTGTATAATGAGACATGTCGCATTGTTGCCTCGATGACCTTTCAACAGATTGCTTGCAGTGGTTCCTATCAATAAATGCATGCAAATCTAACTTACTGTAGTGACCTTGGATTTCTTTGCACTGCATATGATCAATATGTGCATTATGTGTTGTCTGAAAAGCATAAAAACAAAGTTTGAAAAAAAGGATGGAATGCATGGGATGTGGAGAGGAAAGTAGTACAGAGAGAAAGACAACAAGTAAGTTTTTACTGATAACTTTAAGACTAAATAATTTGGATAAAGCTGACTTATGCTATTCATTGAGAAGCTAAAAGATTGACACTACAAGTTTCTGGTTTCACACAATTTTGCTAAAAGACATCAAGTAATTTCTTCAGATGTTAATGCTCATAGCAATGATGAGTACAACTCGAAATTAGGGATTTATATCATCAAAACACTTCCTTACCAATCAAACAGTGCAACTGCATTTTTCCAAAGACTTGACAGCAAGATAAATCAAGTTGATGCTATGATGGGTCCTAAATACAATCAACAAGTTTGCCAAAGGCCAAAGAAAACCATTTTTTCCAACTTTGAAAAAACCCCTAAAAACATCCCAATTGAATTTTACAAACCCAAATGGTTTAACGAAAGAAATAACTCAGAAAAATTAATAGCTGCCGGGTTATCAGGGGTGGCCTTTGTTCCAGTTAAAGACTTACCTCCACGAGAAAAACAACATCCTGATGAACGACTCAGCAACCTTTCTCTCAGCTGCAAGTACTGGGAATCAATAAGCAAAGATTATGAAATTGAGCCTGGTACCCCTGAAAGTAGTGAAGAGGGTAGTGTTGAGAGTAGTATTGGCAATGAAAGTATTGACTTATATGCAGCAAGAGGTGAGTGCAATGTGGACAAAACTTTCCTTGAGGAGCCAAGTATAGAAAATGGTGAAAGTGAGCCAGAATTGATGGAGGAGGAAAATGAAAGTTGTTACCAAAAGAATGAAGATGTGGTGATGGTAGATGCTTGGGATAAAAGATTATCTAGGGGAGGTTGGAGCAGGAATGGTTGGTATTGTAATGGCTGAAAATGAGAATTTGATTTTTTTATTGGCTCTAAATTTTGATATGTGCATTTTGGCTTCTTTCACTCTACAATAATCCCATCTTAGTCTTTTTTTCCTTGTAAATATTTGGTCATAAATGTGAATAGGACTTGGATTTGGCTTCAATATTTCTTTCTTTTTTAAAAATGTGAAAAAAAGCGGATATTGAAAGTTGCTATTATGTAAAGAGGATTTTTCTATTTTTCTTTGTGACTCAATGTTGGCTTGCAATTGATTGAACATGTCTTTTGCTATCTTTTTTTTGATTAATAGGGGTTGGATTGGGATTGAATAAGCTTTTTTTTGACATTGTCCGAGAGATGTCAAACCTGCTTTGTAGATATTTTATGTGATATAATTCAAGGTCAATAGATTTTTAGTATGTATAACTGTGAAATTGGAAGCGCTCTAGAATACTCCAAAAAGATTCCAATGGAATCTAGAATACATTATTGCAAAAAGAAAAGGCCTCAAAAAATTTCACTAACTATTGTTGAGCAAAATTAACTCCCTTTTTAATCACATGCACCAACACACTTGGCTCCTTGAAGCTAAGTGTCCATGCTGAGAGTCTTTGGTAAGCACAGGTAGCTGCAATGAGGCTTGGTGGAACAATATCTACAGTTCTGATTTTTCTGAAATGTACCACTGAAAACCTATCAAGAACTTCTTTTAGTCATCTTTCTCCATCCTATTCCCTCTTTGCAAAGTCCAAGTGTTTGACCAACAAGAGTTCATCACCTTCAGAATATGAATTACTGTTCCAAATCAAATCTAAGGGGCAGAACCATATTGAATCATATTGTTAGGTTCTGCATTTCCAATTAGATAGCCCCTTTTTCTTTATTGTTGGTGCCTCTTTTGCATAGTTGAAAAAGACTCTTGAGCCTTCTGGATGAGGGAGCTGGGAGTAATTACAAAGGTTTGGTACAGTGAGTTGCAAATTTAATAGAATCTTGATGTATGTTTCATGATCCATCTCAAAATTGACTTCAGCGTTAGTTTTTTGTGGTTCAGGAACATCCAAATCAGCTTCCACCATCAGACATTGCCATTGACAAAACTGTTTCATGATTGTTACTCCAAATTTACCTTGAGAGAAACTTCAGGTGAGAAAAAGGAGTCAAAAAATAGTCGATTTGCTTACCCATTTGTCCACAAGTTGGAACTCTTTGGATAATCCCATTTAATATTTCACCGGAAAGCTCTGAGAGTCCTATTAATGGACCCCAATGCCAAAGCTGAATTTCAACATGAAAGGAATAGTGATGGTTTGGGTTAATCAGATATCCTTGGAATAAGGTTTTTGATGTTTGAAAATAAATTTGATATTTTTTCCCAAAAAGTAAGCAATATTCATTTGAAATTTAACAAGATTACAAAATATGTGTGCATACCACCATTGCACAAAGGTTTTCAACCAGAAAACAAATCTTCTCAGCTTCATGTGTCTTGTTGATGAATTGGTCAACATCTCCAGCCATGGTATTGATTGCTGCTAACGGTGAGTAAATTGAAAGAAGTGTCCACCATTCACTTGCTTTTATTTTACCCTCTTTTGCTTTTACAAGCAATGACGGGATTGAAGTCAATCCAAATGGAATAATAACATTCAAAAAAGCTAACCTCATATTATGCCCTTGCTCCCATGACAGACCAGTCTGGCCTGACGTGTCCCCATCCTGCATTCATAGTGAGTGCTTTCATTATAATTTATTTCCATTTTATACAAATCCCACCTCCATTGCTGTCAAAAATGGTGTTGAAGTATTCCTTCAAAGCAATTATGAATAATAACAAGTGGAATCTGCTGCACAGGATCCCAATAATCAAGACAATTCAGCTCTGACCAACTAATTCCAGTACTCCTTACCATTCAGGTGCTTTAAGAATCATTCTTCAGTCCTTTGAAGGCTATTGAGTAGTCTTTGAAAATATACTTTTGTCGTAGTTTTTCCATTTTGAGTTGTTGGATCTCTGCCTTTGGACATTTGCACCAAGAGCAAAACCAAGTAGCAGAATGAGAAGAAAAGCCCAAGACTTTGTGATTAGCTACCAATTCCCCAATCAAGCAGCCAAGACGCACCACAACCTTGCAACCTTTGGGATAGTAGGGTGTTTTAATGAAATTACCAGAATTCAGCTGGACCATTTCTTCAATAAAAATTCTCAAGACTTTGTTGATTGTGATAATATTTTTCTGTGAGGGTTCTGGAACAAGGCCATAAATAAATGTGTTTTTTCCTTCCATCAAATTGTTGGTGGTAGGTTAAGGCAGTTTAAGGCTAGAACACCAAGTGACACTTTCTTTCCAGCATTTTTGTTTGAAAGTGGATTGAACCAGTCCACAAATAGGTTAAAGGCCAATTGCAGTATTGTGAAGTTCTTGGCTTGTTCACATTTGGGGTAAAGAGCGTCCCATGCTGGTGATCATTGGTAATTGTAAATAGTATTGCTTGTGGTAGTGATAGACAGTTTCCAATCTTTGATTGATTTTTGCTTTGAGGAATGAACCATTTGAGCCAGTTTGAGAAATCTTGGGTCAAAAAGACTGAAAACAGTTTTCTGTTTCTTTGGATATGTTGCGTCCTATAGTAATGCATTAAAATCCTATTGATGTGAGGTAGAGGTCTTATTAAGTGTAATTTATGGAACAAAAAGGTACCACATGGAGGAGATGTTAGAAAGCTCTGGTATCAAAAATGATGGGGGCTGTCTCAATATCATACATGAAGTAGCATTGGGAACAACAAATGAAGTGGTTGAGTTCAGGAGTAAGGTGGAGTTTTTTTCCACAGTTCATACATCCTGGGGTATCTGCTTCTGAATAGACTCAACATTTCTTACCTTTTTGGATAAGCTGATTACATGTATCAGATATGATCTAGCAACTTGACATTTTTCTCAGCTCATCCCCCAAACAATGTAAATCCATGTGATGAAGCAAAAGATAAGATCTAGTGTAGTAAAAATGTTAGATTATCACAATTATTCTAAGTAAAAGATAAGAAGTACTTACAAATCAGTTCCAAAAATGTATTTTCAGTACAAAGATCCATTTTTTGGCTTTCTTGATCTTGATTTGGATATTTTTGACTGTCATTTGATTTGGTAGGTTCTGATAGTGTAGCTTTTCCAATTATAACAGATAGGAGCTGGTTGGATTGACAATGTTTTTCCCATGGTGATTACAAGTCCTCCAAGTAACAAGAACACCTTGAGTTGTTTCACCATACTCATTTGTAAACTAAAATTTGATGCACTGAGGGCAATTACATACTTCCATTGTGGTTGGTCAAGTTGGTATTTCCAAAAAACACAATGAGAGATAAGAAAAAAGATACATCTAAATCAGTAATACTTTGACAGCAACAATTTCAGCCTGTGACTAAAATCCAGAGCACAAGCATGAAAGCCAAATACCATAAATCAATGGTATAGCCAAGATACCACCAAAACATGGAGATGAGCCAAATCAGCTCCAAAGGTATCAAATGAAAGAGGAAAATCACCCCTTTGCAAATATACAAGTCCCATCATCATAGGACAAAGAATAACAAAGTTATTCCTGCTCAAATTTGTTTCTGAGCATAAACCTTAATTTTCACCTCTAATCTGAAATACAGAGGAAGAGTCTTAACCCCATCAAATGGGTATTTAAAATGGAGCCCCAGGTCAGGGATATACAATGGTCCTAGCCAAACTGAGCTAGAACCGGAATTACAGAAGTTATGACCAAAATAAGGTCAAATAAGGTTGATCAAAATATTCACCTCTCATTTGACTTCTACAGTTTCAGTGTGAGATACCTAAAGTGGTGTCTTTTTGGAAAGGGAAAAATCAAAGCTATCTGATAGTGTCATCCATTTCCCCATATCTTATCTAGAACAAAATTTATGGGTCAAACAAGCTCTATACAGTTTTTAAGCAAAACATATATATGTACAAAAACTCTTGTACATGGCATAACTTTGCCATACTTAATGATAACCATATCAAATGAGGTACCATTGTGTAGAAAACATCCAGGGCTAGACAATGAAACAACGTTGAGCTTGATATCTCAAAAAATGACAAAGTGATGGCAATTTTAAGCTTGAAATACCACAGTTAGACCAACAAAGTCTTACTGTGGGATATTCTCCCATATGATTATGAGGTGTAAAATAGACAAGGAAGCATTTTTATACTTCAATACTGGGGTCCCATACAGGTTCTGTACAGCATTCTACGTGTCATACATGTAAGAAGAGCGCTATGTGGTCCCCAGATGAAACAATTCAGCCTGTATTGGTGGAAACTGCCCAGATGTGGTTTCAAAACCACATCTGAGTTCAATACAGAGCATACAGGCACTATCAAAACCACAAGACAGTACTCTGAAGTCAAAAACTCTTCACTTCATCTACATGGATGGTCTAGAGGGCCATTCCACCCCATTTTAGGATAAAAGGAGGCCTTCCCCCACCAGAACAGCTTTCCTCATCATGATTTTGAATTCCTACATAGTACAACTGTCAAAAACAGCTATACTATTGTAAAATAATCAGGTTATACCTTGAACTCTTAAGTATTGTAGTTCTTATTATAGTAATCCAACTGGCAAGACTGCACCCAGGGTTTTGAATAGTGCTCACCACCACTATTTCACAATAGTAAAGCTCTTATTATTCAATCTTAAACTTTTATCATCCATTATAAACTTCTTTTAAATTAATTTTACCATGTCACAGTCATAGTTAAAGGTGTAAATAGCCTTATTACAGCTTCATCATAGACTCAGCCTGACAAACAATCAAAGTCAAAATGTGCGCCCCTTGCAAAGTAGGGTCAGGATGACACCGCATCCCACAGTGTCAGCTCCTTTCCAGTAGTGTCAACTGAGACAGAAAGGTTTTCTTTTTCTTTTTTGGTCCAGAATTTTAACTGTGTCTGTAGCAATAACTTCTTCTCAGCCTTCAATTTATCTTCAAAACTATTGGATATCTGAATTCTATTTCTTATTTATTCTTCTGGTAAGCTTGAAACTGATAATAATGGTATGGAATATCACATCCCCCTCTCCATTTAATTCTGTCCCCAGCATTTCAGTTGAAAATCTTTCCATTATCAATCATATTCATTTTTGTTCAATTTCTTCTCCCTCCAATATTGACCCCTCATCTTCACTTTCTTCAATGATTTCATTTTCTGACTCTGAGCTTGATTCAACTTTCATTCCTCTGGGACAAAACCTCTTGATGTGACTTGCTGCAAATTTTCTTGTAGGTTTAGTGCCATCCAGTTCTTCAAGCTCATAAGGTTCATTATTAATTTGAGTGATAATTCTATAAGGTCCATTCCAATGGTTCTTGAAGAGTAACCCCCACTGTGACTCAAGTCGCTTATTATAAACTAATACCAAGTACCCTGGTTCAAGTAAATTTCTCAGTCTATGTGCCATCTTTCTGTCCAAATATTGAACTGATTTGTGTCTTGAATCTCTTAATTTCTCTTATGTTGCTAATCTTGTTTCCTCTTTTTCTGCAATCTGTATGGTTCTTGCTTCCAATAGTTCTTCTCTTGTTGATATTTTATTTCATTCAATGGCTAGATAGGTATTTGTTTCAATATCAATTGGGAAAACAGCTTGCTGACCAAATTGAAGCTCAAATGGTGAGTATCCGGTTGTTCTTTTTGATGATATTCTATCTTCCAAAGTCACAATTGGTAAGTACTCTTTCCATTTGGATCCATTTTCACCACACATTCTTACAAGGGAATCTTTCAATTGCTTATGTCTTCTTTCAACCACTCCTTGTGATTCTGGGTAGTAAGGTGTAGCTATTCTGATTATTGATCCTTCTCTTTTGACTGCTTCCTGTAGTTCTTTTCCAAATTCTACTTCTCTGTCAACTGGCACTTCTTTTGGAGCTCCATACCTACAAATCCATTCTGAGACTGATTTTTCAATTATCCTTGTTAATGCCACAGTATCTGGCCATCCTGAAAGGTCAGATCTTGCTACAACTAAGTATTTCCATCTTCTTGCCTTAATTTGAACTGAATCCATGCTGACTCTTTCAAATAAAGTAGATGTTACAGATATCTTTGCTCCTTCTTTGTCAGGCTGAGTCTATGATGAAGGTGTAATAAGGCTATTTACAACTTTAACTATGACTGTGAGATGGTAAAATTAATTTTAAAGAAGCTCATAATGGAAAATGAAAGTTTAAGATTGAATGATAAGGGCTTTCCTATTGTGAAATAGTGGTGGTGAGCGCTATTGAAAGCCCTGGGTGCAGTCTTACCAGTTGGATTACTATAATAAGAACTTAAAGTATAACCTGATTATTTTCCAAGAGTATAGCTTTTTATGACAGTTGTACTACATAGGAACTCAAGAGCATGATGAGGAAACCTTTTTTCAGTGGGGAAAGGCCTCCTTTTATCCTGAAATGAGGTGGAATGGCCCTCTAGACCATCCACGTATAGGAAGTGAAGAGCTTTTTGCTTCAAAGTACTGGCTTGTGGTTTTCATAGTGCCTGTATGCTCTTTATTGGGCTCAGATGTGGCTTTGAAACAACATCTGGGAAGTCTTTACCAATACAGGGTGAGAGGTTCCATGTGGGGACCACATAGCCCTCTTCTGACTTGTATTATGCGTAGAATGCTGTGCAGAACCTGTATGGAACCCCAGTATTGAGTGAATTATGGGGTGTTGAAGAATAAAAATTATTTTTTGTCTATTTGACACCTCATAATCATATGGGAGAATATCCCACAGTAAGACTGTATTGGTCTAATTGTGGAATTTTGACCTTAAAACTGCCATAAATTTGTCTGTTTTTAAGATATGAAGCTCAATGTTGGTTCATTATGTAGCCCTGGATGTGTTCTACACACTGGTACCTCATTTTTATGGCTATCATTAATTATAGGAAAGTTATGCCATGTACAAGATTTTTTGTACATATATATGTTTTGATTAAAAACTGTATAGAGCTTGTTTGCCCCATACCTTTTGTTCTAGATGAGAGATGGGGAAATGGATTGCACGATCAGATATCCCTGACTGTGCTAACTTCAAAAAGGCCCCACTCTCAGTATCTCACACTAAAACTGTAGAAGTTAGATGAGAGGTGAATATTGTAATTACCCTTATTTGACCACATTTTGGTAATAACTTCTGTAATTATGGTGCTAGCTCAGTTTGGCTAGTACCATTGGATAGCTCTGACCTAGAGATCGATTTTCAATACCCATTTGATGGGGTTAAGCCTCCTCCTCCATATTTTTGATGAGAGGTGAAAATTAAGGTTTATGCTCAGCAACAACTTTGAGCAGGAATAACTTTGTTATCCTTTGTTCTATGATGATGGGACTTGTATATTTGGAAAGGGGTGAGTTTCCTCTTTCATTTGATACCTTCTGAGCTAATTTGGCTCAGTTCCATGTTCTGGTGGTATCTTGGCTATACCATTGGTTTATGGTATTTGGCTGTCATGCTTGGGCTCTGGTTTTGAGTCACAGGCTGACATACCCTCCCTCCAAAAAAACGCTCATCACTGATGAGACTGTTCAGTTCTCCTAGAGGCCCTGAATCTCCTTAGATGAAGGTTCCCATCTGGTATGGCATTTTCAGCCAACCATTTGTCTTTATCTGCTGTCTGGTTTTCAAATCTGCCCAAGTACTGTCTCTGGTCTTTACCATTCAGTCTAATATTCCTTACCTTGATGATTTTCTTCCCAGGCCCAGGGGAGTCTTCCACTTCCACTATCTCTTGTGGGGTGAGATTTTTCTTCCTGGAGGGGAATTTATCCTCCTCTGTCTGGAGATATGGATTGAATCAACTCACTGGAAAGACTGGGTGTTTCCTAGAAAATTCTTCTGTGAGTTTGACTTCCACTGAATTTTTTCCTATCAATTTAATGATAGTGAAGGGACCTACAAATGAGTCTCTCACTTTCTTAGGTCCTTTGAGATTATTAAAGTTCAGTGTAGACACCAACACTTGGTCCCCTTCTTTAAAGTCAGGTTCTATGTGTGATTTGTCCCACCTCTGCTTATTATACTCCTTTGCCTTGGCTATGCATTTGACAGCTGTGTCACAAGCCTTTTTCCACATTTCATTGAAGTCTTTGGCTGTGCAATGGATGGTTAGAAGAGTTTTGCTCAAGTGATCCACAGGCAATAGGGGATTCCACCCTTTTTCTACCAGTTAAGGTGATTTTAATGTGGTAGAGTGCTTGCTTGTGTTATAAGCCAGCTGGACTGCTGGTAGAAGGGTAACCCAGTCATTGGTGTAACCTTCATGGTACTTATATTCCATGCCATAGGCAAAGGATATTATGAGAATTTCTTCCATTGTTTGGATCATCCTTTCAGCTAATCCATCTGTTTGCGGATGATAAGCTGTAGAAAAATCAATTTTAGTACCCAGCATGTCGTAGAGGTTGAACCAAAATTTTGATGTGAATTGTGGGTCCCTATCACCAATGATAATCTTAGGGACTTCAAGTGTAGATATTATGTTATTCCAAAATAACAGTGCAGTATCCATGGATGTATCCTCTTTGTGACATGGTAGGCACCTCACACTCTTGCTGAACCTAGTAACTATTATCAAGAAAGCATTGAAGTTCTCCTTGCCTTCTGGTACAAGCCCTGTAACCCAGTCTATGTTGATGGTTTCCAATGGATGCTTGGGCTCTTCTATGTGTTGAAGTAACCCATACTTCTTCCCATGTTTTTTATTTGCCTTTTGGCAGCTTTCACAAGCTTTGATGTATTCACTCAACCCTTGTTCCCTATTGGGCCACAAAGCTGTGCTTGATACCCTATCCTTGGTTCTGTCACCACTCATGTGTCCCATATAGGGGCAGTCATGGAATTCTTGTAGGATTGAGGATATATGGTCCCTGTCTACTATGGTGAGTGCACTAGTGTGCCTTTCTCTATGGTAGAGCAGGCCATCTATAAGGAAAAACCTGTTATCCTTATAGTCCCTCAACCAGGGTTCCTCTAACTGGCATTCCAGTTCTGGGCTCCTGTTTTTTGTTGAAGGAGTTGCAACAATATGCCCCACTGTTTGTGTTTGACATATCTCTTCATCACTGCATTGAAGAATCCATTATGCAGTTCTGAGGAGCTTATTCCCAGTATGGGAGTTTCTGTTCCTTCTGAATCAGTGTCTCCACTGCTTGGGGTACCACTTTCTTGTGCCCATTCAGAAAATATGAAGTTTTTGATCCTATCTATTTCCATGAAATGGATATGGATATTGGCTTCTACTTCAGGGTCATAAGCTGGGTTGCTTTTGACATTATCCATTGGCTAGCTGCTGAGGCCATCTGCATTGGTATGACGTTTACCCTCTTTGTATATTATGGTCATATTTCCCCTATACTCTTGGATGGCTATTTACCACCTCAACATGTTTCTATTAGTAGTCTTCATGTTCAGTAAAGACTTCAAGGCTGTGTAGTCTGTGTAGACTTTCTCTAGAGCCCATACTAAGCATAGCAATTCAGTCTAGGTTTCCCCATACCTGGATTTTAAATCTTTCAGCTTCCTAGAGATGTAGCATATTACTCCCTGTCTTGGTTCACCATCTACAATTTGTCTCTGCTGAAGGGCTGGCCCTAAGCCTTGGCTACATGCTGCATCTATATATAGCTTGAATGGTAGTTCAAAATCAGGTAAGATGAGAACAGGTGCATTTTTGAGTTCATTTTTGATCCTCTAATATGCATCCCTCCTTTCCTTGGTAATTTCAAAAGCTACATCTTTTGAACATAAGTTGTATATACTACTAGCTATGTGGGACAAATTTCTGATGTGGTTTCTGTATTAGATAGCAAACCCAAGGAAAGATTGCATCTCTTTGGTGCTCTTTGGTACTGGTTTTAGCAGTACTGCTGCTACTTTGTTCTGGTCTATGGCCAGGCTAAGACCTGAGACTTTATGTCCTAGAGCTAGTAGCTCTTGTCAGCCTAAATTGCACTTTTTAAGTGAAATTTTCAGATTAATGGGTGTGCATTTACTTAGCACTCTGTCTATGTACTGCACATGCTCTTCCCATGTTTCTGAGTGTATAATGATGTCATCAATATATACTACCATCCAGCCTTCCAATATCTCTTCTTAAAATATTGTGTCCATAATCCTTTGGAAGTGGGATGGTGCATTTTTGATGCCAAATGGCATCCTGGTGTACTCATATACGCCCAAATGGCATATGATTCTGAGTAACTTCATGGAGTTTGTTTTAACTCCATTCTGGTGGAAACCTTTCATACAATCCATTTTGGTTATGTATTTGGCTTTTTCCAGTTTGTCTAAGGCATGAGGTATCCTAGGTATAGGGTACCTGTCAGCTTTTGTGTAGTTGTTCAGAACTCTGAAATATCCACACAGTCTAGAATTTCAATCATGCCAGGTAATCAGGACAGGGGTGGTGATCTCCACTATCTAATTGTGTCCAATATTTTTGATGACATCCATGTCTAGGAGCTCATTGATGTGTTTTTCAATTTTCTTCCTAGTCTCCAGACTTGCTTGGTATGGAGGTCCTCTGAGCATGGGTGGATAAGGTCTTTCCATATCCAGATATAGTTCTATCTCATGGCCTCTAATTTCTCTTAATGGTTCATCACCAATGGAAAATGCTGGTCTATTCTTCCTCAGAATCTTCAGGAAACTTAGTTTCTGTTTACTGGTGAGGGTAGTGCTGAACTGGCCCTCTCTGAATTCATTCAGTAGTTCTTCCTGTGGATTCTGGGCAGATATTTGGTATATATCAAGTGAAAATTTCTTTTCCTTGTTGGTACCAATGGTAATGTGCCTGTTTTTACTATTGTAAATATCAATACCATACATCCTCTGGTAATCTGTCCCCAGTAAGAACCCTTGGATATGGGCATCATATAACACTAAAAACTCTGGGTGAGTCTGATTTTACCCTTCCTGTGGGGTATAGTTATCTCTTTGATAATTGTCCCAATGGAAGTCATCTTCCCTGAAGCACTTTTGAATTTCTCCGCCTTGGTTGGCAAGAGTTCCTTTCCTAATTTGGGAAGTGGTTTCCCAGATAATTTCTGGCCACTATGGAGCAGTGTGCCCCACTGTCAATGATCAATGGGTGTTGAGAATTGTCTATGCAAACAGTCATTTTTGTGGCTGTCCCATGTATGTATTCCATTCCTTTGGCTGGTATGACCAGGAATATCTGTGCATCTTGTGTATGTTTGCACAAGTATTTATTGGAAGTGTCTTGTGGCATGCCTGCTTCCAGCTGCATTTCCTGGATTTCTAGTGGAATTTCCTCTTGGTATTCCACTAGAAATTCCTCTTTTGAGTCCTTCTCTTCATCAGATTGTTCTCTGATGGCATCTCCCATAGATTCTGATTCAGAATCCTCTGTGGGGGATTCCTTCTTGGGGACTTTCTCAATGGCATAGACTCTTTTATTTGCCTCTGGACATTTGTTGGAATAGTTGTCTGTTGAACTACAATTGTGACAAGAATTTTTCTTATTAGTCACTATGCCACTCTCTCTCTGGGTTTGTCTTTAAGCTCTACCCTGAAAGGTTGTTTCCCTTTGAAACCACTGCTTTTATATGGGGAATATTTCCCTAAATTGTTTTCCTTACATCTTGTAAGGTATGTGAAATGTCATCTAGAGTGCAATTTTGGTTAAATCTGCATTTTAATGCATGTTATAGTTCTCCTGGCATTTGTGTCAGAAGTTTCTGATTCCTCATCTGAATGTTCATTTGAGGATTAATGGCTTTAAGTATTTTAGACTTTCTAAGACACCATTCATATAGATCTTTTTCCATAGAGGATTTGTAATTTTCAAATGACATGGTCTTCTGCCATATCCAGGTACCATTGCTGTACTTTTGAATGATTTGACTCTTTCACCATGGCCAGTTTCTCCTGCCATGGATTTCTTTTATTTCTGTGTACCAAATAATAGCATGTCCTTTGAATTCTGTATTAAGTCTAGCAGTAATCCAGTAATATTGTATTCTTGGTACATAAATGAAGAGTCCATCAATATACTCTATGAGCTCCATATGATCATATTCTCCTGTACCAGAGTATTTGGGCCAGCTTGAGGCCTCAGGAAGCTGTTTCAATGCTTCCTTCTCAGAATAAGACATGTTCTCTCCATCCTGATATTGAGATGCAGATCTTGTCTTATTCACTAACATGGCATCTGGTTTGAGGTCCCCTTGGTGATATGGAGTATCCATAACATGGCCTTGTAGTTGGGGCTTCAAGTTATGGTAGACATTAAACGGTTTGTTTATGTCTTGATGCAGACAATCCCCATCCCTTTTGCTGTGGTGTTGTTCTTCAAAGACTAGATTCAGTCTTTTGTTGGTTTCTTCAGAGGCTTTGCTCAATTGAGCATGTCCTTCTTGATGGGTTTTAACAATTTTATCCATGGAGGCTGTCAGTTTTTTTTATCCTCTCATGGCTTGCTTCAAGTTCTGAAAACTGATTTTGAGTTTGCTCAGCATATTGGGACATTTGTAACCACAGTCCATCACTTTTTAGGTTACTGTCAGGTGTGACAACATTATGCTCAATCTGTGTGGGGGTAATTTTTCTATTAATAAGATTACTGATTCTAGAGCTATGTACAGCTACTTCTGGCTCTTGTGTACTTCTTTCACCAAATCCAACAGATTCTGGATCATTGAATCTGACTCTCTCTTCCTTTGGTTGAATAAGGTCATGTTTGTGCCCTTTTATCCTTGTCTTCTCCTGAAACCTTCCTGGGATTGTGAAGAATGGTGACTCCTGGCCACTGATCTGTTGGTTCCTGAATGATGTGAAGCCACTGGAGAGCTGTTTTGGTCTACTACTTGTGAGCCTGAAGGAATCTGAGTATGCCCTGTCTGGGTCAGTTGTTCTTCTATAGCTTGGATAGTGGCTTGATTATCTCTTATCCTGTTTTCCCTCACCTCCAGGAGTCTGAACTGCCTGGTGGGATTCCAACCCTTGGTGATTACCATAAGGTCTCTGAGGTCTATCTCTTTGAGACAGATATTCTGGAAACTTGCTCCAAGTTCTGCCCAGTCTGATGCCAGGTTGAACCTCTTGTTGTCCATGCTCCATTTAAAAAGGTCTGTGAGGAGTTGGTGGAGCTGAAGAACTTGATCCATATATTTCCAGTCCTCTCGTTTGAGGTTTCTGTTGAATTGGAATGTGAATGGCAGAGTGGGTATGATTTCCCTCAATTTCTTTCCATCTACCACTGTGTCCAAGGTTTCCTCTTCCAGGTCTTCTGGTTCTGGACAAGCCTTCTCTGTCCTCTGGCTGGTGCCTTTGGAAACCAAGGTCTCTGAGGTGTACAGGTGTCATATCAGTGTTTGCAAGCAGTAAAAAACTTTATGTTCTTAGGGTATTTACCTTTGACTGTGCCTTGTACAAATTTGTTGTCTTCTTCTGTTGGCAATTTGCCTTTAGAGGTTGCAACTGGGTTAATGACTGTAATCTTCCCTGTACAAGTTGTTAAGGTTGGTTTACCTTGTATTGATGCAGAGTTTTGTGCTTTTCTGTTCCTCTGAGTGGCAATGGGTGTTCACTTTTTAGCTGTTATAAGGCCTTCACTGAGCCTCTTTCCTTTTCCCTTGCTGCCCTTGGGTCCTGAGGGTGTCACTGGGTCTATAGTGGGATATAGTTTTCTTCCACTGAATAAGACAGGAAAAAGAGGGCTTATTGGCAGTTAAGACTTGTTAAAATGCTGTTTGCACGTCTAAGAATGGCCTCTGGGAGATATATTTTTATATTATGCCCTTGTATTATGACAGTGTAATTGAATTAACCATTCCACATCAGAAATATAGCTTACAGATATCTGGCACACTCCTTGTATACCAGTACCTCACAGATAAACTTATAATTAGCAAGTATAATCTTAAAAAGTGGTTATGTAAGAGGGTAATTGAAATTAACAATGTACCCAGCCATGTCTCAACTGTTGGTTTTTCAGTAATAGGTGACCTTATTTAATTGAAAAAAGGACTATATTAATGGCTTAATGTGTTAAAATATGTAAAACATGCCAAAAATAAGGGTTTTGTGGTAATTAAATTATAATCAACCACACAACAAGGCAAAAAATAGAAGAAAACACAGTGGTATACAGCATATACCACTCAAAAAATAAATAAAAGATATATATATTCATGCCTAAAAAAGAGAAAAAAAAGTGTCAGAATGAAGAAAATAAGAGAAAAAACTCACTTATAAGGTCCAAAAAGGTTTAAAAACATGCCCAGGCCCCCAAAATGTCAGGCTGAGTGTATGATGAAGGTGTAATAAGGCTATTTACAGCTTTAGATATGACTGTGACATGGTAAAATCAATTTGAAAGAAGTTTGAAATGGATAATAAAACTTCAAGATTGAATAATAAGGGCTTTAATATTGTGAAATAGTGGTGGTGAGCGCTATTGAAAGCCCTGGGTGCAGTCTTACCAGTTGGATTACTATAATAAGAACTACAATACTTAATAATTTAAAGTATAACCTGATTATTTTCCATAAGTATAACTGTTTTTGACAGTTGTACTACACAGGAGTTCAAGAGCAGGATGAGGAAACCTTTTCTGGTGCAGAAAAGGCCTCCTTTTATCCTAAAATGGGTGGAATGGCCCTCTAGACCATCCATGTAGAGGAATTGAAGAGTCTTTCACTTCAGAGTACTGGCTTGTGGATTTAATAGTGCCTTTATGCTCTGTATTTTACTCAGATGTGGCTTTGAAACCACATCTGGGCAGTTTCCACCAATACAGGGTGAAATTTTTCATCTGGGGACCACATAGCCCTCTTCTAACATGTATGACACGTATAATGCTGTACAGAACCTGTATGGGATCCCAGTATTGAATGAATTATGAGGTATTGAAGTATAAAAATTCTTCTTTGTCTATTTGACATCTCATAATCATACTTATGGGAGAATATCCCACAGTAAGACTGTATTGGTCTAATTGGGGGATTTTGACCTTAAAACTGCCATAAATTTGTCCATTTTTGAGATATCAAGCTCAATGTTGGTTCATTGTGTAGCCCTGGATGTGTTCTACACAATGGTACCTCATTTGATATGGTTATCATTAAGTATGGGAAAGTTATTCCATGTACAAGAATCTTTGTACATATATATGTTTTGCTTAAAAACTGTATAGAGCTTGTTTTCCAATAACCTTTGTTCTAGGAGAGATATGGGGAAATGGATGGGGCCATCAGATAGCCCTGATTGTGCCCATTCAAAAAAGACCCACATTAGGTATCTCAAACTAAAACAGTAGAAGTTAGATGAGAGGTGAATATTTTAATCACCCTCATTTGACCACATTTTGGTCATAACTTCTGTAATTCTGGTGCTAGCTCAGTTTTTCTTGAACCATTGAATAGCCCTGACTTGGAGCTTGATTTTGAATACCCATTTGATGGTGTTAAGCCTTTTCCTCTGTATCTCAGACGAGAGGTGAAAATTAAGGTTTATGCTCAGCAACAACTTTGAGCAGGAATAAATTTGTTATTCTTTGTCCTATGATGATGGGACTTGTATATTTGGAAAGGGCTGAGCTTCCTCTGTCCCTTGATACCTTTTGAGCTTCCTTGGCTCAGCTCCATTTTTTGGGAGTATCTTGGCTATACCATTGCCTTATGGTATTTGGCTATAATGCTTGTGCTCTGGTTTCGGGTCACAGGCTGACATTGCTTTTGTTGCAAATGATTCCTTCTTTGACATTCTTGACATGATTTGACCCATTTCTTGACTATCTTTTTCATTCCTTCCCACCAATATCTTTTCTTGATTCTCCTGTATGTTTTATTTTTCCCTCTATGCCTCAATTCTTCATGCATTTTCTTAAGTATATTTTTCTGAGCTTTTTCATTTTATGCAACTATTTGTGGATGTTCTTGAATTATCCTTTTCAGCTGCCCTACTTCTAAATGAAAATTCACTGATCTTCTTCCAATTTTGTTTAAGTATTCTTCTTCAATACTTTGTTGCTTTTGCAAAGTATTCAAATATTCCTTCATATGTTTTCCAAATCCTTCCTGTTTTAATGTAATTTAAATATTTCTTTTATTTCTTGATAATTTTCCCACTTTTCATGTATTTAATTCTTTTAGGCCCAATCCTGGATGATGTTTTATCCAATCTTCCTCTTCATCAAAATTACCCCTTTCACTTTCTTCTTTGTCTTCTCCCTTTGGTCTTCTTGATAACCCATCTGGAATAATAAATGTTTCCACTAGTTTCTGTACAAGATAAAATGGGAAAAGATGAATAAATTCCACCCATCTTGTCATTGGTACATTTGGTAAGCAAGGCATGTTGATAATTTCTATTAAAGCTTTAGCATCTACTTGAAACTCAAAGTGTTTCCCCATAATATTGTTTTAGGTTCTTTGAGTATTTGTGCTACACCACACGGTTCTAATTTTGGCTGAGAAAATTTGGATTATAGCCTGGAAAATGTTACTGATTCATATAGCACTGGTCTATCCTTCCCATTCTCATCCTCTTGCATAAGAACTGCACCAGCTGCAATATAATTTTAATCTATTTCTAATTTTCTTTTCCCTGACCCTTCATAATAATTGAATGTCTTCAAAGTAATTTCTTCTACTATCTTTCTGATTTTTATAAAAGCTTATTCACATTTTTCATCCCATTTCCAAAATACATCCTCCCTTTTCAATCTTCTCAATGGTACTGCAGCTTGTGAAAAGTCCTTGATAAACATTCTGACATTTGCACATAGTCCTAAAAATCCTCTAGCTTCCTTCTTTGTTGTTGGCCTAGGCCAGTTTTGTATCTTGTTTAACTTCTGTTTTGAAATCTTTCTTCCTCCCAAAGATACAATATGCCCCACAATATCAAGTGCTGGAACACAACATGCAAATTTTGATCCTGATATTGTGAGTCCTGCCTCTTCAATCCTGAAAAGTATTCCTTCTAATGTTACTGCATATTCCCAAACACATCTTCTTATGAGCGGATTCTCCTTCAATTTTTTGTGCTGATATGTTGATCTGGGTCCTTGAGTTCCTACATCATCTATAAATATTCCAAGGTGCTCTGGTATTTCCTCCTGAAGTATCCAAGTCATTTGTGCTCAACAAACTTCCACAGAGTATTCTTTCTCTTACTAGCTCAATAAAGTGAGGTAAGATTGATTTTGGTATTGGTATTGGTTTCTTTTGCCATGGTTCATGTGGTATAACTGGTATTTTATAAGGTTTTCCATAAGAATGTTTTAGTATGCCTCTTTCTTCTTCACAAAATGCTATAGCCTTTTGCCTTAGTAATATAAATTTTTTCAATGAATTAATCTCTTCTTCTGATAGCCATCCAGATGAGCCAAAGTTTATCATTGAAATTCTTTCTTCTTTAACTTTTGATGTTTCAAAAAATACAGGTGGGTTAGGTGATAGGGGTGTTTCATATGGATCTCTTGATAATTCAGGTCTCTACAAAGGTGGATTCAGATCTTGAGGCATGGCTTCTTTGACTGGTCTAACTTTCTTGAGTACTGACTTATATCTTGCAGCATTGGCTTGAGCTTCCATGATTATTAGTCTGGTTTAAAGTATCAATTGATAATATTATTATTATTACTTATTTTTTACAATTTTTTTAGTTGAAATAAGAAAAGTCTCCTCACCTTCCTCTTTTCTTTTTTCTCATAATTAAATTTGCGTTGTTGTTTTAAGTCATGCAAGGACTTTACGTCTAAGTGGATAAGACCCAGTATATGAGGTATACCAAATCCTGCAGTTTAATGTCATAAAAGGCCACTTGTGAGCCCTAGTCCTGAGCTTACTGCTTTACTTGAAGATTTCATTATTCTATGATTCACTTTTGTTTTACTCTTGATATCTTCTTTTTTTATTTTCTTGATTCCTTGATTTTACTTGCAAATTCAGCCCTCTGGTGTGCTACCCCTGTAGCTTGAGTCATACAAAGACTAAATTTTGGCCATCTGGGAACCACCCTGTAGTTTTAAGTCATACAAGGACTAATTTTGGCCTTCATGTTTCTACCCATTAGTTTCAATTCATACAAGGACTAATTTTAGCCTTCAGGTTGCTACCCTGTAGGTTAGAGTCATACAAGGACTAATTTTGGACATCTGGGAGCCACCCTGTAGTTTAAATTCGTACAAGGACAAACTTTAGCCTTAAGATTACTACCCTGTAGTTTAAAGTCATACAAGGACTAGTATTAGCCTTCAGGTTGCTACCCTGTAGTTTAAAGTCATACAAGGACTAATTTTGCCTTCTATTTTTGATCTTTTCTTTTATGATTTAGGTTAATCAAGAATTTTGATTATTATTATTTCTTTTTTTTACTTATTGGAAAAAAAAAATCTTTTTTACTTACTGGCAATTTTTTTATTTTATTTTTATGTTGAAAATATTTTTTTTTATGTTGAGAAATCTTTTTTTTATGTTGAAAATTTTATTTTATTTTATTTTTTTTCTATATTCAAAAGTTTTTTTTTTGAGGAGTGATTATATTAATGGGGTCTCAATTTGAGGAGTGATGTTATATTTTCAAATGGTGCACAGCAGGAAAAAGCCTGATGTATTTGGTGTAAGCTTGTGCTGATGCAGCAGGGTCAATGCAATTGAAGCTGTGCAGCTCAACTTACTTACTGGCATAATTTTGGGTATTTGTTTTTTCTTCTCAACCTTTTATTTTATTTCCTTTTTTAATCTCAATAATCTTTGAGACTTCTCAACCTCTTATTTCATTTCCGTTTTTAATCTCAATAATCTTTGAAACTTCCCTTTTTCCATATTTGCTTCATCTTTTTTTTCATCCATGGAGATTTGCACTTGTCCAAAGTGCAAAGAATTTCAGTTTACTTATTGAGATGGTCAAAAACATCAAGGTGTTATTCTTTCACAAAGTGCTCACAACAGACATTGGGCAGACACTGAAAAAATAGGACCAATACTTTCTGATATAGTCTCCAAGAATTCAATAGAAGAGAACTCTAACAACACTTCTCAATTATCAAGTTCTTAGTCTGAAACATCTTCCACTTTCTTGGCTCAAGAAAAAGAAACTTCTCAATTTATTCGTGAGTTCTCATTCAATACAATAATATTGCATTTCTCTCTGACATGTTTGACTGCTTCAGAAATGACCTTATGTTTAATGGGGTGGCTGCACCTTGTTTGTGGGGTCAGCTGTTAATGATATCAATTTGTTCTGGAAAACTTGATGGGAATGATTCCGGTTTGTCGGCTCAATAGAATAAGCTCAGATTTTCAGTGATGTATTCTGTGGGACATACAAACAATCGTTAAAAGGCTCAACATTAGTCCTCAGCTCAATATATATGTCTGCTGTCCTCAATGATATTTTCTATATGATCCTGAGATTGCTCCATCCAAATGTGGATATAACGATTTTTCTCAATCCACCCCTGTCATGAAGAGCTTTTTGCCACCCAATTTGTCTGTCCTCTTCCAGAATTTGGTAAAGAGTCACAAAAACTCACAAGAGCTTGCAAACCTCAAAACTGTCACCACCCCCATTCAAGATATCCAACTCAAAGGTTTTCTGACTGGCTCACCTGGTTTATTCCTTAATTTGTAGACTTGATTGATGAGTGAAAGAAGAAAGTTCAAAACAAAAATGATTCTGTTTCTGATTATCAACAATCACTTTCATGGAAGAATCTGTACCCAGCGTCACATCAGCTTGATTCTTCATCAATCCACTTATTGTTAAGCTTATTTGTTGATTGGTTCAACCCTCTCACCAAAAAACTTTCAGGGAAGCAAGTTTCACTTGGTATTTTGGCACTCAAATGTCTGAATATACCACCAACGTCTTGATGGAAGTTGATTAAAAATTTTGTTTTTGGTCTCATTCCTGCTCCAAACCAGCCTAATCCAACTACAATCACCAACCTCCTAGCACCTTTTGTTGATGAACTAATTAAGCTTCAGTCAGGAATCAATTTCACCACACCAAAATTTCCAAATGGTCAAAGAATAATTATCAAGCTTGGTTGCTCAATAGGTGATTTGGAAGCCACTCACAAGATTGCTGGCTATGCATCTCATACAGCCACTTCTTTTTGCACATGGTGTGAGTGCAAAAGAGCCGAGGTTGGGATTTTGGAGATTGCTTGTTTTTGTAAATCCCGAATTGTGAAAGATCACTCACAAGCATTCAAATATGCAAAGAATCAATCTGAAGCTGATCGTTTAGTTAAAAAGAGTGGCCTTTGATGGTCCAAGCTGAACTGCCTTCTCTACTGAGACCCTGTCCAACAAACTTCACTCGTTATCATGAACATGTGGTTTGAAGGTATTCTTTGAACTCATTTTGTAAATTTCTGGCACTTTACCTTTCGAATATCACAAGAAAGAGATTCAAGCAGTGAAGCTCTGCAGTCCTCAAGCAATGATTTGATGGAATTAGATGAACCTTGGCAAATTTCTGAGCTATATTCTGCTCAACTAATAGAAATGAAGGCCTTGTTGACAGAAGTTGCTCTGCCATCTGGGATCACAAAGGTTCCATGAAGCATTGGAGCTTTCAATGGAGGAAAAATAAAGGCAAGCGAATGGCAATCACTATTCTATATCTACCTACCATTAGTTTTTATGGATGTTTTTCTTGAAGATTTTGAGTTGTATGAATCAAAACCGCCTTTAAATTGATTACTACTCAAAAACATTGGCGCATTAATTTCCTGCACCAACATTTTAATTTCTCAATCAATTACCAACAACAGTGGCAAACGTTTTTTACAGATGTATAAATCATACTGCCATACATCACCAGAGATTTTTTTGAATTGAAAAATGAATCCCAATCATCATTATTCCCTCCATGTAAAAAGTTAGCTTTCATGGTGGTGTCCTTTAAATGCAATTGCCAAAAATCCAGGTGAGCAACTCAATGGGTTTCTTCAAAGGTTACCAAACAATGGGAAAACTGGTAAGATTGAAAACAATAATTTGACTATTGATGAAAAATTCTCAGCTTACTATCTTTATAGATATTTATGTAGATGACTTTGGTATTACAATTATGAAAGCCTTTTGTCAATAGCAAACTCTAGCTGTCAAACATTTCCTACATGAAGTGTCAAAAAAAAGAAGAGTCACCTGAGGTGGATTTTTCACTTGATTGGGCTAAATACCTCAAGATTCTTTCTTTTCTGCAGGTTTTTGAACCTAGCCTCTGTGATCACATTCATATACCATATCCCAAAGAGGCAAAGATATCTTTGAACTATGCGAAAGCAATTCAAGTACTACACTGTGAACATGGACCAAATAGTTTTAAAATTTCCCAGAAACCACCCAATAATATATTTCAGTATATTTTGAATGAAGGCAAAATCACTTTTAGTAAAGTCTTACACATCTTGAGGGTTCTTTGGGAACCCAAAAAGAATGTCATTTTACTTTTTCCGCAACTTCAAGAGATAGAATATGGCCAAATGCAAGGAAAAGTATTGTCAGATTTATTGTCAACTCTTGCAATCAATCATGTAAGAAGAAGGCCTCCAGTTCAAATAAGTAATCACAGTCAAATTTCAGGTATTTGTGCTTATCGGGAGCTACCAGCATGGCACATGGGTATGAAAGAGCCAAGCATTCTTTTCCATGTAGTTAAAAAACTGACAGTGCTGTGCAGGCTAATACAAATACAATTGTCTTGTAGCTCCTTGTTTATGCATTTATAAATTAGTATGACTTTTTCTTTGTTTTTTTGTTTGAAGCTCTTGTTTGTATTGACATAAACAGCTTTGTTATGCTTGAAAATAGGAAATACTAAATACAAGATGAAAAGAATAGTTGAATTCAAAATGGTGTAACATGCAAAGGACAATTCAAACCATTGAGACATGAAAAAAATTAATAGATTCTTTAAAAACATATTTACAAAAGAAGCCATTTATCAATGGTGGAATTAGGGAAGAAAACAGACAAAAAACCTGTTAAAGAAGTTGAATTGATCACTGGATGAAAATTTGAAGATGCTAAATGTTTTGAAGCCAATTTAATGCCACACATTAGTGTCAAGCTGCTCTTTGAAAAAAGTATGGCCAACTTGTCTCGGTTGCTGGTCAAAAGCATCAGTCATCTCCTCATCAACCTCCTTAGTCCATCTAGCACGTCCCTCATGAGCACCTTGATCATTATTTGCCTCATTAATTTCCCCCTCCACTTCGCTGCTTTCATCACTCTCACCATTTCCAAGGTCTATAATATCACCATCAGAGTACTCATTCTCTTCAGAGTTTTCATAATCATCATTGTCACTACTCTCGGCCACCTCATGTGATATATCGTATGGTTGAGTGGCTACTTCCCAGTAGGTTTCATTAAAGGCTTTATTGCGAAGGTTTTCATCTGGATGGATATTGTTTGACATTTAAACAATGCTTAGGGGTACAAATGACACTTGCCTGGCATTTGGGATAGAGGATCTTTGTGCATAGTTGAGTTTGTTGAACCAATCAGGAGGGTAAAAATCCAGTGGCATATTTCTAGGAACCTTTGTAGAGGCTGAGCGAATAGGAACAATTGGTCAGCATCTTGGACGAAGTGGGGCTGATTTGCCACAAATCTTGTTGTTGTCCTTCATTAGGCAATCTAGATTTCTAAAAAAACATTGGCTGTCTCTGAACAATACAATAGCTCCTGTGTGGCATAAGCCTTGAATTCAGGAAAGAATTAATCATCACTATGTGAGTTGATATCTTTAATTACATTTAAGTATTTATTGGAATAGTCATTGGCTACTGCAAACTTGTACTGCCTCTGTGCAAGCTAATTTCAGAATTAATATGTAAATAAAACAAGAAAAAAGTAATAATTAGTAAGACTCAATTACTTCTTACCCTGCGTCGCCTTTGTTGACTGACTCTCTTCTGATCTTCATCTAGATTCTTCTCAGCCTCTTTAATTTCTTTCTTATACTTTTCATTCATGAGATAATGGACAAAGTGGTCGTAAGTGCGATGAAGTAAGCTGATATTGTTCAAGTATTGCAAGTTTGCTCACATATATTGGTATGCTCCACTACATGCAAGCTGACGGAAAGTCATGATGGCCACAGTACAACAGGCCTCATTGTAAAAGAATCCTGGTGCTTTTTCAAGGTCTGGGGCCCAAACACAAATTCTGAGTTTTGAAAGGAAGGAACAAATGTAGAGGAAGTAAAAATTCTCCAGGTACACTATATGCTTGCCTACCTTTTTGCGCCCTGCACAAGCATCACGTAATTTTTGTACTTCCTTCTTGGTGATAATATTTCCTCCTGTTTGACTTGTTGCAGCATTTTTAAGTTGTTCATTGGTTGAAAATTGCTGATTAAATTCTTTAAGAAGGGAGTTATCAGGTTTAGGTGGGACTTCATGTTCCTCAAGCATACCCCAAAGGATTTTTATGTGAACAAACATTGCATCCTTCAGAAAATAAAATCAGAGATCAGTCACCATCGAGAAGAGTTTAAAAGCACTAACCTTTGTAAGATTGAAGTCTTCAGGCACTTCACATGCGAGCATCTGAAGTGGGTGGCATTTTTTGGGAGCTTGTAATGACTTATTTACTTTACGTTTTTTGGATTGGGATGAGGACTTGATTTTCTTTGAGATGGAATTTTGCTTTTCTGTAGAGGTGGTTGACTTCTTTTGTGTCTTTGATTCAGACTTATCTTCCAATGCTTTTGCTTTCTGCATAAGTGTTGCAATTAGTCCATCTCTTTTGGAAAGTGATTTCTTGAGGTCTTGGACTTCATTATTTCTTGGGAAAAAATCACCATAATTGTGGCTGGTATTAGCATAAGGGTAGTTCATTTTTATGAAAGAATGCAATCAAAAAAACCTATAGCTATTTAGCTTGGTTTAAGTAATAATTATAATGAACTCAAAGCATGAAAAAGCTTGGAAGAGAGTGAAAATAGGGAAGTCTGAATAGAATAATAAAAAAATTCACTACACATTGACTGAACTGTACATGAGCAAAAAACTGAGGTGGAAAATCTGAAATATCTCAGGAAGTAGAATGATTACAAAGCTATAAGTTTCATTAAAGCTCAAACATACAGCTTAGTGATGATTCAAATGAATACCCTTCGTAAATTGGCTTGGAAAACTAAACTTTTGGAGGCTCTGAATCAAATAAAAACGGGCTCAAGAAGAATGGTTAATGCTCAGCATGAAAATCAAGATACTGCCTTTGTGCTTGATTTCCATAGGCAATGGTTTTGTCTGGGTGGAATTTGCATAAACCATAATACTTAAGTCTCTTTTTGTCTTGCATTTTATCCATTTATTTCTTCACCAAATTTTTACTCTTTCGATTTTATCTTTCTCAACAACTTCAAGCCACTCTAATTAATGTACATGCTATTTTACTGTTCATTTATTTGATAATTTCCATCCTATTTCCTATCATCAATTCGCTATTTCATTACATATTTGTTTTCTACTTCTTAACCGTTCTTTTCATCTTGATAACAGGTGTTTTCAAATCAATCTCTCTTATTTGTCACTTGATCCTCATCTTCACCCTCATATTAACAAAAAATGCAATCTATCTTTACTTGTACTGTTTTATTGTGCAAAAACAAGCTTACAAGTCATATTGACACAATGAAATACTTGAGAAATTCAACAGAAGATGGCAACAATTATCTCAGAGATTTCATTTATGAGTCAACTCAACAGATAATTAATCACAAGCTACGCCTGAAAATCAGAAGTAATCAATTTCCAATAGTATCTGAGAAATTATATGCTTTGGAGCAATCTTTGGTGGGTCAATTCTCCTTGTATCCTATCCTTTCTTTTTCTATCAGTGGACTCATGAATGTATCATAAATTAGAAGGATGCTGAATTATTATCAAGCACAAAGCATGAAACATGCAGAAAAGGGTGGTGGCACAAATTGTTTAGATTTTTTAATATAGCTATTTTAAATCCTTTGTTGTTTATACTCAAGTTTATTTTTGATTTAATTTGGAAATTTTGCAAGATTAATTGCTTTGTGCATTGTCAATTTATATTGCATGACTTCCTACTTATGGCAGCTTACTAATATTTTTCTGCTCGCAGATTCAAGCCCAGTATTTTGCTTTGGTTGTGCATTGTTTAAAAAACGCCACTTGTCTATAGTTCTTGCAAGTTCTTTTTTTGAATTTTATAAATTTTTTTGGCTGTTTCGAAGATGAAAAGTGACAAAAATAATAACTTGTTGTATTTCATTTATTTGAAAAATAGACATAAAAAATAGGTACTCATTGTGTGTGTTTTTGGTAATAGATGCTAAAAATGATTGAAACATCAACTGCAGCCTCAGTTGAAAGGTGGGTAAAACGTCAGTGCAACACTTCATGTTCAACATAAGTGCTCTGCCCACTGTTTTTAGTGGTTAGTGATTCTGGGTTGCTTTCAACTTTCATCAAATTTGAAATGGGTTCAATTCCCCCCTCTGGAAGTAATTCTGCTGCCAGACCTATCAGTCTCAGGAATAGGGTAACCATTCTGAGTAGAATTTTCTGAGCCTTGAGCAAGCTTACTGATGAAAATTGGTATGGTTTGTGTTCCTTGATTCTGTCAATGCACTTGATGTTTGGAAACTTGTTGTGATTGAGGGTGCTCAACTTTGATTATGATTTGAGAAGTACTAGTTTCAATTTTCTTGTTCAAAATTCTGAAAGGATGTGTGCTTGTCAAAGATTGGCTAAACTCATTAATTTGGGGCTATAAAAAAGTCATCCAGCATAAATAGTAGTAACCTTTTTCGGTGTTGAGTTATTATATCTTAGGCCTTCTTGCTATGCTTTGCTTCTTTTTCTTTTTCTTTCTAAAATTTTGATGATACTCCTATTTGTATTTATTGAGGCAGTGATAATTTGGAAATTCTTTCTTGTAAAATTCATTTATAGATGATTTTTCATGTATTGAGGTGCTCATAATTTGACACTTTTTTTGATTTTTTTTCTTTATGATGATTTGGGCCTGTACATTAATTTTCTGTATTGAGGTGGTCATTTTATGACCGGCGGTCATAATTTGACACTTTTTTGATGATGCTTTCCCATACATTAATTTCTTGTATTGAGGTGGTCATTTTATGACCAGCAGTCATAATTTGACACTTTTTTTGGTGATGTTTTCCTATACATTAATTTTCTGTATTGAGGTGGTCAATTTATGACTGGCAGTCATAATATGACACTCTTTTTTGATTTTCTTCTTTTTTGCCAATGTTTTTGAGTATTTTATCTTTCCTAAATCCACAGGTTTCTTAACTTCATTGAGTGATTACCTTATTGATACACAGATACTGTTTTAATGGTTAAAGGCGGCTTCTTCATGAATATTGTCATCTGTTGCCCAAAATGTATTTTAATTTATAGTTTTGACAATTCTGGTAGTTCATATCCATATGGTCCATAGCAATGTGAGCTTCACATTTCTATTGTTTCTTGAAGTGATAAAGTGTTTTAGCTTTTTTTTCTATTTTTTTCCTGTTTTTCATAACAGGAAGTTATTTATGTAAGGCCAATAGGCCCACACTTCCCCAAACTTGTGCCAATTTTAGTATGAGGTGGCATAAGAACAGATAACCACCCCTGTTTTTTGGTTTTCTTTTTTTTTCTTTTCTTTTTTCATTCTTTTTCATTCTTTTTTTTTCTTTTTTTTTTCTTTTTTTTTTTCTTTTTTTTTTCTTTTTTTTTTCTTTTTTTTTTCTTTTTTTTTTCTTTTTTTTTTCTTTTTTTTTCTTTTTTTTTCTTTTTTTTTCTTTTTTTTTCTTTTTTTTTCTTTTTTTTTTCTTTTTTTTCTTTTCTTTTTTCTTTCTTTTTTTCTCTTTTTTCTTTTTTTTCCTTTTTTTCCCTTTTTTTTCCTTTTTTTCTTCTTTTTTTTTTCTTTTTTTTTCTTCTTTTTCTTTTTTTTGAATTGAATTGAGATACTTGTACATTTCTTCTAAAGACTTCCAAATTTGAAATATTGTCTTTAATACTGATACTTAGCCTGAAAAAATGTTTTTTTATATTTTCTTCCCTTTTTTCATAGTTTGTTAATAATATTCTTCTGAATCCATTTTACAAACTGTTTCTTGAGTTTTGATATGAATCTTCTTTTTTTTACAACTAATCCTCCCCATACAATGATCCAATCATCCCTATTGATATTATAATTAAGTGCCTTGAGACTGATAATCCCATGTATAAACACCTCTTCCCACAAAACATCCCAATTGGCCTTTTCAATTACATAATTTCCATGCTTCCATAAGATTCTTCCTTCTGGTATATCCCATAAATCCAAAACAGTCCTCTTGAGGCTTCCAACTCCCCAAAATATATTCTTCTTCCCCATTCCGCATCTGTTAATGTATCCTCTTCCCAATATATGTTTCCTAAATTTCCTTTTATACCATTTTATGTAAGTAATTCTAAAAATTCTGGTCTTGAGAGAGAGAATCCTGGAAGCTCTTTCCAATCTTTATATTCTTGAATTTGTTAAAGTGTTTCTGGAAAATTGAACAGTTCTTCAAACTCTAACTATCAAACCCATATCTCAAATAAATCTTCTCCTTGAACAAATGGTTTTACCCAGTAATTTATTTCTTCTATAATTTCTACAATTTTGGAATTTACATCTGTCCATCATTCTTAATTCCAACCAAGATTCCATTCCAATTTATTTTCATGTGTAAGTTTGGCATCCATAAATTTCTAGATCCTTTCTGAGTTTAGAGATAAAAGAACAATTCCTCTTTGATAAGGCAGGAAAGAACTGCCACTAAGTGATAAGAGTGTTTAAAAACAATTTTTCTATAAGGTAGTTTAAATGATTTGAAATTCCTCTTTGATAAGGAAGGAGGTCACTGCCCTGATACTAATAGAGATATGAAAAGAATTCTCTTTTTTTAGGTGATTTCTCTTATTGTCTTGCTATTTTTTATGGTGTTTCTTTAATTGGTGATTGAAATTGGATTACTTCAGTTATTATTGAGAAATATTAAACCTTCTGTTGTGAATTACTGAAAGAAATATGTCCTTAAAAATTTCTCCAAATATCTTTTTGCATTTTTATCTTTGTGTATTTCCTTTCCATTCTGAAATAAAACCTTTGACTTCATGAATAAAGATGTACCCAAAATCACACCAGAAAAGAGTTTCTCCCAAGATTATCAAAACATCTGGATTCAAGTCTTCTTGAGCCCATAACATTTTGTGATACAGTCCTTCTATTGTCAATTGGTAATATCCATAAGGCTTCTTCCAGTAATTATTCTGTAAGCTTCCTTAAATTCCAATAGTGGTTAGTAATTCCAAAAATTCAACATTTGTAAGATTGAATCCAGGTAGTTCTGAAAGATATTTGGTTTGAATTATTGGTGAATCTAGCTCATAATCATACAGGTCTTCAAATGTTATCATTGGAAGTATTAAATAATCTCCCTCCTTCATATTCTGGTATGTCTTCCTGTATGCCATTTTGATTCTGGAAGTCGTTTAGTAATTCAGATGCAGTTCCTTTATTTTGATTAAATAAATCAGTTGAGCTTGAAAAGCAGCATATTTGATCATAGGCATCATTAAATTCTTCTAGAATGCTAATTCCAGCCAGCCTTGGGGTATTTTCTGATAACTCTCCTTCTAGGTCTTCAAATATTCTGCCTTGTTTATATTTATCTTCCCAATTCTCATTATTTTGTTGACATAACTTCAATTCATCTTCTGATTCTCCCAATTTTCCTTCTAAAACTATTTCCATTCTTTTTTCAATCCCTTTTTTAATATGTCAAGTCCAAACTTGATCCATTTTGTCTTCATTAATTATGGCACTTTCCTTTTCCAATTCTTCAAATTTTCTTTATGCAAATGGCTTGATTATGCTATCTTTTGGTTCTTCACTTATTAAATCTTTTCAGTATCACTAATGTACCCAATTTCCTCCTGAAATAAATTGAAAGAATCTTCTGAAATTCTTGAGGAATTTGCTTCAGGTGGCTTCAGATCCATTTTAAATTTCTTCTGTGGGCTTTCTCTTTATTCTTCTTTATTCATACCACTTAACTCAGGCTCTAGCCATTTCTCTGGGTCTTTTATGGCCATGTCCAAATTTCTTCTCATCTTCTTTAGTTCCTCTTTGATTTTTTCTATTGTTTCACTATCTTCTACCTCCAGTTTATCTTCTGTCTACTTTCCTTTAGATTTTATATGAGCTACAGTGGTCATACTTTCTTTAGATGAAGATAATATGCTGGAATTTTCTTCAACTATTGTCTGATTAAAATTTTCAAATACTAAGAAGTCCAGCTATGTTTTTTCTTAATTTTCAAAAATGACTTCAAGATTTTTAATTTGAACAATTGGCTTTGAAGAGTTATCTGTTGATTTTGATGTGTAAGGGCTGATGTTTAATTCCACTTTTAGGGCTAGTTCCTGAGTTAAAAAATTCAAGTCATTTTTTGCATCAAAAATAGCTTAGAAGGGTATTTTGTTTGGTCCAATAAATATAGTCTTCACTCTTGTTGAAGATTGATTTTCTGTTTCCTCTGTTTCTTTTCTTTTGGATGATTCTGCTTGATGTATTGACCATTTTACAATCTCTAAAGATGCACAAAGCTCCATACCACTGGATGGAGAAATTTGCCAAACCATGGCTTGAGGGTTACATATTGGTAAAAATAATCAACTTCCCTCTTGCTCTGGATAACTAAATATTTCCCCTTGCCTGTGTTAAAATTCCAATTTAACATTATTATCTGCTAAAAATGGTCTTCCAAGTATTGGGTGTACAGCTCCTTTTGCTATGAATGAATGAATTTCTTTTTCTTCTCCTGTTATAATAGTAATTGGTGTAAATTCCGAGATTCCAACCAAAGATGTTGTATGTCCACCAATTCCTCTGAGATTCATATTGAGATTTCTACTTGTAAGTGAGGCTTTAATTTTAATCTCCTCTGGTATTATGTTAATTTCTGATTGAGTATTTGCCAATGCCATTGTAGGATATTCTTCTCTTACAATAAATACTTCCATAAAGCCAAGTGGGCATTCATAATGTAATCTTGGTGTATCATAGTTCCTTAGCTTTGATGAAAGTAGTCTTTCTTGAATATTTGATGTATTGGCTGATTTTATCACCTCTTTTTCCTGGGTAGTTAAATTTTGTAATTTGTCAATAAAGGTTGGTGAAATTGATAACATTTCTTCAAGAGTAAGATTTATCTTTTGTTGAAGTATTTTCTTCATCACATGTTCAATTATTAGCTTTAAGGTATTGGCTGTAGATTTTACCTTGTTCTTTAATTCCATCTTTTGTGACTCCTGTCTTAGTACCTCCTTCTTCTTGTCCTTGGAAATGATTTCAATACCATCATTATTGACTTCCTTTCCTTCTTGTGTTTTCTTGTTTTTTGTTGGAATTAGAACTCTTATTTCTTCTCCTGCCTCATCTTCCTCATGGTAGGCACCTGGTATCTTCTTTTTAAAGGGTTTGTGTGTTTCATCTTCATCCTCTTTCTGGGTTTGTCTTTGACTTTCCTGTCTTGCAGCTCTTTGCCTTGTCTGTCTAAGCCCAAAATGTATTTGAATATTTTCATTTTTTGGTGATATTTGAGGAGGTTTCCAGTTTCCCCATTCTTCTAATTGAGCTATAGCTGCTGCTTTTTCTTCTTTGCTTTCCTCGACTACTGTTGTTTCTTGCTTATTTGGGGATGAATTTTATTTTTACATAATTTTCCTTGTAAACTCCTCCTGTTCTTTAGCAAACTGCTTAACCAATTCCTTTTCAGATGTAGGGCCTTCTGTGGGTACTCTTTGAAAATTTGGAAAAAGATATGTTCCTCCATGCTTCGAGACAATTATTTTCTCCCAGTCTTCTGTGAGATGATTACATCTTATTGCGCAATGTACTTCTTCTAAACAGTAATAACACTTCAGTAGCTGTCTTGGAGCCATTTATTCTGGAACATATGGTTGATAGCCAGAAGATATGGGTGGTAAAGGATATCTTGACCTGAATGGCTGTGAGTTTTTCATAACTTTCTGATCTGGATTATTGCCTGCTTGGGTTTTATTTGGAGATTCAACTACTTCTGAAAGGTGTTTGAGCTGATTCAATACTTCTTTAACTGATTTCTTCCCAGTATCCTTTGATTGATGCCCTTGCAGCTGAGGATTTTGAATTTTTTGGGTAATATCTTTCATTTGCTTTAGGACTTCTTCCCAGCTTTCCTCTTCAAACCTAGCTTTCTTCTCTTGTGACTTTGGTTGTGAAAATTCCTTCTGTTGAATTAAGACTTTGGCTTCTAAATCTTGTTCAATATATAAACTTAAGATTTCCAATCTTGAAATGATATAACCACCATCCAAAGCTTGCACCATGAAATTATGTTTTATCATTCCTTTATAAATAGACTCTTGAGCACTTGAGGAAAGACTAGCCAAGACTTCTTGATTGTGATTAATATCTCCTTGTATATATTGATACCTCTGGCAATAATTAATAATGCATTCATATTCCCCAATGAGCTTTTTATATTTTGTCCTATTTCTAATTCCTCCTTCTTGTTGAATCTTTGTGAATAGCTGAATAATTGAGTACAGCTTGTATTTTCTTTCAGGTGATACTGTTCCCCATCATCTCTTCATATCCAATTTTAATTTCTCCCAATTTCCAGATTCATATCCAGGCATTCCTTCAATATGGTAACTGATATCTTTGTACTTAGTCCAAAAGTATATTTGTCTTTCTATATCCCTTCCACTTTCTCCTTCAATTTATGCTATATTTTCCACTCTTTCAATAAATCTTTCTACTTCGTTTCCATCAAACCATAAACTATAATTCTTTGGTCTAATCATGACAATGGTTGTATTATTTCTTGGGATTTGCTGGTGAAATGGGCTTGAAGCCTGTGCATTAATATTAACCCTCTTTGGTAGAGTATTTGGTCTTTGTGAAGTAAATGGTTTTGATGGTGCCATGGGCCTTGAAAATGGTGATGGTGACCCTTCTTGTCTAACAGCTCTTGGAATTCTTGTAGTTTCTTCCATTGGTCTGTTTTCTGTGGTAAAACTTGATTCTTTTCTTTTGCATTATTTTTAAGGAGTTCAATTGGTTCTTGTTGCATTTACAGAATTCTTTGATGGAGTCTTTCAACATCAAAAATATCTTCTTGTCCTTGCATGGTTTCTTCATTTATAATTTCTTCTTTGGATTCATCGTGATTATGTGGTATCTTTGATGATGATTGTAAACCTTTGAGATATAACCACATACCCAAGAAAGGTCACAAGAAATATTTAATATAATTATACATTCAAAATAATTACCTTAAAGCTACAAAAATACCATAAATTGGCATAAAGCTTGGTTTAACTTAAAACCAATGAATAAACATGTAAAATAAATTGTACCATTGGATTCCCCATGGTAAAATACACGTATACCATTTTTATGGCATATCTGTAAAGTCAATATTTAATAAGTTATAAGTAACAATACCTTATAAAAAACACAAATCCTTATTTATTTCAAAGGACAATGAAACAACATGTATAATAAATGGTACCATTGGATTCTCCATAAAAATCCACATATAAAAGAATTAAGAAGCTAAGCTTCAAAATCAATACTTAAGGAATTAACCTGAATATATGCACTTTTTTGGTCAACGCATATATTAAAGGATTTTAGCTAATATCTCTTGAGATATGCATGATAGAGTGATGAACCAAGAATAAAGTCATCACATAATTACTGTACAAATACAGAAATGAAGTTTATTTCACAAGTTATAAACAAGGTTGAAACCTGTAAGGAATTATTAATTAAAATCAACAGAGCTGTTGACCACTTTGTTGTGAAAGTAGTCCACACTTAAAGAAAAATAGACAGTTGGATTCTACTAGCTCATTCGTGAAGAGTGATGTATTTTTTATTATAATATTCAAGGTATAACCCCTTGAAATCATAGTTTGAAGTTTAAAATATTAAATTTTGACAGAAAAGATGAGTTACAAGAAAAATCATCAAAAATAGGGTTTTGATGATGTAATGAAATTCTCCTGGCAGCATAATGAGGTTATGCCAAGACATCAGAATTCACTCTCTGAATTGCTGTAGTGTGTAAATCTTAAAAGTTATTAATGATCAAAGTTTGAGCTTAATTTGATCATTCATGATCACTCACTGTAGCCTTAAATTAAGTTTAACAGTCATATAAGTGATACAATTGGTGAATACTATTAGTTTATGATTAAAAGTAATAAAATACACGAAATTTGGGGCTCTGCCAAGCTTTTCACGTCATCAAACCTAGAGTTATAGTGATAACTCTAAATAATGGTGTAATAATGATGTAATCATCACCAAACCTTAAAATATTGATCAATTCCAGTGGATATAATCAGTACACGTCTACTAGAAGCCTTTTGGACTCTAGGAGGGAGGTATTTACTACAAATAGAGCTGTTTTTACTCTGTTTTCCCCTCAGACATATCAAAAACATCAAATCAATTAAATTAAAAGGTAATATCTTTATTCTTTATATATAAATCTTTTATATTATTAAAGACCAAAGATCATCTTATTATAATCATCAACTTTGACGTGATTAAATCATTTATTTAATTGTTTTTGCTAAAAATCTCTCTAAAATCTCATTTCTATGTAAAAATCAAGAATATTTGTAATTTTCTCAATTTTTATTGTAAATACAATTTGGATAAGTTGTATTTACATTATTTGGCATAAAATATTTCAAAATTATTATATTAAGTATTAAAAGTAGGTTTTTTCTCTTTATTATTACTTTAATAATTCTTTAATTAATATAAATAGTATTTATATTAATTTATAACTTTAATATTGGTAATATTATTGTTATTAATTGTTTTCTATTAATAAAATACAATTTTCTATGCCTTTATTACTTGTTTGTAACAATAATAAAGTGCCATTAAATATATTAATTATTTTATATTAATATATTTATTTTATTATATTATATTTTATAATATAAATTATATTATCATATTTCATTGATAATATAATTATTTTTACGCCATAATTATAATAATTCTTTATTATTATGATTATTTTTATCTTATTTATTTCATTTATAAAGACATTCATAGTACAATAAGTAAAATATTAGTAATTTTTACTTATTGTTTCATAGTCAAACCTTACATTTGGGGGCCTGGCCATGATATTTACTCTAAAGGACCTTTACAGAGACTCTAATTGGGTTTATCCAATAAAAAATTATAATTATAATCATAAAATTATATAATAATCTTATATTTATTGATTTTAAAAGCTATTGAGGCATTTGGAAAGCAATTGTACTGTCTTACACATGGTTTTTCACATCCTTAGACTTGCAAAACTTTATTTGAGTGACTCTAGTGATTAAAAAAGATATTTTATAAATTATAAATAATTTTATTTTATAAATTAATTTTATAAAAAGAATCATATTCATTTTATTTTATTCTTTAAAAATAAAAACATAAAAATAATAAAAATATTAAAAACAAATAAAAAAGTTATTTTATTCATTTTAATTTCATTTCTTTAATTATTTTCACTTTTTAAAAGATATAAAAGCAATTTTTACGTGGAAAATTGCCATATCTTACCAAAAATAACACTTTTAAATAAAAGACTTATATTTATTTGTTTTTTTTAGTGTTTGAAGACAACCCAACAGAGGACAACCAAACCACTGTTGAAAGATTGGTGGAAGAAACTTGCCAAAGTTCTCCAACACCAATAATTACCAAGAAAAAGAAAGCCAAGAAATTGGACTTTCCAGGACCCACCATTCAGGACTCTGAAGGTGAGTACCTCATTTATAAATTGCCATAAGAAAATTCCTGTCCTGAAATCCTCTTATTTCTTATTTTTCTTATAATATGACTACCAGAAAGAGGCTCCCAATACTCCATCCAATAAGATGGAGCTGGACTCAGAGGTAGAATTGATTCCTCAAAAGGGAAAAGGAAGGGCAATATCCCAAGTGGAACAGAATCCACACAAGGAAGTGCCTTATCCCAAAAGCAAGTCCCAGAAATTCCCATGATATCTGAACCTGAATTGGAACTAAGTATGAGTAACTCAAACAGGTACAAATCACATTCAGAGGGCTCAAATAGACATTTACATGAGCCAATACAAACAGTACTACACAGTGTACAAGGACAAAGATTGGGAAATGTTGCCCCAAATACACCAAGGAGTGATGAACTCCTGGCACATCCTGAAAAAGTTCCTCAAAGAGGAGGAAATAGTGAGATACTCCAATGGATGGAATCCATTATCATCCAAACCTCAAATCAAAAAGATCAAGGAGTATCATGCCAAAAAGAAGGAGGCAACCAAGGAAGAAGCCCCAGTATCTTCTACCAGCAAGCCCCAAGTCAACCCACTTCCCCAAGAAGGGAAGAAGAACAAGAAAAAGAATTGGAGAAAACCATATTCCCCAAGCTACAGGATCCCCAAAATCCAAAAGATGCCATGGACAATGTCTTCAACATGGCCAGAACTTTGATGGAATTCAAAGACAAAGAGAAACAAAGAATGAGACAACCCCATTTCCCAAAGAAATAACCTTGTCTCCTGATGTTGTAAATACTTTAACAGAGCTTAAAAATAGTATTTTACCTCTTAAAAACATTAAAAATAGTATATTATCTTGCCAAGAAATAAATAATAGCTTATCATCTTTAACAAAACTTGCTACACAAAACAAGAAAGAAATTGATAACATAAAATTTATGATTGAAAATAATAAACCAAAAGTATTAATTGAAAATACTCAGAAATTAATACAAGGACAACAAGAGTTGTACAAATACATAAGTAATATCAAAGAAAAAACTTTGACAATCAATTATGATGTGAGTATTGACAATCCTACAGAAAAATTAAACAAATTAAGTATTTCTGTAGAAATATTTGAAGAAAAGACTTCATCACACCAAAAATGACTTTTGGACCATGTGGAAAAGAGTGATGAAGCAAGAATGCATCTGAAAGATGACATTCAAAGTGAAATAAGGCTTATTACTGAAAAAATGGATAAAATTAATGAGGCTAACTTAAATATGCCAAAGTTATCAACACCATTTTCTCACATAAGAAGCTCTGTTAAACCAGAAGAGGAATTAACAAATCCATTCATAACAGACTTGAGTCACCAAGACAATAACCAAGTCTTAATGAAGGAAGCACCTCGATTGAAAGAATGGCCAACATTCACAGGAGAAGGTGAATATGACCACATGTCATTTATCAAAACAATTGACATGCTACAAGAAGATTATGCCTTACCAGATGAACTAATCACTGCAAGATTACATTCATTGTTTGAGAAATCTGCAAAAAGATGGTATTATGGCATAAGGCAAATAAATGGCAAAAATACCTGGTCTTGGTGGAAACAAGAAATAATCACCAAATGGGCTAATGATGCCTGGAGGTACAAAATAGAAAATGCATTTGAAGATTCTTTCTTTGACCCAGACAAAGACAAACCTTTAACTTGGTTCTTGAAACAAGTTGAAAGACTTAATGCATTGTACCCAGAAATGTCACAAAAAATGGTGCATATGAAAATACTCAAGAAATGTGGAGGAGAGCTAGAACATGCCCTAAGAAGCAGGTGTATAGAACCATGCTCCACAGAAGAGTATATTAATGCACTAGAAGACATAGTGACAAGAACAAAAATTGGCAGGACTTGGAAGAAATTGGACATTAAAAGCCCAAATAAACCATTTATCAAAAAAGATAAATCAACAGAATCCTTCAAGCCCAATACATCCAACAATAATGAGCAAAGAAAATGCCATAAATGTGGAGGTATTGGACACTTAGCCAATAATTTCCTTAAAAAGGCAAAGATTAATGAAATTGTGGAAACATAAAACCACAATGACAAAGAAGAGGAATCTGACTCTGAAAAAGAGACAGAAGAATCAGAAAGCTCTGAAAGTGATGAAATCAATATAATTAATGCACAAATTAATAATATTGATATAATTTATGAAGTACTGGATTTTAACTCAAGCTTACCACAAGTTGGGACATCTGACACAAACCTGACAAACATACAAGAGGCTAAAATTTATAGAACCAAACCTGCAAGAGGAATGGGATATACAGCTGGAAAATCAAGTATAAGTATTGTTATGGTTGATAACCAAGAAGGAAAAGTTAGCTTAGATACAGGAGCATATTGCACCTGTGTTGGTAAAATTTATTTAAAAGCCATTGTCCCAGAATGGCAAGGAAAACTTTTGCCAATACAAGGTGTCAAATTTAGTAGTGCAAGTGAGAGCATGAAGCCCCTTGGAATAATTGATTTAACACTAATTTTTCCTCATCCCTCACAATGTGTCAGAATCAAAGTAGAGTTTCTAGTAATGGACAACTGTACTAGTAATCACTTCATACTTGGGAATGACTACTTATCAATTTATGGTATAGATATCTCTAACCAAAAGGATAGATATTTTACCATAGGAGACAAAAAAAGACAAAAGTTTGGCTTCTTAAATAACAAAAAACAAATCACAGTTATTAAGAATGAAGAAAGAATTCCAGAAAAGGAACTTTTTATATCTGAACAACTTAAAGAGGCAGAATTCAATCAAGAACTAACAGAAAAAATGAAAGAAAAATTGATTGACCTCTTATTTAAGTACAAAAATGCCTTTGCAACTGACAAAGAGCCACTAGGTGCCATAATTGGACATGAAGTGGATATAATTCTTGATGTGGAAAAACCTTACCCACCTTTACTAAGGAGACCTGCTTACCCAGCTAGTCCAAGGGCTAGAGAATCCTTAAAGGTACACATTAAAGAATTAATGGACCTTGGAGTATTAAGAAAGGTAGGACATAATGAACAGGTAGAAGTCACTATACCTGTCATTATAGCTTGGCATAATGGAAAATCAAGGATGGTAGGAGACTTCAGAGCCCTGAACAACTATACCATTCCAGGCAGGTATCCAATACCCAGGATCCATGAGACATTGACACAATTGTCACAAGCTAAGTTCATCACAGCCATGGATGCCTTAAAGGGTTTTCATTAAAATGTCTTAACAGAAAATGCCAAAAAACTACTGAGGATGATAGTCCACTGTGGAATTTTTGAATACTTAAGAATGCCATTTGGCATAAAAAATGCACCTTCCCATTATCAAAGAATGATTAATACCATATTTCCTGAAGAATTATCAGAAGGATGGTTAATTATCTATGTTGATGATATCATAGTTTGCTCAGAAACTTGGGGAAATCACCTTACAAGACTAGAAAGGGTACTACAAAAAATAGTCCCAGTGAATATGAAAATTTCCTTAAAAAAATGTCATTTTGCATACAGTGAATTAAAAGCACTAGGACATGTTGTATCTGGACTTGGTCTAGGCATAGACAAGAATAAAGTAGCAGCAGTACTACTTAAGCCAATGCCCCAAACCAAAAAAGAAATGCAATCATTTCTAGGATTTGCTGGTTACTATAGACAGCACATAAAGGACTTTGCAAAAATTGCTAAATCCTTGTATAAGCTATGTGACCAACAAACAGTCTATGAAATGACAGAAAAAAGAGTCAAGGCATATGAAGAATTGAAAAATTCCTTAACAAATGCCCCATTTCTTCTAATGCCAGATTGGAAACTACCCTTCAAACTTTACATTGATGCTTGTGGAGAAGGACTGGGTGCTGCACTACACCAGACACAAATTATCAATGATAAACCAGTGGAAGGACCAATTTGTTTTATTTCAAGACAGATAAAGCCAACAGAAGCAAGATATGGAGCAAGTCAAATGGAATGCCTCTGCTTAGTGTGGGCTTTAGAAAAATTACATTACTACTTGGATGGAACAGTACTTGATGTGATTACAGACTGTAATGCTGTAAAATCTCTATTAAATATGAAAACTCCAAATAGACATATGCTGAGATGGCAAATTGCTATCCAAGAATATAGAGGAAATATGACTATTGTTCATAAATCTGGTAATATTCATAAAAATGCAGATGGTCTTAGCAGATGGGCTCTATCAAATACCCCTGACAATCCAGCATGGGTACCACAAGAAGAACACCATATAGAAGGAATATGTGTTACAGACATTGGCACAGAATTCTTTAACCAAGTTAAAGAAAGCTATAAGATAGACAAAAATTGCCATATCTTAAGCCAACGTCTAATGAAAGACTGCAAAGACCCATCACTTTCATCAAAACTAGATGAAACATGGAAAAAGGCATATGATGAAGGAAGATTCCACCTCCTTGATGGAATCCTTTACCATAGAACAAAACACACATGTGTTATGGCCTCAACAGATAGAACCCTGATAAAGACTATTTTACATGAGTGTCATGATAGAGTTGCAGCTGGACACCTTTCGGAAGACAGAACACTAGAGAGGGTGAAAACCTGCTCTTGGTGGCCAAATTGGAAGAAAGATGTTATAGAATACTGCCAAACCTGTTACAGATGTCAAAAATCCAACAGAGCCACAGGAAAGAAATTTGGAATGATGATCCAAATCCAAGAACAAAAATCCCCTTGGGTAACAGCATTACCTCCAGGAGGAGACAGAAGCTATAATGCATGCCTAGTATTTGTTGACAGGTATAGCAAAACTCCCATGTTCCTACCATGTCATAAAGATGACACAGCTATTGAAACAGCCATAATGATATGGAATAAAGTTATTAGCCATACAGGCTTATTCCAGAATATTATAAGTGACAGAGACCCAAAGTTCACTTCAGCATTATGGACAAATCTCCATAACTTGTTTGGGACAAAGTTATCATTCTCAACAGCTTACCATCCTCAAAATGATGGTTTAGCAGAAAGAATGATACAGAAACTAGAGGACATGATCAGAATATTCTGTGCTTATGTCTAGAATTCAAAGATTCTGATGGTTTTACCCATGATTGGTGTACACTAATACCAGCTCTTGAACTGGCATATAAAAAATCAATCCATTCTTCTACTGGAAAAACACCAGCAATATTAGAAAAAAGTTGGAATCCAAGACTTCCTCATGATACCCTCAAAAAGGACTTAGTGGATATACATCCAACAGCAAGCAGTTTTAAGATAATGCTTGACAAGGCAAGACACCATGCAAACAGATGTATGCAAGACTCTTTCAAATATGCAAAAGAAAGATGGGATAAAAGTCATAAGCCACCTGATTTCAAAATAGGAGACTTGGTCCTAGTATCAACCCTTAATTTCAATAACATAAAAGGCCCAAAGAAATTAAAAGATTCCTTTGCAGGACCATTTATGATAAAAGCACTTCATGGACCCAATGCTGTGCAATTGGAACTCACAGGTGAACTAATGAACAAACACCCAACTTTCCCTGTAAGTCTGATAAAACCTTACAGCTCAAGTGACAAGGAGTTATTTCCACTAAGAAATAAACCCCCACTTGAAATTCCCCCCTTGGAAGAAGGAGAGGAAAAGAAAATAGTAAAAGTCTTTAAAGAAAGAAGTACAAGAAACAAAAAAGAAAGAGAATACCTCGTAAGGTATAGAAATTCAACTCAAGAAGATTAATGGCTACTTGAGAAAGATATAACAAATGCTGATAAACTACTAAGAAGGTTCAGACATGAAAGAAAGCCTGAAAAATAGAAAAGTTAAGCATTATTGAGCTTCAAGACTAACAAAGTCTATTGAAGAGGTAGGACAGTGGATGATACCCTAATTACACATATCAAATTGTGGTACAATCTTTTTTGGTGGTAGGGAATGTGAACCTTTGAGATATGGCCACATACCCAAAAAAGGTCACAAGAAATATTTAATATAATTATACATTAAAAATAATTACCTTAAAACTACAAAAATACCATAAATTGGCATAAAACGTGGTTTAACTTAAAAACCAATGAATAAACATGTCAAATAAATTATACCGTTGCATTCCCCATGGTAAAATACACATATACCATTTTTATGGCATATCTGTAAAGTCAATATTTAATAAGTTATCAGTCATAATACGTTATAAAAAACACAAATTCTTATTTATTTAAAAGGCCAATGAGACAACATGTGAAATAAATTGTACCATTGGATTCTCCATAGAGTTCCACATATAAAAAAATTAAGAAGCTAAGCTTCAGAATCAATACTTAAGGAATTAACCTGAATATATGCACTTTTTTGGTCAACCCATATATTCAAGGACTTTAGCTAATATCTCTTGAGATATGCATGATAGAGTGATGAACCAAAAATAAAGTCATCAAGTAATTACTGTAAGAATACAGAAATGAAGTTTATTTCACAAGTTATAAAAAAAGGTTGAAACCTGTAAGGAATTATTGATTCAAATCAACAGAGCTGTTAACCACTTTGTTGTGAAAGTGGTCCAAACTTAAAAAAAATGGACAGTTGAATTTTACTATTTCATTTGTGAATAATGATGTATTTTTTATTATAATATTCAAGGTATAACCCCTTGAAATCATAGTTTGAAGTTTAAAATATTAAATTTCAACAGAAAAGATGAGTTACAAGAAAAATCATCAAAAATAGAGTTTTGATGACGTAATGAAATGCTCTTGGCAGCATAATAAGGTTATTCAAAGCTATTAAAATTCACTTTCTGAATTGCTTTAGCATGTAAATCTTGAAAGTTATTAAGGATCAAAGTTTGAGCTTAATTTGATCATTTATGATCATTCACTGTAACCTTAAATTAGGTTTAACAGTCATATGAGTGATACAATTGGTGAATACTATTATTTTATGATTAAAACTAATAAAATCCACAAATTTTGGAGCCCTGCCAAGCCTTTGACATCATCAAACTTAGAGTTATAGTGATAACTCTAAATAATGGTGTAATAATGATGTAATATGGTTTGATCATGATGTAATCATCACCAAACCTTAAAATATTGATCAATTCCAGTGGATATGATCAGTACCTGTCTACTAGAAGCCTTTTGGACTCTAGCAGGGAGGTATTTACTATAAATAGAGCTGTTTTTACTCTGTTTTCCCCTCAGATGCATCAAAAACATTAAATCAATTAAATTAAAAGGTAATATCTTTATTCTTTATATATAAATCTTTTATATTATTAAAGACAAAAGATCATCTTATCATAATCATCAATTTTGACGTGATTAAATCATTTATTTAATTGTTTTTGCTAAAAATCTCTCTAAAATCTCATTTCCACGTAAAAATCAAGAATATTTGTAATTTTCTCTATTTTTTATTGAAAATACAATTTGGATAAGTTGTATTTACATTATTTGGCGTAAAATATTTCAAAATTATTATATTAAGTATTAAAAGTATGTTATTTTCTCTTATTATAATAATTTCCTCTTTATTATTACTTTAATAATTCTTTAATTAATATAAATAGTATTTATATTAATTTATAACTTTAATATTGGTAATATTATTTTTATTAATTGTTTTTTATTAATAAAATACAATTTTATATGCCTTTATTATTTGTTTGTAACAATAATAAAGTGCCATTAAATATATTAATTATTTTATATTAATATATTTATTTTAGTATATTATATTTTATAATATAAATTATATTATCATATTTAATTGATAATATAATTATTTTTACACCATAATTATAATAATTCTTTATTATTATAATGATTTTTATCTTATTTATTTCATTTATAAGGACATTCATAGTACAAGAAGTAAAATATTAGTAATTTTTACTTATTGCTTCATAGTCAAACCTTACAATGATACTGAATCCATATTGATATCTTCTGTGTGGATTTTCTGTTGTTCACTTTTCTTTTTAATTTCAAATAGTTCCTTGAGTAATTTTTTGGAAATAATATGGAGCTATCTTTGGATCTTTCTTCTTGGTTTTGGGTGTACCAACTGGTATACTATAATCTATAGGTGATTCTTCTGCAGGTGGTGTTTCTCCTCTTTTTGAATAATAATAATGAAATTATTTTATTGAAGAGCTTGATGGTTATTATGATTCAGGATTTTGTTTCTTTTCTGATTCCAGATTGACTTGATAGACTTCTGAATTTTTTTGATTTATAAAAGGATTTTTTTATGGATTCAATTTGAATCTGTGAATTTCTTGAGAAATCCTTGATAATGAAACTCAACACTTGCGGGATACTTCAGACCATTTTATGATTCTTATTGGAGATGTCTCTGAAATTATATTTGATCTACTTCAGGCTCCATCCCTCAGAAGATTCACCTTATTTATGTGGACTCAACCTTTGAATTATAAGCTTAACTAATACTTTAGCCATTTTTTAAGGAGAAATACTAAAGAAAAACAGGATCTTCTCTCATATTATCTTTTAAAGCACTTGAAAGAGATGCATATATAATTTTTTTAGCTTTAATCTATGAAAATCTTATTATTCTCAATCAATCATTATTTTAGGATTTATGAGCTTATCTATGTCATTATAAATTCAAAAAGCTTACAGGATCTTTATAGATAAAGTTTGAGAAATAGACTTGTTAAAAGAACCTATTTATACAGCCATTTTTTACTTAATATTACTTAGGTGTTTTATAATTTTAAATAAAGCTAAATATTTTGTCTCATTTATTCATAAATATGCAGTTTTTAATTCTATCCATTGGCTATTGGATTCATATATCTGTTTCAAGTCAATGAGTGAGAATAAAGTAAAAATGTGACCTTCATAGGTTTGAAGAAATTTAAAGGTAGAGAAATTCAAAAACCCCTTTCTGTATTAGTCCTGATAATCTGAGCTCTTGATTATGTAGTATTTATAAGTTCAAAAAGCTATTTAAAAATAATAAAAGCTATCAAATTTTCAAGTTCATGTTAAATCTTAGATTTATGCTTGCATGTAGAGCTCTCTATATATCCCAATCATTACAAATGTCTTACAGATCAATTTTATTTAGATCAAACTTCAAAAAACTATAGAATACAGTTAACACAAACAAAAAAGATGATTTTAAAATTTCTATTAATAAAATAGTTTATGAAAACAATCGTTGGCCATATTGACACATGAAGGCTACCTTTCCTAAAATCTTGAAAGAAGATTGCATTATTTCAGCTTAGTTTAATTTATTTATACATCTATTCTTCTAATTTTCTCAAAATATCAATTCCATTGGTATTAGTTTTGCACATTTTCCAGTAGCACATTGAATCAAGATGATGATTTTAGAATTAATAATTTCTCCATAGAAATGTAAAAACTGAAGCTAAATTGGTATTAAGAAAACAAAAATCCAGTGCTTCACAAGATTTAAAAACATTATAGTTCTATTTTTATGAATATTTAAAATGATTTTATTAGGGCATGCCCTTTATATGAAGATAAGAATGGCTTTTAGCTTAAACAATGGAACAGTATAGTACAAAAATTCCCAATTCTAAGACTAAAAGCCAATGTTCTACTTTGAATATTTATTTCATCTAGCTATAAGTGGAAAAATTTACTTTAAATCAGTTTATGGTTGAAAATAGGGGTTATGTCATTTCAATATATACTAAATTTTGATTTTCCTCTCCATAAAATGACTTCTTACCATAAATATACATAGCTTGTCCCAATTTTAACCAAAATGTTAATCTCAAAAGAGAGAAAAAGAAGCTATATAATGTGTCAAAAAATACATCTTTTCATAAAGTAAAACAATTCAATGGTATGGTATATTTTTCAGGGTGTTTATATTTTCAGAAAGCCCCAAAGTCCTCAAGAAATTTTATCATTGATGATAAGCCTCTTTCAAACCTAAAAAATTCAAATTTAAGTATTATTTATGTATGGGCTCCCATAATCTCGCATGAAAGAAAGGTCATGTTGAAAGCTTAATATGTATGTAAAAATCTATGAGAAAATTTCCAAAGGTTGATTTCTTTGTAAATTAAATTATAAAACTTTATAAAAAGGGGATGTAAGCATAATTCTGTTTATCATATGTTGCTAAATTCTTGAGCTTTGAAAATCCTGACCAAATACTGATATTGAGCCAAATCAATTGAGAATCTGTGCCTTGCATATGTGGCTTGAGTTTCTTCCAAAAATTCTATTTATAAATTGATCTTCTTACCTATGTCCAACATTAATCCAATCTATCTCCCATGTCAAATTTCAAATTCAACACCTGCTGTCAGGTGTAGCCACTTTTCTCATGGTGTATGTGTTTGAAAATTCCAAAATTCTATATTTTCTCAAGCTTATAGATATTTAGAAAAATCTTTATAAGTGCATGATAGAAATAAACATAAATTTAATTAGTGGTGATGTGGAAAAAATTAATTGTTAATAAAATATGGCATTTGAGGTGAATAAATTCATGATTTTGTCCCACAAACAGGGCTTTTTGTACCTTGAAATATCACCTCTTTTGAGGTGTTTTATTTCAAAAACTCATGAATAAAATGTGGAATTTTTTTCAAAAAAAATCTGGATCAAGGATTTTCAATTCAAAAATTGGTAAACTTTGACACCCATATTGTAAAGCTCTATTGAGCTAATATGAGATATGAATTTGAAAGATTTGATCAATAAGTACCTGGTGACAATCCTTAATAGAAAAATTAATCTTTCAATCAAAAAGCTGAACTTTCTTCTGAAAAAACTTGAGAAGAGTTTTCTTTAAATTATGTGATAATTTTGTTTCATTTTTGGGAATAAAAAATATACTAACAACCTATCCAATAAATCTACTGTAATTTACTTAAAATATTAGCTTGAAAATTGTGTTATTTTCTTTTGTACCTATATAATCAGTGGAAACAGTTTTGATATTTTGAAACAATGAAAAACATTATAAGCCTCACTAGACAGTGAAAGCACTTTGAAGCTGTAAAGATCAGACCTAAATTAAAATTTCTTTGTAATTTTCATTCATCTAATACAGACTGCATTCAAGGAATCCTGTATTTCTTCAAGAACCTTTCATAATCTTATTTTAATCAGTCAATCTCCCAATTGGTCCAATTGTAGTTTCACACAGGATTCCAATCCAGACACCTGGATTCATACAGCTTTGTTTCCATTATAAATGGATGAAGTTTTCAACTCTTCACATATATTGGCTTCTTTTTCACACCTAGAGTGGGTTCCCCCAGTTAATCAATATAGTGAATTTAATTTTTTATTCTATCTTCTCTCATATTGTGATATCAAATACTAATATTTCCGATTCAGTAACTTTCAGCTTTCCCTCAACTGTCCATTGAATATTGGTGCTAAGATACTTATTAATTCCCTTATTCTTTCTGAAAAGGTTGACTCAGGGCTTTAGGAAAAAAATTTGCTATCTAATTGCGGTTCGATCTTATATTCTTCATACTTTGTTTACTCAAATTTTCCTTAAAATATATATCATCTTATACATTTTATTTTTGGAAGTTACGTCAAATAAAATTTCATTAACTGAGTTCTGGGCCATTATCACTTCCAAAAGACCTTTTGACATAAACAAATCTTGAGAGAGGATGAGAAAATTGCACTTTTATTTTGGAGAATTTTGTTTGAGTTAGGTTTGAGAAGAACAAATGGAATCCTGAATTTTCAAAGAATTTTCAATTTAAATGAAATTCCAGGTGAATGGGCTGGAAAGCCCCACATTTTTCGATTGATGAACTTGGTATTCTTTCTGTTTCAATTTTTTCAGGAACTCAAATCTGACCCTAAGGCATTTTTTAAGCTTTATTATCCATACTACTACCAGATTACTCTCTATAGAAAAAGAAGATATATATAGCGAGACATATGATAGATTGCTACTTATGCATAGATTTCTTGGTATAATATTCAAAGCTTCAAAATCTCTATAGAAAGTGATCATTTATTTCAAATATTATTCTCACAGATATTAGTAATGATTTTATTTTCCAAATAAATGTTCAAATAGTAATATTTAAATGACTTTTGGTTTTTTTATTATTCTGTGTATTATTTTTAATATTGAAGAATAGCTTCATGGCTCAAGAAAAATATTCAAAAATTGATTATTTTCTTCTAATTAAGAATTTTGAGGCTCAAAAAACTGATAAGTTCTATTCTATTTCCTATCAATCCTAATAATGAGGAGTTATTAATATGCTCAATTGAGTGATATATTAGTATTATAAAGCCTTAAAGTTAAGAATTAAAGTAAAAATTAATTTTTGTTGAAGATTATTTTTTAATTCAAGAGGATTTCAACCATAGTGTGAATATTCTATTTTTTGGAAATCTAGCTTTATTGATAATGAAGAATTAGATAGTCAAAATAAATATATCTCAATTAAAATTAATATATATATTAATTTATTCATATGAAAGAAGGCTTCTAAGCTCGGCTATAATGTGTATTTTTTAGAATTGATTCATAATTTGAGCTTAGAAATATGTAAACTTGATACATTACCTACTTTATTATAGGAGCAGAGTATTTTAAGATATAATTTTGGCTCATTTTCATTGTAATTTTACATATATTTCTGATGATTACAGATTAAGAAGTGAGAAATTAACTATTATTATATTATTTGAATTTTATTTATTCACTTATCTCAGCGTTTATCCAAAACACACTCTATAGAAGTGAATAAAACTAAATAATCATTCATACTGAAGTAACTTATTCATTATATTTTTACTTCATATTTTATTTTGAAGTAATTTCATTTTTGTTAAGTTGAATCTTGAAGTTTAAGATAAAACATTATCTCTTTAAATATATATCATTATTATTCACAAGCCCTAAAGCTCAAAGTCGTATTTGATACAAAATAATAATCAAAGCACCATAGGGAATTTAAATCTTTCCATGAAAAACTATTTCATAATCTTATTTCAAAATTTCATAATTTGTTTCGAATACATATTTTTCATGATTATTTTGAAATATAAGAGCTTTCTGATTGAAACTACTATCTTTGAGGATTAGGATTTCACTATGGTAGATAAATTTATTATTACTTGTATTAATAATGGTAAGTCCCTTTTATAAAAATTGGAATATTTTCACTCAAAGCTGGTTTTGCAAATTATCATTTGTTAAGTTATTCAAAAAAAATTAGCTTTCAAGTTTCTTTTCTAAATTTTATTAATGATTAGAAAAATATAGGTCATATTAAATCTTCAAATTTACTTATTTAAAATTCAAGTTTCTTTATTAAATGTAAAATCAATGAAAAACACCGGTGGAGTTTAGTGGCCACTAGTGGATTTTCCTATTGCATCTGACTGAAATTTGTGTTTATCTTCCTCTATGTAGACTAAAACTATAAGGAAAAGGCTTAATTTTTTTCAAACATTTCAATTAATTGAGCCTTATAGAAAGTCCTATTAGAACAATATATTCAGAAGATTTAGATAAAAAAGAATCATCAAAACATACATCTTAAGATATCATCTTCTGAATCAGGAATAGAATATCTTACAAAAAGCTGTTTCTAACAGGCCAAATCAAAATTTAATTGGAAATATTAATTATAAACTATTGAATAAAGAGACTTCTTTTATTTTTTGGGGGCTTATAGAAAATTTATCAATTAAACTAATCCTAAACCCTCTAATTTCTCATTTGCTTTTTTTAGTTTCAGGTATTGAGGTAAGTATTTCTGAGTAGCTTCCTATTTTCTCTCCACATTATGAGAGGCTTAACCACCAGTATGAGTGTATTTTTCAAAATTTATTATTAAAGAAATCTTTACAAAATCAAAATTTAGGATGAAGAATATTTAACTTAAATAACACAGTACAAGGGCCCTAAGATGAGGGTGAAATATTTATTTAGGTAGGTCATCTTATATCCACTTTCAAGATAATTGAAATGAATTTTCTCTTTGTTTTTAATTTTTGATTTTTAAGGCTACACTCATCCCTGAATTATTTATTAAAATCTAAAAATTTAGATTCTTTACTTTACCTACTCTTTGTCTCTGAAAAGAATTTTCAAAGAATATCTTTTTATAATTCAAACATAATTTCGTGATTCTTTTGATTTTAAATGTTACTTTTTACTTCATAGCTTTAAAAAAAATACAATTTGTAATTATTCTATTTCATTTTTTTTATTTTGTGATTTTAATTTATTTTGAAAAGAAAAACTTAACATAACTTGTCAAAATATTAAGAAGCTAGATCTACTAGTACTTAGAAGAATTTCAGCCTATAAGCTATATTTCAAATTCTTTTTTAGTATACTCTTATTTTGGGATTTTATCAATAAATCAGTTGAATAATATGAATTTGAAACTTCTTCCAAGTATTACTCATAATCATCTTTCAATTTCAGCTTATGATAAGATCAGATATGGGTAAGCTAAATTAAAAAATCAACAGGTTTATGGATTAAATTTTAAGTTTACAAAAATACAGGAAGAAATTGTATGTGTTTATTATTTAAAAGTGATTGATTTAGTCACTTGAGTATTTTTAAAAAGGAACTAATAAATATTCAATTAATTGAAAAAGAAGAGATGAAATAATGAGATAGCTTCATCTATTTAATTCTTGGTAAAATTAGAAGAAAAAGGATTCTTCATTTCTTCCAGTTCTATAAAGAAATAAACATGGTTCTTCTTAAATCAGTTATTATGTCAGTAATCATCAAAAATTGTGGTAAAATATTTCAAAAATATCATCATCAAAGCCACTAAAGGACTTAAAATATGATTTTACATTCATTTTTTTATTCTTAGTTTACCCAATTAACATTTTAGTTTGATTTACATAAAACAATTTTAAACAAGGTTGCTATAACATGGAGTGTTTTTTTCTCATGTTGTCTCAGGTTAGATTTATTGAAACATTTTCAGGGTGTTGGTAAACACACATAAGCTTTTAGTAAAAACACATAAGCCCTTACGTGTTTTTACCAATTTATGGTAAAAACACATAAGTTTATGGTAAAAACATTTAAGTGACCTTATTTTTCAAAAAAATTCCTCAGGCTCAGTTTTGAGGATTTTTTTAATTTTTTTTTGCCATATTTTTCCCGACTTGGAATGTCAATAAGCACAAATTTTTTCAATTTTTTTTTTTCCAAATTCCACCAATTTGGCCAATATGCCAAAATGGCATATTTTTTTCAAAAATTCATTTAAAATCTTCCCACTTATGAATTTCCTTCATTTTATTTAAAAATGAAGGGTTCAATGTGAAGAAGAAAGCACCAGAATCCCATAACTTTGGGAATTTCTTTGGGTGGGACAAGTGAAGGCGCAAAAAGGGTTTTTTTTTCAGATGTTTTTTCCCGTCATTGTAATATGCCTATTTTTAAAAAGTGAATTTAATAACTTCCCACTTATGAATTTCCTTCATTTTTTTTAGATTAAAGGGTTCAATCTGGACAATAAAGAACCAGATGCTCATGAATTGGGAAAATGTTTTTGGTGGGACAATGTCACAGCCAAGAAGGCAGGGGCATTACCAATCATCTTCAACAATAGTTACTTTATTGATACCCTTCAAAACCCAACCAGCAACAATCATAATTTCATGGATACCCTTCAAAACCCAATCAGCAAGGGGGTTTCATTCTACATTCTCCAAATACAGTTTCCAGACCTCAATACAGTTTCATACAGGCAAGACCCAAATACAGGATTCACCAAATACAGTCCTGTCATCAATACAGGCGCAAATGCCTGTATTGACTGTATAACCTGTATTGGATTCACCAATACAGGATTCAATCCCACATCCAACTTCTTCCAGCATACAGGCCAGTATCTCAACACTCAAACTCCAAGGCTGGTATTTCTCACATATACCAGCCCCTCTTCACCCACCTGGGGGTTTTTCCCCCAGTTAATTAAAATATTGAATTTATTATTTAATATTATTTTATTTCTCATTTAAGAAATACTATTTTATTATTTATTAAGTTAGTCTTTGCCTTCCCTCACCTGTTCAGTAGAGTCCTGGTGGACATATCCTTTATTAATCCTTTTCTCTTTTCTGAACAGGTTGAAACAGTGGTACAGGATTATTTGTGGTTGGCTCTTTATTATTGCTTTTGTTTCCTCTCATATATTTCAACTCTTATTATTTTATGACTAGGAAATTATTATCTTTTTCCATTACTCTCATCTTTTGAGTATTCCTTCTGAGCCCTCCATAAGTAATTCTGTTCACTGAGTGCCAGGCCCTCTTCATTTCAGAAGAGCCCCTGTGACAGACAACAAGTGAAGGTGCAATGAGTGTTTTTTTTCTTGTGTGTAATATGACTATTTTCAAGTACAAAAGCTCCACATGTTTGATAAAAAAGGAGAAATGACATGAGGAAAGCCATGAAGAAGTTTTATGGCCAGGGGGTGAGCAAAAAACAAGGAGGTAATGTGTCCCTCAGAATCCCTTGCAGAGGACCAAACAAAATTTTCTTTGTTGAGAGTGTCAATAAGAGCATCAATGGGCCTTCTGCCTTGCAGTTTGTCTTTCTTGATTTTCTTGACTTGGTTATGAATGTCTTGAAGGATTACAGGCCTGTCAGACTCCCTTTGGCTGCATAATTGGGCCTGAATTTGCCTTGTCATGAGCAGTGATTCAGACATTTGAGCAATTTGGGATGTTTCTTGCTCATTGAATTTCCTGAAAGCAGGATGTGCCATGATGTTTTCAATGGCATCATGGCTATGTTCAGGATTTTTTACTTTAAGAGTCCAAGTGGTACTCTTGGCATATTTCCTGGCATAAAGTCTAAAAGGACAGTCAAGCTTTCTTGAGGTGACTGTTTTGGAGGGGCTTTTGTTGGGATTTGGGGTGCCAGACCTGTCACAACATATTTCAATTTGGTTGTGGGTCATATTGGACCTCAAGGTGGACACAGCATACCCCTGAGCCCTGGCAACATTATGCACATGTTGCCAAAGAAGCTCAAGGGCCTGAAATTCACCTTCAGTGTGGGGTTGAAGCATTTTTTAATGAAAAATATGTATAAAAGTGAAAAAAGGGGCAATTGGGGGATTTGGAATGGGGTAAGAACCTTTTGAAATGTGAAAAAGAGGTGAAAAACAGTGTGAAAAATGAACAGAAGTGGTTAAGAGTGAAATAAAGTGGTTTAAATGTGGGATTAATAGATGAGGGAAGGTAAAAAATTGAAAATTGAGAGGCTTGAAAGCAGGTTGTTGTGGTGGAAAATGCAGTCTTTGGGGGAAAAAAAGAAAAAAGTGTGAAAAGCTTTGCAAAATGGCCTTGGTAATGCTGTTTTTCCAAAAAAAAAACAAACAATGGTTTGGGGTGGGGATAATGTGGATTATTGCGGTTTTTGGGCTTGTTTTTTTGGGGGGGGCTGGGCAAAAAAATCTGAAACAATTTGGAGTTAGAGAGGTTTTGTGGGGAAAAAACCTCTTTTGGGCATGTTTTGGCCCAATACAGGCCCAATTGTGTTTCATTTTTAATTAAAAATGGGCTCAGGGCACCCCTTACGTGTTTTTACCAATTTGCTTGTGTGTTTCTACCAACACCCCATTTTTATTATCTATATTAAGCTATAATGAAAAATATCTAAGCTCTTTAGTTAAGTTTTTTTTCTTTTGAAAAATTTTAAACAGACAGCTGAACCCAAAAAAAATTGAGATTCAATTTGAAAACATTCACCTATTTTAATTTTTTTCACTTTTTGAATTCAATATCTTGATGAATGATTTTATTGGTATAATTTCTTTTATTTATTAAATAAATCCATAAATAAATTTTGAAAATGGTTTGATAAGAACATTATTCAACTTTATTAGCTACTCACTAACTTAGTTTTTAAGAAAACTTTCTCACTGATTTATGTAAATATATATATATATATATATATATTGATCGTTTCAGGCTGTTTTTCCCCCCTCAAAAACCATTTAATAACACAAATTTGGCCAATTTGTGTGGTTTCCACTAAGCTTGTTACATTTAAATCCCCTTCATAAAGTAATCCATGAACCAATGGGCTGTTTTCAGTATTTTATAATTTTTTAAACTCTTAATTAAATTATTTTTCAAAATGTAAATTTAGTTTCAAAATTAAAATTGAGTTTTGTTTTTGCTTTTTGAACTTTTTTTGAAAAAAAAAATAAAGTTGATTATGAGCTTTTTTGAAAAAAATTCTTATTCAAACTTCCCTTTTTTTGATAAAAAAAAACCTAAATTCAAAATTGATTTATGAATAAAAAAATTATTTCATCTTATATATTTGTATTCAATCAATTTTTTTCAATGTATAGTAGTTTTTTTTAAAATTATGTCTTTTTTTTTTTAGAAAAAAAAGCTCAAGATTTTTCAAAATAATGAAGTAAGAATGTTAATTAGTTTTTTTTTAATTTCCCAATAACAACATGCATGTGCGTGTGCTTGTTTAACTTCTCACTTGTTTGTTTTTGGTCAAATAAATAAAAATAAAAACTACTAAAACAAAAAAAAGATAGAATTCCAATTAAGCTTTGTAGCTCTTTTTTCACGCATTTAAACTAAAATTCAATTCCAAAATAATTATATAATTATGTTATCTTTTTCCAAGTAATTTTCCCTTTTGTTTGTAATAACTTCTTTCACATAATTAATTTGTGTTTTGAAAATTGTTTTTTGATTTTTAATAAAATAAAATAAAATGAAATTTGAGTGATTTGCTTTAATGTTCTTTTTTCTTATTATCAATCACTGAAATACTTTTTTCATAAAAATTGTAAGTAATTTACACTTGATTGAATGGAATTTTTTTTGTCAAAATTAAAAGAAAAAAACAACTTACTCAGAGTATGTTCTATTTATAAGAATATTCAAGTTTCACACTTTGTTTTGAAGCAATTTAAAGATTTTGATAGGTTTCTTTTTGAAGTAAGCATTCAAATGATAGTCTCATGAGATTTCATACAGCCAGCTCCAGCTGTAATATATTCATTGAGGGCCAACGTCGTTTGATTCAATAATTCTTCTTGAGAATTTGTAAGTAGATTGAGCTCCTGAGATGTTGATAACAGCAGGTTAGTTTCATTTATCCAGCTCAGCTTGTTTTGTAAAATCAATACGGTTTGTTGGTTCCTTAGATCCTTTGCAGGTAGATTGCATGCGTCAAGCACTTGGCTACGCTCGACTTTGTACCCCGATATCGACGGCATTCTGTGTTGGATGCGTAATCACACCCATCAATTCATCCAAGATATTATCCACTGGTCATTCAAGAGAACTAGAAGGTAACACCCACGCCGAAGAATGTGCTCTAAAAAAACTTGATGTTGAAAATCTTAGAGGAGAATTAGATCTTTATACAACCTTGGAACCTTGCTCAGTTCGACTATCTGGAAAAAGACCTTGTAGTCAACTCATTATTGATTTCAATGATCGAATGAAAAAATCAAATCTTGAAAGAATATCAATTAAGAACGTTTACTTGGGCGTCAGCGAACCTAATGATTTTGTTGATTGTAAAGGTGTAGAACAGTTAATTCAAAATGGCATCAACGTCATACAAGTTACTGGTTTCGAAACTCAATGTCTCAACGTCGCCCGTGGCAGCCAAGAGACCTGTTAAATGTCTTTTGTTGGTAAAGAAATCACACTTTCATCACACCAACGACCTCCTCCGTTAGCTTAGCTGTTGAATGTTACCTCCATAGTATCCATAGCAATAATTACTCTGAAAGCTCCATCTTAACCTAGGAACTTGTTGCGAACACCAGCATGGAAGCATTTACCTGCCTTAAATGACATTTCTTCGCTCTCCATTCTATTAAGTCCACTGCCAAAAAATTTCAGGTCACTACATTCATGTTTAGCATTTTTTCCTCGCTAATCACTGAACTAAAAAGAAAGATGTTTTTAATTTTTGTTGAAAGTATTCATTTGAATAAATCAGTGAGAACTTTAAAATTGACTTGAGATCCTTTCTTGATCATTTTTCTGAAGAATCAAAGATATGACATTTATTTTGTTGGAGAAGGTTAGGGAACAAAAACCAATCTTTTATTGAGTATTGAACCAGAAGTTATTTCTGATGATTTTTTTTCAAAGAGAAGGTTTAACCAACGTTACAAAATTCTGTTTTCAAAACCTGTGTCTTTTGATTTTTGGCCTTTAATATTAATTAACTATACTATAAATACCAAAACATGAAAATTTTGTATTAAAAAGGAAAACGTACAAAAAGTTACCATTTTAGATTTTTGCACATGATATTTTTTTTGGAAAACTTAATAGAATCCTACTTATAAATATGATTATTTTATCATAAGGTTGAGTAGCTAAAGAATTATATCATTTAATTCATAATTTAATTTTCTTCTCAAAAAAGTTTTTTGAAAGTCAACTCAATTGAAAAATGCTTAAATAGAGGCATAAAAAACAAATCTTTTTGAATCAATTGCATTCTTCAATTTTCATTGAAAGAATTTATAAATCTTAAACAAATTCAAACTAATATCAATATAATTTTCTCAATTACACTACTTAAATACTCTCATAATTTTTTATCTTCTATTTTTGAAATTATTTTATCATATGAATTAGCTTTGAATGGATATGTTTTTCAATCAAACCTTGACTCAAAATGAAATATATCCAAACTTATGATAAATTTGATTTTTTATCCTTACATTTGTGGAGCTTTCATCAAATTCTTTTCAAGTAGGATTTAATTAAACAAAAAGCTGAAATCATTGAAATCTGAGTATATATTTTGGGGTGATTAAAAACAAAGAATAAATTCTAAAAAGAATTAAAATGACTGTATAATTAAAAGGAATATTTGGTTTTACTTTGGTTCAACAGTTTAATTTGGATCTATTTTGAAAGTAGGAAGAATTATTTATTCATTTTTGAATCATATTATGTCAAATGATAAATAATTCCTTCTCAGGCTAGATTTAAAACAATTGAACATATTTACAGTTACATCTGATTACCGTTTCTATTAAAACTAATAAAATATTAATTTATTTGAGGATATTTAATTACTTATAATAATATTATTGGAATCATGAATTCCAAAACTGATCTGAAATCTAGATGTTTTTTTATAGCTTGAGCTCAAATATGTTTTTATTTATTTTGATATTCAAATAATTTAAACTGAGAATAAAACCACTGAAAATCTCAAAGTTTTATATTAAATATAATTTAAGATGGATATAAATTTCATCAAGCTTAAATTAAACTGATTAAGCTGATGGCTTCAGTTTTGATTCATTAATTTTAATTCCATCTACCTCACATTTCCATAAATCCATCTCAATGTTTGCTGGTGTAGATTAAAGATTGGATCGGGTCTACCCGATCGAGCCCGTCCAACCACTCACTGGATTTGAATTGATCGACCATTTGTTGTCTTTTTCCAAAAAAAAAAACAGAATCAAAATCAAAATTTAAAAATGAGCTCCTTAGGTCCAGCTCGTAAACAGGAACAGGATTTCACCAAGGAAGTAGACCAATTAATTCCATTGGTGGAGGATTTAGTCAAAGTGAGTCAAATCATTCCTTCAAGCTTAAAAGAAACTAATGTTGGCTTGGATTATTTAATAATTTAAAACTTTGCATTTAGACCGGCAATACATCACAAGCATTAGAAAAATTATTAGCTTTGGAAAAACAAACTAGGAATGTATGTGGTTTCTTTTCATCGAAATACATCATTTATATTAAGTACATTCATCATCATTTTCATTCTGAAATTCGTAGGCTTCCGATCTCACTTCCACCACCCGTATCTTAGTCAAGATTGTCTCAGTTGTATTTGAATCTCAAGATATTGACGGGTTGTGTTTACATGTTCATCAATTGGCCCGAAAGCATGGTCAATTACGCCAAGCAACTAGTTCAATGGTCGAAAAAGTCATGTCTTTCCTTGATTTGGTCGACCAGAAAAGTAAAACAAAATTAATAAACAGTCTCAGAGAAGTTACAGATGGAAAAGTGAGAAATCGTTCTTCATTTGATCATAATTTCTATTCGATTTAATTTTACATTAAATCATTAATCAATTCTTTTAGATCTATCTTGAAGTTCAACGAGCTAGATTGACAAAACAATTGGCTCAAATTAATGAAAGCGAAGGCGCTACTTCATTGGCAAATGATCTAATGCAAGAACTTCAAGTCGAAACTTTTGGTTCAATGAAACGTCGTGAAAAAATGGATTTCATCCTTGAACAAATGCGCTTGCTTAGAGTTCAAAAAGATTGGGAGAAATTAGCCATAGTAAGCAAAAAGATCAATAGTAAATGGCTCGCAGAACCAGAAAACGAGGTAGACTTCTTTTTTTTCATCTTGACCAATTATTTGATCTAATCATTTCATTCTTGCTCTTCAATACTAATAGGATTTAAAATTAAGATTTTATGCTTTGATGATCACATATGCTGCAAAATTATCACGCTACCTTGATCTTTGCAAGTACTATCGATCAATACATGAGTGCAAATCTATTCAAGCAGATCCTATAAAATCTTCGGCTGCGTTAAGAAACGCCGTTTATTTCGTCATCCTTGCTCCTCACGACAATGAACAGAATGATCTTCTCCATCGAATCGCCAAAGAAGAAGATGAATTGAAAAAAATCGAAGCTGTCTAGTTAGTCATCAACGCCTTCATCCCTTTCAAACTATTTTATAGTTTATAAACTCAGAGTTTATGTCTGAGATTCTAGTGACCTAGTGAAATGCTTTACCACCCCTGAGTTAATGCGATGGCCTGGAATTCAAGAGCTTTATGGCCCAGTGTTGCGAAAATCTAAAGTGTTTGGACCAAAAGGTAGTAACGGACTAGAAGGTGATATAGCGGATGATGACGACGACGAAGTAGATCCTGGACAAATGCGATGGCAAGAGCTGCATAAGAGAGTGGTTGAACATGTTGGTTTCAAAATTGTCTCAAATCGATTTCGCTTCTTTGGTGAATATTACTCATTCCTTCTTGCTATACAGAATGTTCGAGCGATATCAAAATACTATACTCGACTCACAGTTCAACGGCTATCCGAATTATTAGACCTCTCACCGCTTGAATCTGAAGCTACTTTGGCCAAGTTGGTTAGCTCAAAAACGGTGTATGCAAAAATCGATCGGCCGTCTGGCATTGTTTGCTTTAATACTCAAAATCAAGCAAACAGCCGAGGGGAAAGTGTTCTCAACGCTTGGAATAGTGATGTTGGAAAGTTATTGGGTCTCGTTGAAAAAACAGTTCATTTGATTCAAAAGGAATTTGCCCTTCAAGGAATTAAATGAATGCTCTTGATTGAAATCATTTGAAATGTATTTGCTGCTAAGAACATCAGTGAGGACTTTTCCAATGACAATGTAATGAATTAATGTGATTTTAATGCGCTGATCCTAATAACGGACTCAACGCATGCAGTCAATAAGTTGGAGAGTCTTGACTTTATCGTCGTATTTCTTTGACTAAGACAACAGCTGGCCTTGCTTAAAGGCTAATAAGTAGGGCTTGAAACGAGCCCGATCCTATTCGTCTCTACAAAATCAGCTTTGAGTAATAAGATTCTTTGTTGCAATGGACTTGAGAGGACTACCTCTCAACCTGTGATGCTAAAAACTTAACCATTTTTCATGGAGGAAAAAAATGTCAAGATTGAAGAACTGAAATGTTTTACCCAGCAAAGTAATTTATAGTTTATTTGTTAGTGTTAGCTGGGGCTTCTTTTGTGGCTTCTAGGCTATATACTAATAATTTAATAAGCTGATAGGATGTGGAATACTGTTAACTTTCAATTAATGGATACATCACTACAATCATAATAATCTTAATATTATCGATGGAATTTGTGAGGCTTAGAGGTATTTTCATATACCCAAAAAGACCACAAAAAACAAAAACGAAAATAAAAGATTTTTTTCTTTTGAAAAATAAAAATTTAAAAGAAATTAAATGAAAATATAATTTTTATAAAAATCAATGAAATTAAGATAGAAGTAGAATAAACATTTTTCTTATGAAAACTAAACAATTTTTTTTAAAAAAGAAACTTTGAAAAATTCATATTTTTGCAAAAAAAAAGTGTACAAAATTTATTATAACTTTTCTAGTTAAACAACATATGAATTTCATTTCATCATGAAATTTAACTTGGGTCACCTAGGGGTAAAAGTTCTTCTAACTTAACTTTAATTAAACTTACATTAAGTTTTGAAGACTTACTATAAGAAAATATTCAAATCATCAGATCTTAATATAATTCAAACCAAATGGGGCTTTAATCATCATTTTTTTGTGTTAAAAATGAGGTTTGGTGTGTAATTTAGAAGTTTTGAAGGGTTGAAGTAATTTCATGAAAATTGTCAAAATGTGTACGGGTATTAACATTTGACTCAGAGTCCTAAATTTCTACTAAGTGTTACTAAATTTTACCAGTACTGGAATTAGACCAAAGTCCAAAAACAGGGCCAGAAGTATGGGTTGAACAAGTATGTACTCAATAAAGATGTATTTCAGTATCAGGTTGTCATAAAAAGTATATACTTGATATGGAAATAAGGCAGCAGACATTGGGGATATTTATAAATTCATAAAGAAGTAAACTCAGTGGAAATCAAAACTACAATATCAAGTGAAATGATCCAAAATAAAATCAAGATTTTTAGGTTCCCAAAAAACCAACTAATCCAGGGGCATTTCATTCACCATGAGCAAAACCAGACCACCTGCTAGGAGGTGCTCTTTTCTAAGCTGAGGTTGGATTCAGGTTGGAGTCAGATTGACACTTAGGTTAGAGTAGCATTGTAATTTAGGTGATACTACAGGTTTCAACCAAGCTGGAACTCAGGTGTAAAGATAGATTGTAATGATGTTGGCCTCTGAATTGAACATGGGATTTCAAATTAGAATCTTTAAGAAACATTTCAGCCACATCTGCAAGCCATGAAAATCCAATTCAATAAATTAAATTGGAATGAACTCCACAGAGATATTTGGAATAAATTCTGAAAATCTTATATGAAATTATACTCTAAAAAGTATCAAATATTTTCATATGTAAAGTGGTACAAATAGTTAAATTATGATTAAAAACGCACTTGCATTGATAATTTTTTAAAAATAGTCATTTAATAATAATTATGAATATTTAATAATCAAAATTTATGATAAATTCAAAATTGGATTATTAGTATTTTCCAAAATTCAAAACTTGATTTCTCATGTTTCTGATATATTTTGTGAATTATATCCTAAAATTAACATTTTTTAAATTAATAATTATTAATTATTGAAAAAATATTCAAGAAATCTGTTTGGAAAAATTTTCTTAAAAAAAAATTCAAATTTTTTTATTTCAATATGAACACAAATGTGCTCCATTCAGATAACTCAACTTAATTTCAAATTTCTATTACAAATATTTGAATAGATATTAATTGTAATATCCACCTTTAAAAGAAAATTTTGCAAATTCAAAAATGATTCCAACAATGAAATTTATATAAGCTTTTTAGTTTTGAAAGTTTATCTTGTTAAGGAATAAAAATAAATGACACTAGATATGAATTCTAATATTGGAGTTGATTCCTTTTTTACTGTAAAAGAAAAAAAAGGAAGATTTTCAAGAGTAAAATTTTGATTTAAAATACCAACATGATTTTTAAGGAGAGAGGTCATATATTTCCTTTTTTTTGTTTATTTTAATGATAAATAATAATTTCAATAAATTTGTGCAAAATTGATGAAATTTGAATTTGCTTACACTAGATTGATTTTTTTCAGAATTACAACTGTACTAAGATTTTTTTTATTTTTTTTTCGCAATGTTTTTCAGAAAACCATAAGTTTGATAATGATAATATTTATGAAAATATTGATGTGTTTTTTATTTCCTTTACTTGATAATCAACTGAAAAATTGAGATGTGTTTTATAAAAAAAGACATCTTTTAGTCAATTATTAAATAACAAATTATTGATAAAGTAAAATAAATGGTGTTTTAATTAGCAATTCAAGACATGATTTCTATTCAATAATTATTCAAAAAAAATTGAATTAATGATTTTTTGCAAAGGATAGGCATCAAAAAGACCTAAAAAAACCTTTAAATTGAGCTGAAATTATAAAAGCTATTATCTCCGAAAAGAAAAAAGGAATTCATTTTTTGGAAATAAAGTTAGTCTAAAACAGAAATTGAATAATCTTAGAAAATTTTCTTTTCTTTTTTAAAAAAATGACCCAAGTCAATAACAATAGAGGAATATATTTTAAATTTAAATTCACAGAAAATAGTTTGTAAATAATATTTCAGTGAATTCAATTTCTCAGAGTTTAAAAAAGGATGTCTGACTCCTTTGGGCTCTTAAATACTGAATATAGATTGAATTTCTTCTTTGTTTGAAGTTAGAAAGAAATATTATTTCAGAAAACATGAAATTTTCCCTTTGAAAATATTAAATCATTATGGAAAAGCAGCCAAATTCAGTTTTGAATATCTAGATCAAAAAGGTTCCTTTTCCATTAATTTGCAACATAAGAAATTTCAAAATTAACTTTGATTCAAGAAAAAAAACCCTTTATTTTTTGAATTCGATTCCACATTTTTTGCTTTCATGAGATAGAATTTGACTTATTTCAATTAGAATTTTTAATATTAGTGGAAATATATTTAATAACTTACATAATACATTTTTACTAATCTTTAAGTTATTATCATTCCCTTTTTTCTAGTAATTGAATTTCTAAATTTTGGAAATCAAGCTTTGGAATTCATATATTTTCCTAAAAATTGCTACTAATTAGTAGGTCTTTCCTCCTCTGATTTAGGTATTGTAAGAGATTCATACACTTACAGAGATATTAATAGAAACAAAATTAATTAAGATATTCTGGCCACTTGTATCTGGTGAAGCATCAATAAGACTTGCAAACTGGCCTCTAATTTTTTCTTGACAAATAACAATTTTATCTTTGGAAATGTAATTAACCACATAAGCATTCAAGTAGTTTGACTTTTGCTAGAGCTATCCACTTTTAAGTAGTTTTTTTTCACCTCTTCCCACAGAATTGAGTTAAAATAGCCAGAATTCATTATAAATTCTCTGTTTTGAAAAAAAGAAATTGTGATTTTATTGAATGCCATGATTTTGAAGAAATATTATGGCCTTTTAACTTTATTGATGTAAGGTGTGGATATGAAACTTTGATTAAAAATCAAGTACTTTTCCTGTCCTCAAAATTTGTATAAGGTAAAAATCAATTAAAAATAGTATGAAATATTATTTTTAGAAGAAAACATGCCAATTTTATTGTTTATAACTTTATTAGTATAAAACAATATTATTATAAAAATTTATTGTTTTACCAACAATAAAAATTTATCCAAAAAATACTCTACAAGAGATATTTTAAGGCTACAAAAGAAATTTCTTCAAGAGCAATTTCAATTGGAATTAATTGAGCAAAGAGCTGCAAGCAATTAATTAAAGAACAAAGTCTTTAAAAAGAATATTAAAGAGAAAAAACGCCCAAAAGTGACCAGAGTGAATTTGGAAACAAAGTGACAAAGTTAACAGTGATGAAAGATGCTTTAATTCACTTTTGGGGTGGTTCAGGGGTAAAAATGATTATAAGAGTTACAAACAATGATTATAATGATTTTTCACGTGGTTAAAAGGTTTAAAATGATTTAATAAAGGTGGTTGGAATCTCTTATTGATTGGTTTAACAATGTTTAAACTAATTATAAAAGGAAAAGATTCTAACATGAAGAGAAAAGTGGGGCAAAGAAGACATTCTTTTCTAGCCATCAATTCTCTTACTCCAAAAGTAAAATTTACTCTTGTCAGTCGTGAAAAACACTCTGACAACAGAAAAGCCAATTATGGTATCATTGAACCCTGGTTTAGACCAAAAAGGGCTGGTTTAAGCCATTTTTAGCCATTTTAGACCCTTAAATCAGCCATCACTATAGCAATACCAGGCCTAGAGCCTTCAAAACACGTCAGAATGTGTGTAAGAGGCGTAGAAACCAGTTAAAACTGTTTTTACTATGGTTGTTTTATCTTAAGGGTAGTTTTACCCTCTTGGCAACAGCTAAAACTACCCCAGTTGGTATCAAAACCTCATCATCAATTGAGTCCACAGACCCTGTAACTCAATTCCAGGCCAAAAGTGATGAACTTTTGCGTGAATTTTGACATCCCACGCCTGTCAGCAAGGATTTTGGGGGTCTAGCTCCCCCTTAGAGCTGGAGTTCCTTTTCCCCCCCAAATTTAATCTTTCCAATTTATTTTTCCTTTAATTCCTCATCATGTATTATCCTTATAATTTACATATGTAATTAAATTCAATTGTACAGTACAATACAGTAATAATTGACACCTCATATGTAAATCAAAGTTCACTTATGTAATACACGCGCACATTTTGACATTTCAATTGAATTCAATTGAAAATACTTCAATTCCTCATAACTTCTAAACTAAACACAACACCTCAATTTAACACAAAAATTGATGGTTAACACCACATGTGGTGTGAATTGAATTAAGGTTTTGAGGATTTTCAACTTTTGTATTGAAAATACTAAAAACTTAATTTAAGCTTATTTAGAGTTGAGTTACAAGAATTTCACTCAGACGTGACCCCACCTGATTTTTTATGAGGAATCCAATGGTTAAATAATTCTTATGTATTTATTTATTGGATAAAAAGTTATAATAATTTTTATTTAACTTTTTTCCAAATTTATTTATTTTTTCACAATTTTGTTAAAATTTCATTTTTACTTAATTTTTTCAAGTATAAATGTAATTTTATACTTACAAAATTTAATGTATTTTTATTTTTAAATTGTAATTAATTTTTTATTTTTAATATGATTTTATATTTATATTTTGATTTTTATTTTAATAATATAAATAAATTTATTTTATTTATATTAATATGTTATTTTTTATATTTGTGGTCTTTTGGGTATATGAAATTACCTCTAAGGCTCACATTCCCTCCCCCTAAAAAAGAATATTACTTTGTAATATTGGTGTTTCTAGTGTGTCTGAATCTCCTGAGGAGTTTGGTAGCTTCTGGTATATCCTTTTCTTCTAACCATTCATCTTCACAAGTTGGGTCACTGTACCTAACAAGGTATTCCCTTACTTTCTTGGTTCTTAATTTCCTTCCTTTAAGAACTTTGGTAATTTTCTTAGTACCAGATGTCTCAATAGGAAAGTATCTGTCTTTGTTATTATGTAAATCTATCCCATACATGATTAAATAGTCATTTCCCAATAAAAATGGGTACTAGAGCAATTTTCCATAACAACCAATTCAACTGTGATTCTCAAATTCCCATTTATGTGTGGGAATATGACATTGGTCTCAAAGATTCCTAATTCTTTAATTGGGGTACTTGTACTGTTGAATTTTATACCATCAAGTAGGTGAAATCTTCCTTTATCATATGATCCTGTCCATACTTCATCCAAGGCATGTATTAGAGAGTTGTCTTTACAGTCTTTGTTCACTAATTGGTATAAGATGCTACAATTGTTATCTTGAATGTAACTATTTCTGACCTCTTCAAAGAAGGTGGTGTTCAAGTCTGTAACACTTATTCCTTCTATTGGGATTTGGTTTTCATAAGTTGTGCCCCTTGAGCTTTTGATAAATCAAGCTGACTATTGCTCAATTGTGGCAAGTGGGAATAAGATTCCATTATGTCAAAAGTGGCATTGATATTTTCTATATCTTTTGAAGATTCAGAAGATATGGATGACTTATCATCTGAATTGTCTTCAATTATGTCATCTTTTTCAACATCAGGTCCCTTTCCAATATTAATTTCATTGATTTTCCCCCTTTTTGGACATGTATTAGCTAAATGGGTGGTGCTTTGGCAAATATGGCACTTTTTGACTGTATCTGCAGATTTATACCCAAAATTATTAGAATTTTCTTTGAGGTTTTTGTCCACAGAATCTTTCCAAGGTGTATTAAACCTTGTTTCAAGATTCACCCTACTAGAACCAATTTTTGTTCTGGTGGTTACTTCTTCTAATATATTGATAATATCCTCTGCTGAAGATTGTTCAGTAGTCCTGCTTTTGATAGCATTCTCTAAGTCACCTCCACATTGTCTCAGAATTTTTCTATGGATCATAAATTCTGACATGTCAGGATATAATGCTGTTAATCTGTCCTTTTGTTGGCAAAACCATGGTAAAGATTTGTCTTTATAAGCATTCAATTTGGCAGATTCAAAGGCTGTTTCAACTTTAAACCTCCAAGCATCATTTGCCCATTTGTTGATGATTTGGGTTTTCCACCAAGTCAAACTGTGGTGTCCATGTGCTTGTCTTATTTTGATGTACCATCTGTGAGCTGATCTGGTAAAAAAGGTGTTAAACCTGGCTGTTACCAATCTGTCTGGTAATTAAAAATCCTCTTTGATCATGTAAATACCTCTAATGAATTCCATATGGTCATATTCTCCTTCACCACTGAAGTGAGGCCATTCTTTAAGTTTTGGAACTTTTTTCAAGAGTGCTTGGCCCATTGATGGTTCCAAGTTATGAAAAGAAGTAGATAATTCATTTTTTAATTGTGAATTATCAGGATCCAATACTTGTGGATTGGAAATTCTTGTGCCCTCATTTTGATTTAGAGGTGTAGACATTCTTGGTAAGGTATTCAGTATTTGTTCAATGTCATTCATTTTACTGTTGCTACACCTTTGGGAATTTCTGTATTCATGTTGGAAGCTTTGTATTAAATTTATTACTTCAATTTTATACATGTCTTCCTTATGTGTCAGTTCTTGCCATAACTCTGTCTGTCTTGTATTATAAGCAGTGACTTGATTCAATTTCATTGATAATTTTGATACTTCTTCTTGTGAAGCATCAAAACACTTTTTCAAGGCAATGGTATATGTCTTTACTTCAGTAAATGAATTTGAAATGTCATCAAGGACTTTCTTGTTATCTGTCTTGATAATATTTATGGCTTGTTTAATTCTTGTTTCAATTATGTCATCAATATTGAATTTAGAATATTTATCTGTTAATTCTTTAATAATGGCAGATTGTTCATTTATTTTATTGTTAGAAGAATTATCATTATTGGAATTTTTAATTGTTCTTAAAGCTTTTTCAAAACACATAAGTGTTTCATTAATTTGGCACAGACTCAGGTTGTTTGTTTTAATGTTGTTACAAATGGTTTCATTTTTATCAGAAAGATGTTTTTTCACGTTATTTATAGCATTATACAACTCTGGGATGGAATCAAATATGTCAGAAATCATTTCTGGAATCTTAATCTGGCTTCCTCCTTCTTCTGTAATTCCATCATGGTTCTGGCCATCTGAAATACATTTTCCATGGCATCCTGCTGAATATTTGGGATTCTGTAGCCCTGGCTGTAAGGTTTTGGGGCTGGTGCCTTCCCTTTGCCCTTGTTTGGAGTTTGTGGCTGCTTTTTCACGTTGGAATTGCTGCTGCTGGCCACTGGGGCTGTTTTTGGAACTGGTTTGGGTGGTGGAGGGTTGTTTTTCCTCCATTCTAGTGTCAAAAGCATCATGTTTTTCTTCTCCATCAATGGATGCCATCCATTGAGCAATTTGCAAGTTTTGGGATGGCCAAAGAATTTTCTTACTGTCAGGTAAGAATTCATGCAATTCTTCCACAGGTCTGCAAGGATCTGGTACTCCTTGAATTGAAGTGCATTGTTGTATGCACTGTGGCTGGCTTTGTATATGACCACAGAGGCTTGTTGTGGCGGTGTCAGCTCTTTTTGAAGGTAAAATGGTATTATCAGCTTCAGAATGACCCAATTTAGTTGTTTGGAAGTCATCAACTGACCCTTTTCCTTCTGTACCTGGTTGGCCTCTGCCATAATCACGTCTATTACTTTTTGGGAGCTGCTTGAGGGGTTGTAGCTGGCTCCTGACCTGGTTGAAGGCATAATTATGGCTTAAAAAGGCTTAAAATAGTATTTTTACGTCAAAAAACGTACTATTGGCCAAATTCTTAGCTTTCTGAACAGTATTACTTATGTCCAAGTTAATTAATTCAGAAGATATTGGTTCAGGTTGATTATTTTGAGTCACAATTACAGTACTATTACGGTCTGAATTAATAGTGCTTGCAGGAACAATGCTGGTGACTGTTGAGGCTGTTTCAATGTTTTCTTGTCTTACCACGTTGTCAGACACTAAAATTAATGAAAAAGCCAATTAATTAAGTAAAAAAAGGTCATTTCAAAAAAGAAATAAAAATATAAGCCTCACTTATAACATGAAAAAATTTATTTTTTATGGATTTTTTGGATTATAAGTATTTTTTATATGTTTTTAAATTTTTCAATATAAGAAAAAAAAGATTTAAAAAGAGTAAAAAAATATGTCACAGGTAAAATATCACAGCTGGGCCCCCAAATGTAAGGTGTGGATATGAAACTTTGATTAAAAATCAAGTACTTTTCCTGTCCTCAAAATTTGTATAAGGTAAAAATCAATTAAAAATAGTATGAAATATTATTTTTAAGAGAAAACACGCTAATTTTATTGTTTATAGCTTTATTAGTATAAAAAAATATTATTATAAAAATTTATCCAAAAAATACTCTACAAGAGATATTTTAAGGCTACAAAAGAAATTTCTTCAAGAGCAATTTCAATTGGAATTAATTGAGCAAAGAACTGCAAGCAATTAATTAAAGAACAAAGTCTTTAAAAAGAATATTAAAGAGAAAACATGCCCAAAAGTGACCAGAGTGAATTTGGAAACAAAGTGACAAAGTTAACAGTGATGAAAGATGCTTTAATTCACTTTTGGGGTGGTTCAGGGGTAAAAATGATTATAAGAGTTACAAAAAATGATTATAATGATTTTTCACGTGGTTAAAAGGTTTAAAATGATTTAATAAAGGTGGTTGGAATCTCTGATTGATTGGTTTAACAATGTTTAAACTAATTATAAAAGGAAAAGATTCTAACATGAAAAGAAAAGTGGGGCAAAGAAGACACTCTTTTATAGCCATCAATTCTCTTACTCCAAAAGTAAAATTTACTCTTGTCAGTCATGAAAAACAGTCTGACAACAGAAAAGCCAATTATGGCATCATTGAACCCTGGTTTAGACCAAAAAGGGCTGGTTTAAGCCATTTTTAGCCATTTTTAGCCATTTTAGACCCTTAAATCAGCCATTACTATAGCAATACCAGGCCTAGAGCCTTCAAAACACGTCAGAATGTGTGTAAGAGGCGTAGAAACCAGCTAAAACTGTTTTTACTATGGTTGTTTTATCTTAAGGGTAGTTTTACCCTCTTGGCAACAGCTAAAACTACCCCAGTTGGTATCAAAACCTCACCATCAATTGAGTCCACAGACCCTGTAACTCAATTCCAGGCCAAAAGTGATGAACTTTTTCATGAATTTTGACATCCCACGCCTGTCAGCAAGGATTTTGGGGGTCTAGCTCCCCCTTAGAGCTGGAGTTCCTTTTCCCCCCCAAATTTAATCTTTCCAATTTATTTTTCCTTTAATTCCTCATCATGTATTATACTTATAATTTACATATGTAATTCAATTCAATTTTACAGTACAATACAGTAATAATTGACACCTCATATGTAAATCAAAGTTCACTTATGTAATACACGCGCACATTTTGACATTTCAATTGAATTCAATTGAAAATACTTCAATTCCTCATAACTTCTAAACTAAACACAACACCTCAATTTTAACACAAAAATTGATGGTTAACACCACATGTGGTGTGAATTAAATTAAGGTTTTGAGGATTTTCAACTTTTGTATTGAAAATAATAAAAACTTAATTTAAGCTTATTTAGAGTTGAGTTACAAGAATTTCACTCAGAGGTGACCCCACCTGATTTTTTATGAGGAATCCAATGGTGAAATAATTTTTATGTATTTATTTTTTGGATAAAAAGTTATAATAATTTTTTTTTAACTTTTTTCCAAATTTATTTATTTTTTCACAATTTTGTTAAAATTTCATTTTTACTTAATTTTTTCAAGTATAAATGTAATTTTATACTTACAAAATTTAATGTATTTTTATTTTTAAATTGTAATTAATTTTTTATTTTTAATATAATTTTATATTTATATTTTGATTTTTATTTTAATAATATAAATAAATTTACTTTATTTATATTAATATGTTATTTTTTATATTTATGGTCTTTTGGGTATATGAAATTACCTCTAAGGCTCACAATTGAACTGCATGTTAACCATTGGCAGAAGGAAAATTGAGGAAGGTTTCTAAAATATGATGAAGTTTGGAAAAGGCTTTGAAAGTGCCAGCATAGATTTTGTTAGGTTTTCTGTTGTTCCTAAACCGTCTTTGGTGTTTCCATAAATAAGATAATGGAGGTTCAAGTTTTTGATTGATTTTTGAGGTTGTTGAGAACAAAAATTGGAGCTGGTTCTTTCCACAAGATATCTAAGATATTCCTCTTGCATAAATCCTTGTAACAAAGATTTTTAAAGACTTCCCAAGAGATTTTAATTTGTTAAAATCAATTATATTAATAATTGTGTGTATAATTTTTAATGGCTTACTTGAATTATAATTTTTTTTGTTGAAGTCAAAATATTCCTTAGCCTTTCACCAGAACAACATGAAAAAACTGATGGTAGCCAATACTTCAAAATCATTTATGACATGTGTTGAGAAAAATGAATTGTTGGCTTAAGCTTTATTGAGGGGCTCAAATTATCAAGGAGGTCTTTACAGTATTCAAGAATATAATTATCAGAAATTTAACTTCTTCTTTTGATTAGGAATGTGACATAGTGCGATTTATAATAGAAATTAGCTTTGTTTTTTCCAGGTAGAGAATTTCCTAAGGTTTATTTCTATTCTTCTTTGAATACAGTTTTGGTAGAAGTATTAAGGGAATATTTATGGTATACACAATAAGCCATTCTCCAACAGGCATGCCACTGTTTTTGGGTATCCGGATAATCTAGGAGAGAAGTGATATCTTTCGAAATTGAGTTTATGGGAAGCTGAGACTATCAACTGCAATATTTATTGAGGTAAATTCTTTTTGAAAATACTCTAAATCAGATGACGGTAACCTGGATCTTTTTCCTGTTGAGGGTTGATTCATAAAGCCCTGTGCATGAGATGATGTTCTTCCAATTTAGTGAAGCTCTTGAATAATTACATGAGGGTCACTTTATACCTTTATGAATTCTGAGGGGTCTCTGCTTGATTCAAGTGCTCTTCTTTTTGCTTTTTGATCCTTTTTAAGCGATTTCTCCCTCAAGCTTTATGCTGGACTCTGTGTACAAAGACTAGGAGATCTCCTAAAAAACACTAATGACCCTTTTTGTGTATCTGAGGGGAAAATTTGAGATATATTTTTGGAACCAGGAAGCTTTGAAATAACCACAGTAGGAAGAGTGCTTTGAGCCTGTGAAGATGTTCTGGATGTACCTGTCACTTGAATTTGGCCTTTTTGCTACTCAGTATTTCTTTGAGAAGTTTGTAGAATATTTTTCTCTTTAATTTTTGGAAATATAGTAATTTGTGACTTGAAATGCTTGATATTTGTAGATTCATCTGATTCTTCAGAAAGAGGCCTTTTGAGTCAAGAATAATGAGAGCTGGATACATCTAAAGATGAGTAATATGACCGGATATGTTTTATCCTTGCCTTTTATGCTAAGGTTTCACCAGAATATTGAAATTTTGAAGCTTTAATGTTGTAATCTCTGAGTAATCCTAGGATGAAAGTATGCATAAGAGAACTTGTAAGAATTTGGGGTTGGTTCCAATAAGGAAGCTCTTCCAAAATTGTATACTGTGATCCATGTTCATTTTAAATTTGATTTTGAGAATGACATGTATTTGAATTTTTCCAATTATTTTCCAATGTCTTGTAGTCTTCTGAAATTTTGGGTGGCCAACTGTCTTTGATCAAGTTTTGTATTTAATGAGCTGGAAAATTACAATGTGAACAAACATTTGGAGCTGAGTAAGATGAAAAACCTTCTATATTTCTTAGCGCAGGCTTGTAACCAATGAGAATAAAAAAAGAAGCTTTTATATATCTTCCATCAGGGAAAAGATGGGTATTTGAGAATTCTATTCCGTTCCAAAGCTTTTGCAATTAAGAAGTAAGCGGTGGAAGAATACTATCAAGTTGTGTTGAGCTGGGTTCTTTTGTCGTTGGTGTAAATCCATACATAAAGATGTGTGGCTTGTATCTTGAATCAGGGAGAATTTTTAAGAGGATGAGAAAAATTACTCTTCAAGGTATAATTTTTTACCCAGTATTCATTCTATATGGGTTCATCCAGTAAATATATAATTCAAAAAACAGATTTCCACTTGTACAAACATCATCCATAAGAACCTTCCGAATTTGAACATCTCAAATATTTGACATTGAATTTTTCATTTCATTTTTGGATAGATTTTAAGCTTACAGGATTTCTTCAAATCCTGATAGTAAAAGAATTTTTGAAATCCACATTTTTAAATATTGACAGTGAAAATTATTGATTGGTTGCATCTTTTTCAATTCTCTGTTGGTTTCAAAAAGGGCTGAATTGCAGGGCTTGTGAATCTCTTGGTTTGAAAAGAGCTTCTTGGTGCCAACAGGTATTTAATTTTAATTTTCATTATATTTTCTTCAACTGAGCTCTTGCAAGAGTCTGAATAAAGTGTGAAGAAATTTGTACAACAGATATAAGTTTCTATTTCACCAGGGGAATCCAATTTCCTTTTCAGTGTTTTCAGAATTTTTGGGATTTGGTAACTAAAATTTTTAGAATTTGGAAAAGCAGCTGTTGTGAAAATCTTCTTTCTCTCCAGTTTTATATTTCTTTCACATTGATTATCACGAACATTTTTCATAATTTTGTCATGTTCTATTTGAATCATTAATATTAAAGCACTTGGATGATAGTAGGCATATGGAGAAAGCTGTATTATTGGGGAAATATAAAGGTTTTAAGCTGTTTTTAATGTCTGAGAAGGCCTTGGGTTCGTTTCAAATGGTAATTTTGAATCTTTTTTAATAACTGAGAGAAGTTTTTTGATCTTAATCTAGATTTCAATTAACATATTGAGGGAGATGTTACGAGTTAGTTCCAAAATTATCAATTTGATAATCTCATTAATGAAGATATTCTTGAAATGATATTTTCTTGGGTAGATTATGGGCCTAAAATTTCAGCTAATGGTATTATATTTGATTCAACTTCTTGAATCTAAAGTTATTTATTAAAATAAATTAATATTCCCAAAATTGAAAATCGTTTAACTCCAATAGAAATTTAAGCTTTTATTGAATTTAAGCACAAATTTTCATACTTTTCAATCAATTATGAATGATTTATGTGTGACACTTTACTACTTCCGACCCCTGATATTATTTCTCATCAATTCGAAAAGTTTTTAGAATAAAAATAGTGCACTTAAAAATGAAAAGGTTTCCAATTCGTTCCATTTGAAATATATTTTTATTGTTTTGGGGAATTTTTCTGGAGAGCCAGAAGGCTATTTCAAGTAGCACTCTTATCCTGAAAAGTGAGATATATATCTTTCTTGAAAAAAATTCATTTCTTTTGATAGGTTATGGAAAACCTAAATATTTAATGGAAAATTTCTTTAAATGTATATTCTAAAGGAATGAGGTGAGGAAAAATAATTATAAGTTGGATTAATAAAGCAAATTCAAATAATTCAACTATAGAAAAACCCTCTTTTCTACCTGCAAAGTTCATTTAAGAATAATGGATTTTCTGTAAAAAAAATAAAATCCAGGGAAAGTAATATATATGTTGGAGTATACTTTGAAGTTATATTCAGCCTTAAATTATTCTATCTCATAAATAATATACTAATACCTCAAATAATTATTTCTTGTGCTACTAAATAAATTATCTTAAGAACAATGTTTTCATTTGACATACCAATTAAAATTAATTACATAAGTAAATAATAATACTAATACAGCTCTTTCACTGAATGGGACCTATCCCAGGTATAAGTTTTCCTCAAATAAAGTTCTTTTTATCTAAATATATATCAATGTAACAAAATGACTCTGGTAAAATTTATCAAAATCAAAAGGATTTTATCAAAGCTAAGACATAATTATAGAAATACATTATATTATTAATTTTTGAAAAAATTTAAAAAATTGGGAAAAGATTTTATTCTACCTTTTCAAAATGAAAAATAATTCAGGAGAGAAATGTCTGAAAATCTCGGAAATTCAAATCGGACAAATTTATAATTGAGTTAAAGAACATATTGATGTAATCCATTGTGGTTTCTGAGGTGATGTCATTATTTTTAACTTGTATATGGCAGACTTTAAGCCCAAATATGAATGAAGTTCAATTACTCTTTTTTACACCTCAGTTAGAGCCAAAAGATATTCAGGTTTGACCTATTTTGAGGGTACCTTTTGGGGTATATTTCCATAGCCTGTTTGTGTGAGCCTTAGAGGTAATTTCATATACCCAAAAGACCACAAATATAAAAGATAACATATTAATATAAATAAAATAAGTTTATTTATATTATTAAAATAAAAATCAAAATATAAATATAAAATTATATTAAAAATAAAAAATTAATTACAATTTAAAAATAAAAATACATTAAATTTTGTAAGTATAAAATTACGTTTATACTTGAAAAAATTAAGTAAAAATGAAATTTTAACAAAATTGTGAAAAAATAAATAAATTTGGAAAAAAGTTAAACAAAAATTATTATAACTTTTTATCCAATAAATAAATACATAAAAATTATTTCACCATTGGATTCCTCATAAAAAATCAGGTGGGGTCACCTCTGAGTGAAATTCTTGTAACTCAACTCTAAATAAGCTTAAATTAAGTTTTTAGTATTTTCAATACAAAAGTTGAAAATCCTCAAAACCTTAATTTAATTCACACCACATGTGGTGTTAACCATCAATTTTTGTGTTAAAATTGAGGTGTTGTGTTTAGTTTAGAAGTTATGAGGAATTGAAGTATTTTTAATTGAATTCAATTGAAATGTCAAAATGTGCGCATGTATTACATAAGTGAACTTTGATTTACATATGAGGTGTCAATTATTGCTGTATTGTACTGTACAATTGAATTGAATTACATATGTAAATTATAAGTATAATACATGATGAGGAATTAAAGGAAAAATAAATTGGAAAGATTAAATTTGGGGGGGAAAAGGAACTCCAGCTCTAAGGGGGAGCTAGACCCCCAAAATCCTTGCTGACAGGCGTGGGATGTCAAAATTCATGAAAAAGTTCATCACTTTTGGCCTGGAATTGAGTTACAGGGTCTGTGGACTCAATTGATGGTGAGGTTTTGATACCAACTGGGGTAGTTTTAGCTGTTGCCAAGAGGGTAAAACTACCCTTAAGATAAAACAACCATAGTAAAAACAGTTTTAGCTGGTTTCTACGCCTCTTACACACATTCTGACGTGTTTTGAAGGCTCTAGGCCTGGTATTGCTATAGTAATGGCTGATTTAAGGGTCTAAAATGGCTGAAAATGGCTAAAAATGGCTTAAACCAGCCCTTTTTGGTCTAAACCAGGGTTCAATGATGCCATAATTGGCTTTTCTGTTGTCAGACTGTTTTTCACGACTGACAAGAGTAAATTTTACCTTTGCAGTAAGAGAATTGATGGCTATAAAAGAATGTCTTCTTTGCCCCACTTTTCTCTTCATGTTAGAATCTTTTCCTTTTATTAATTAGTTTAAACACTGTTAAACCAATCAATCAAAGATTCCAACCACCATTCTTAAATAATTTTAATCCTTTTAACCACGTGAAGAAATCATTATAATAATTGTTTGTAACTCTTATAATCATTTTTACCCCTGAACCACCCCAAAAGTGAATTAAAGCATCTTTCATCACTGTAAACTTTGTCACTTTGTTTCCAAATTCACTCTGGTCACTTTTGGGCATGTTTTCTCTTTAATATTCTTTTTAAAGACTTTGTTCTTTAATTAATTGCTTGCAGTTCTTTGCTCAATCAATTCCAATTGAAATTGCTCTTGAAGAAATTTCTTTTGTAGCCTTAAAATATCTCTTGTAGAGTATTTTTTGGATAAATTTTTATAATATTATTGTTTTATACTAAAAAAGTTATAAACAATAAACTTGGCGTGTTTTCTCTTAAAAATAATATTTCATACTATTTTTAACTGAATTTTACCTTATACAAATTTTGAGGACAGGAAAAGTACTTGATTTTTAATCAAAGTTTCATATCCACACCTTACAGTTTGGCATTTGAAATTTAATCCAGAAACCAATTTCAGTATTTTTTTCTTCCTATCCCGTTTGTCTCACGGTGTTTTAGCCAATTTCTCATAGCTTTTACCTAGCAGATTTAATATTTAATTGACATTATTTGAGCTCCATTTAGCTGGTATGATGGCCTCTCCAAGGGCTTCAGATTCCACATCTGACATGACACCATCAATAAAAACGAGTTCCAAAAACTTGTGGTAATCTTTCAATTTGAGCTCTGCAGAAACTTCTTGACATATATGTTCTTTAGTGATCTAATATTGAAAGGTTCAAATCCAATGGTAAGTTTTTTCTGAGAGAAATTTTGGTTTGTGCAAAAAATTACAAAATACTGACCATACCTTGAATTTTGAACTTCTTTGATGACCAGTTTTCCTGGAGACAGTGGCCTGAATAGGATTTTCTGAGAATATCTTCTTGTTCAAAATTGCTCTTTGGCCTATGAGAAATCTTTCAAAAATTGAAGTTCAATTAGGCTGTGTATTAAGATCTTCCTTAATATGGTATGAATGAGTACCATTTTTCTGGTAACAGAGTTTCCAATCATGAAGAAGGATTGCTGTTGTTGTATAATTCCAAGGTGATGAAGGTGGGGAATTCCAATCATATGTGAAATTGGGGAAACCAGCATTTTACAAAAGCGAATTTACAAAGTCCAGGGCTTCTTTACTTGATTCATGGATATCTTGACCTGCTGAAGAGCCAATTGTGTTAAGATGTTGTAGGGTAAACTTGTGCATTTTCTTGAAGGCCACTTTTTGAATGAAATACTTGATTTTTCTGATAATTACTAATATTAATCTTGAGCTGCTTCAATTGTCCCTTTAAAATAAGTTTCATATTTCTCCTTGAAGGGTGTGTAGTTATTCTCAAACTTAAAGAATTAAGATTTTTTAGGGATAGTTGGAGGGAAGAATGAGAGGCTCCCATTCGCAAAACAGCCTTTATCCAATCCAGAATGCATCTAGCTATTCCTGTAGTAGCTGATAGCTTCCCAGATCTTAATTAATGTCGGGTACTACTATGTTTTTGTTGTGTTTACTTTCTTCTCTGCTTTGTTTTACTGTGATTTTGAAGGATTATACCTGCAGTAGCTGAATAGGATACAGAAGAGGGTACTGAACTGACCCCCTAGAGGAACAGGAGATCCAATAATAGCTAGGGAAAGAAACAAATTATAGATATTAACCCGGTATTCAATCTTTTTAAATGAATAATTTGATCTTGGAAATAAGAATTGAGAGTATTCTCTTTTGGGGACATACTTTCAGGGATTTATCAGCTGGCATTTTTTGAGTCATAGGGAGAACTAATTTGATTGAAATGTAAAATTTACATTTCTCTTAAAATGAAAATTTTGTTTGAAGCCTGTTTGATAACAAAGAATAAAGAAATAAATTTATTATTTAAAGGTTTTTTCACTGAAGCAATAATAAAATGTAAACATTTTCCGTACCTTTATATTGATAAATTTGGATTTGGATGGTCTTAATATTAAAAAGGAAGAGAAAAGAGGATAAAATTGTAGAATATTTGGTTTTGATAATATTGGTAGAGATTTTAGAAGATGATACAATTAATAAAAAAATATAAGTCATTTTTTTTGGGGGGAAGAAAAGAAAGAGAAGGCCTTTTATATCTTTAAGGGCCATATACCATGAGAAAAGGGTAAATTAGCTTTTCAAATTTCATTTCATGTAAGAATTATTGAATTAAGGTTAGACTTAATTGATAAAAAGTATAGAAATTCTGTTTTGGGTTTGAATTAAAAGCTAGTATACTTATTATAAGCAATGATTACTTATTCAGGGCAAACTATTCTACTAAATACAAAAAGGACATATTATGAGAGAAAATGAAATTTATCAAAGATATAAACAGCCAAATTAAATTCCCAATTTAATCAATTATCTTCCAAAGATGGCTTTACTTGTCAAAATACACAATTCTTATGATTGATTTGGGTATCATTCAATAATTTCTTCTTTATAGGTTTCTGCTGTGGGAAACATTAATTTCATTACCAAAAGTAAAATTATCATCTCCAAGTGAAATATTCTTCAAAATTATGCTTGCCCATGGTTAACTACAAGCTCAAAAATCTTATAAAAGATTTCAAAGACTTTGTTTTTTTAGCCTTAATGAATAATATATGCATATTGATATTATATAAAAGCTTCAATTATACATTTAATCTGAATGAATTTCAAATGTCATAAATTTTAACTAATTTGAAAAAAGTTCCTCTCCCAGCTATAATTAATATCCCACTAAATTAATTATTTTTCAAGGAAAAATAAATCCAACCACATGCATAACCTGAACTTATTTTTTGTAAGGAATATGATCACCAAAAGGAACAATTTAATCAATTCAAAAGTTTGGGCTTTCTTATGAAAAATTGATGTTAGTTGGACTCACCACAATATCTTTGCTTTATTCAAAACATGCTCCACAGTAATTTGTAAAAATTCACATTTTATTCCTTATTCAATGAAAAATAACAAAATTTACAGATTTCATGCTTAATCAAACAAATTAGAAAGTTTTTGAGTGAAACCCACCAATTGTTAAAAAATTTATTAAAGTAAGCTATGATTTCAAAACAAAAATCATAGAATTTTGACCCAAAAGTAGTTAACACCATGTTTTAATTGTATCAATGCCATTTAAAACATTGAAATTCATATATTTACTATTTGATGTTAAACAAAAGTGAGAATTTTAGTTATTGGGTGAAAAGGTCCCCTTTTATTCACTTATATAATTAATTATCTTATAAGCCTGTTTCCTTTTTCTCTTTGCCACAGTAAAACATGTTTTGCAAAAGTATGCCATAAATAATAACTACATATTTGTAAGAAAATTGACAAATAAGAATGAGCTTTCACTTTTTTATTCATCTTTGTTAGTTTTTGTAATACCCCACTAGAGTTCATTTTTTCCCATTAGTTGTCCTTATTCAATTTCTCTGAGATGTTGTGTATCTTACAACATATTTACCTTCATTTTTAATCACTTTCTGTCCAGCTTTAAGGGAATAATAATTCAATCAATTGAGGAAAAATTATTTGGAAACTTTGAAAAAATGACTTTATGGAATATTGGAATTTTGCACAATTTTTTGTGCATAATTTTGCTATATTTTTATAGTTTGGCCATTTCTTTGGACCCTTTTGGCTACCAAAATACGGCCAATTTTTTGTTTTGTCTTTATATTGAATTTGTTGGTTGGAAAATGTCAAAAGAAAAACCAAACAGAATGGCTTTAAAACCCCCCAAAAAGCTTTAAAGGGAAAATCCACGAGGATTTGGCATTTTGACCCCCTTTGGGGAATTTCAGGCCAATTATGGCCATTTCTACACCATTTTAGTTTGAAAGAAATACATTTTTTCTCTCCAAAAAACAACTTTTCCAAGACTTTTCATCCATATTAGCCTTTAAATTCCTGTCAACCCCTTGCTAAAAAAATAGTTTCTTAATTGTTTGAAGGATTTAAACAAGCCAATTAGTTTTATTGAGTCAAATTGTCAGCCTGTGACTCAAAACCAGAGCACAAGCATGACAGCCAAAATACCATAAACCAATGGCATAGCCAAGATACCACCAAAACATGAAGCTGAGCCAAATAAGCTCAAAAAGTATCAAAAGAAAGAGGAAACTCACCTCTTTCTGAAAATATAAGTCCCATCACCATAGGACAAGAAATAACAAAGTTATTCCTGCTCAAAGTTATTGCTGAGCATAAACCTTAATTTTCACCTCTCATATAAAACCTAGAAAGAGAGGCTTAACCCCATCAAATGGGTACTCAAAATGAAGCTCTAAGCCAGGGCTATCCAATGGTACCAGCCAAACTGAGCTAGCACAAATATTACTGGAGTTATGGTCAATTTCAGGCGAAATAAGGGTGAACAAAACATTCACCTCTCATCTAACTTCTACAGTTTTAGTGTGAGATACTTGAAGTGGGGTCTTTTTGGAAAGAGCACAATTAGGGCTATCTGATGGTGCCATCCACTTCTTCATATCTCAACTATAACAGAAGTTATGAGGCAAGCAAGCTCAATACAGCTTTTTGCCCAAACCACGCCTATGTACAAAAAGCCTTGTACATGGGATAACTTTGTCATATTTAATGATAACCGTACCAAACTGGGTATCATTGTGTAGAGCTCATACAGGTCTATCCAATGAACCAACTTTGAGCATGATATCTCAAAAACCAACAGGGATATGGCCATTTGGAAGTTATAATCCCACAATATGACCAATACAGCTGTATTATGACAGGATACAGTTGTACTCTGATTATGAAATGTCGAACAGACAAGGAAGCATGTTAATACTTCAATACCTCATAATTCAGTCAATACTGCGGTCCCATACAGTTTCTGAACAGCATTCTACACGCCATACACGTCAGAATCAGGCTGTGAGGTCCCCAGATGAAAGTTTTCACCCTGTATTGGCGAAAGCCACCCAGATGTGGTTTCAAAACCACATCTGGGCCCAATGCAGGCTGTTTGCAAACCACAAGCCAGTCCTAGAGAGTGAAAAATCTTCACTTCCTCTACGTGGAAAGGTCTAGCACCCTTTCCACCCCATTTCAGGATAAAAAGGAGGCTTTTCCACAGCCAGAATTGTCTCCTCATCCTGCTCTTGAATACCCTATGTAGTACACTGTCAAAAAAAGTTTTACTCTTGGGTAATAATATGGTATACTCTTAAGCTAAAGTATTGTAGTCTTGATTATTGTAACCCAACAGGTAAAGCTGCACCCAGGGCTTTCAACAGCGCTCACCACCACTATATTCCTTATAGTAAAGCCCTCTTATTATTAAATTAAACCATCTTTAACTCTTGTAAAAGCCTTTTAAATCTTTATTTACCATGTCACAGTCATAGTTAAGAGTTTTAAATACTTTTTAATACTCTCATCATAGACTCAGCCTGACATTTTGGGGGCCTGGCCATGTTTTAAAACCTTTTTTGGACCTTTACAATTAAGATTTTTCTCTTTTATCATTTATTGACACTTATTTTATCTTTTTTAGGCGTCATTTTCTTTCAAAATATATATTTTTCTTTATTCTTTTTTAAAAATACTCATATTTTAAGGAGTATCTGTCATGTGGCTAATAGCCACAAGACCAGTATTTTTGGCGTGTTTTGTATATAAAAACACTTGTAAGCCACTAATACAGTCTTAATTATTAATTGAATCAAGACAGCTCATACTGATAAACCAACAGTTGAGGCATGTTTGGGAACATTGTTAACTCAATTGCCCTGTAATACACCACCTTTGACAGATTATACTTGCTAACTACAAGTATTCTGTAAGATATTGGTATACAAACAGTCTACCATATATCAATAAGCTGTATTTTTGACATGGAATTATTAATTCAATTACACTGTCATCATACAAGGGCATATTGTAATAATATACAAGCCCAGAGGCCATTCTTAGACGTGAAAAAACAGCCTTTTAAGAAGTCTTAACTGACATAAGCCCTCTTTTCCTGTTTGATTCAGTGGAAGAAAATTTCATACCACTTGAGACCCAGTCACAGGCCAACACACCAGTGACACCCTCAGAACCAGAGGGCAGCAAGGGCAAAGGAAAAAGACTTAGTGAAGGCCTCATTACAGCCAAAACGTGGATGCCAATAGCCACTCAGAGCAGTAGAAAACCACAAAACTCTGCTTCAATACAAGGTAAACCAACCTTAACCACTTGTACAGGAAAAATTACAATTATTAACCCAGTTGTAACCTCCAAAGGCAAACTGCCCAAATCAGCAGATAACAAATTTGTACAAGGCACAGTCAAAGGTAAATACCCTAAGAACATAAAGTTTTTGACTGCTTGCAAAGACTGATATGTCCCCTGCATACCTCAGGAACCTTGGCTTCCAAAGGAACCAGTCAGAGGACAGAGAAGGCTTGTCCAGAACCAGAAGACCTGGAAGAGGACACCTTGGACACAGTGATGGATGGCAAAACAATGAGGGAGATAATATCAACCTTGCCATTCACACTCTAATTCAACAGGAACCTCAAACCAGAGGACTGGAAGGATATGGATCAAGTTCTTCAGCTCCACCAACTCCTGAAAGATTTATTTGAATGGAGCATGGACAACAAAAGGTTCAACCTGGAAAGTCACTGGGCAGAACTTGGAGCAAGTTTCCAGAAGATCTGTCTCAAAGAGATAGACTTCAAAGACCTGATGGTAATCACCAAAGGTTGGAATCCTACCAGGCAGTTCAGACTCCTGGAGGCAAGGGCAGAGAGGATAAGGGAGAATCAAGCCACTATCCAAGCTATAGAAGAACAGTTAACCCAGACAGGGCCTACTCAGATTCCTTCAGGCTCACAAGGAGCAGGCCAAATCAGCTCTCCAGTGGCTTCACACCATTCAGAAACCAACATATCAGTGGCCAAGAGTCACCATTCTTCACAATTCCAGGATGTTTCCAGGAGAAGACAAGGAAACAAAGGCAAGAACAAAACCTCCTTCAACCAGAGGAGGAAAGAGTCAGACCCTATGATTCAGAAGCTGTTGAATTTGGTAAAATAAGTGCAAAAGAACCAGAAGTAGTTGTAAACCACTCTAGAATCAGTAGTCCTAGTAATAGAAACATTACCCCCACTCAGACTGAACATAACATTGTAACATCTGAGAGTAACATCAACAATGATACACTGTGGTTACAAATGTCCCAATATGCTGAGCAATCTGAAAAGAAGTTTGCAGAAATTGAAGCTGGCCAAGAGAGGATGAGAAAAACTCAAGCCTCCTTGGAACAGATAGTTAAGAATCTTCCAGAAGGATATGCTCAACTGAGCAAAGCCTCTGAAGACACCAACAAAAGACTGAATACAGTCTTTGAAGAACAACACCACAGCAAAAGGGACAGGGATTGTCTGGACCAAGACATAAACAAATTGCTTAATGTCTACCATAACTTGAAGCCCCAACCACAAGGCCAAGTTATGGAGAATCCATATCAATCAGCTGACATCAAAGCAGATGCAATGTTGATGAATAAGGCAAGATCTCCATCACAATACCAGGATGGAGATGGAATGTCTTATTCAGAGAAGGAAGCCTTGAAACAGCTTCCTGAGGCCTCAAGCTGGCCCAAATTCTCTGGATCAGGAGAATATGATCTTATGGAACTCATAGATTATATTGATGGACTCTTCATTGATGTACCAAGTATACCAGACTACTGGATCACTGCTAGATTTAATACTGCATTTAAAGTTCATGCCAGTATATGATACACAGAAATGAAAGAAATCCATGGCAGGAGAAACTGGCCATGATGGAAGAGTCAAATTATCCAAAATTACAGTAATGGAACTTGGATATGGCAAAAGACCATGTCATTTGAAAATGACAAATACTCTGTGGACAAATATCCATATGAGTGGTGTCTTAGACAGTATAAAATACTTAAAGCCATTGATCATCAGATGAACATCCAAATGAGGAATCACAAACTTCTGACACAATTGCCAGGAGAACTAGAGCATGCAGTAAAATGCAGATGCAACCAAAATTGCACTCTAGATGACATTGCCAACACCTTACAAGACGTAAGGAAAAGGACTAATATAGGGAAATTCACCCCATATAAGAGCAGTAGTTTCAAAGAGAAACAACCTTTCAGGGTAGAGTTTAAAGACAAACCCAAAGAAAGAGTGGCAGAAGTGGAAAAGAAGAGGAATTATTGTCACAACTGTGGTTCAACAGACCACTATGCCAACAACTGTCCAAAGGAAAAGAAAAAATTCTATGCCATAGAGAAAGTCCCTGAGGAAGAACCTCCAACTGAGGATTCTGAATCAGACTCCATGGATCATGCCATCAGAGAACCATCTGATGATGATCAAGACCCAAGAGAGGAATTTCTAGTGAAATACCAAGAGGAAACCCCACTAGAAATTCAGGACATACAGTTGGAGGCAGGCATGGCACAGGACACTGCTAATAAAAACTTGTGCAAACACACACAGGATGCACAAACATTCCTGGTTACACCAACCAAAGGAATGGCATATATACATGGGACAGCCACAAAAATGACTGTTTGCATTGACCATGCTCAGCATCCACTGATCATTGATAGTGGGGCACACTGCTCCCTAGTGGCCAGAAACTATCTGGATACCCACTTTCCAAACTGGGAAAAACAACTCCTGCCCACTAAGGCAAAGAACTTTAAAAGTGCATCAGGGAAGGTGACTTCCATTGGGACAATTATCAAAGGAATTATACCCCACAGGAAGGGTAATATCAGAACCAACCCAGAGTTTGTAGTGCTTAATGATGCCCACATACAAGGGTTTTTACTTGGAACAGACTACCAGAGGATGTATGGTATAGACATTTACAACAGTAAAAATAGGCACATAACCATTGGTACTAACAAGGAAAAGAAATTTTCACTTGATATATACCAGATATCTTCTCAGGATCCACTAGAAGAACTTCTGAAGGAATTCAGAGAGGGACAGTTTAGCACTACCCTCACCAGTAAACAGAAACTAAGCTTACTGAAGATGCTGAGGAAGAACAGACCAGCATTTGCCATTGCTGAAGAACCATTAGGCAAGATCAAAGGCCATGATATAGAACTATATCTGGATGTGGAAAGGCCTTATCCACCCATGCTTAGGAGACCTCCTTATCCAGCAAGCCTGGAAACCAGGAAAGAAATTGAGAAACATATCAATGAACTCCTGGATATGGATGTCATCAGGAAGATTTGACATAATGAAATAGTGGAAATCACCACCCCTGTCCTAATCACCTGGCATGATGGCAAGTCTAGACTGTGTGGAGATTTCAGATCTCTGAATAACTACACAAAAGCAGACAGGTACCCTATACCCAGGATACCTCATGCCTTGGATAAACTGGCTAAAGCCAAATACATAACCAAAATGGACTGTATGAAAGGTTTCCACAAAAATGGAGTTAAATCCAACTCCATGAAATTACTCAGAATGATATGCCATATGGGCATATATGAGTACACCAGAATGCCATTTGGAATGGAGAATGCACCAGCCCACTTCCAAAGGATGATGGACACAATATTTCAAGATTAAATATTGGAAGGCTGGATGGTAGTATATATTGATGATATCATTATATACTCAGAGAAATGGGAGGACCATGTGCAATACATAGACAGAGTACTAAGTAAATGCACACCCATAAATCTCAAAATTTAACTTAAAAAATGCAATTTTGGCCAACAAGAGTTACTGGCTCTAGGGAATAAAGTCTCAGGTCTTTGTCTGGCAATTGACCAGAGCAAAGTAGCAGCAGTACCGCAAAAGCCAGTACCAAAAAGCATCAAAGAGATGCAATCCTTTCTTGGGTTTGCTAGCTACTATAGAAACCACATCAAAAGCTTTTCACACATAACTAGTAGTTTATACAAGTTATGTTCAAAAGATGTAGTTTTTGAAATAACCAAGGAAAGGAGGGATGCATATGAGAGGATCAAATATGAACTCACTAATGCACCTGTGCTCATCTTGCCTGACTTTGAGCTACCATTCAAGCTATATATAGATGCAGCATGCAGTCAAGGCCTAGGAGCAGCCCTTCACCAAAGACAAATTGTGGATGGTGAACCAAGAGAAGGAGTGATTTGCTACATCTCAAGGAAGCTGAAAGATTCAGAAGCCAGGTATGGGGCCACCCAGACTGAGTGTCTATGTCTAGTCTGGGCTCTAGAAAAACTCCATTATTATCTGGAGGGTGAAGTCTTTGAAGTCTACACAGACTGCACAGCCTTGAAGTCTTTACTAAACATGAAGACTACAAATAGACACATGCTGAGATGGCAAATAGCCATCCAGGAGTATAGAGGGAACATGACCATCATATACAAAGAAGGTAAAAATCATACCAATGCAGATGGCCTTAGCAGATGGCCACTGGATAATGTCAAGAGCAATCCAGCTTATGACCCTGAAGTTTCAGCCAAAATCCCTATCCATTTCATGGAAATAGATAGGAGGAAGAACTTCAGATTTTCTGAATGGGCACCAGAGAGTGGTACCCCTGACAGTGGAAAAACTGATTCAGAGGAGACAGAAACTCCCATATTGGGAATAAGTTCCTCTGAACTGCACAATGAATTTTTCAGTGCAGTACTGAAGTCTTATGCCAAACACAAACAGTGTGGCATACTACTACAACTCCTTCAACAAAAATACAGGAGTCCAGAACTGGAAGCCCAACTGGAAGAACCCTGGTTGAGGGCCTATAAGGATAAAAAGCTTTTCCTTATAGATGGCCTGCTCTACCACAGAGAAAAGCACACAAGTGCACTCACAGTGGTAGACAGAGACCACATCTCATTGATCCTTCAGGAATGCCATGACTGCCCCTATATGGGACACATGAGTGAAGACAGGACCAAAGAGAGGGTAGCAAGCACAGCTTGGTGGCCCAAGTGGGAGCAGGAGTTGAGTGAATACATCAACACCTGTGAAAGATGCCAAAAGGAAAACAGGAAACATGGGAAGAAGTATGGGTTACTTCAGCACATAGAGGAACCCAAGCACCCATGGGAAACCATCAACATGGACTGGGTGACAGGACTTGTCCCAGGAGGAAAAGAAAACTGCAATGCCTGCCTAATCATAGTTGATAGGTTCAGAAAGAGCATGAGGTGTCTACCATGCAACAAGGAGGACACAGCCATGTATACTGCCCTGTTATTTTGGAATAACATCATATCTACCTGTGGAGTCCCTAAAATCATCATTAGTGATAGGGACCCAAAATTCACATCTGAATTTTGGACCAACTTGTATGACATGCTTGGCACCAAGCTTGATTTTTCCACAGCTTACCATCCCCAAACAGATGGCCTAGCTGAGAGGATGATCCAGACTATGGAAGACATCCTTAGAAGGTTCTGTGCCTATGGCATGGAATACAAGGACCATGAAGGATACACCCATGACTGGGTTACCCTTCTACCAGCTGTCCAGCTGGCTTGTAATACAAGTCAGCACTCTACAACAGGAAAAACACCTGCAGTGGTAGAGAAAGGGTGGAATCCCCTGTTGCCTGTGGATCACTTAAAGAAGAATCTTCTAACCATCCACCCCACAGCCAAAGACTTCCATGATATGTGGAAGAGGGCTTGTGACACAGCTGCCAAATGCATAGCTGAGGCAAAAGAATACAATAAGCAGAGGTGGGACAAGACACACATGGAACCTGACTTTAAGGAAGGAGACCAGGTGGTAGTGTCTACACTGAACTTTAATAATCTTAAAGGACCCAAGAAGATGAGGGACTCATTTGTAGGGCCTTTTACTATCATTAGGTTGATAGGAAAGAATGCAGTGGAAATCAAACTTACAGAGGAATTTTCCAGGAAGCACCCAGTCTTCCCAGTAAGCTTGGTCAAACCATACTTCCAGACAGAGGAGGATAAATTCCCCTCCAGGAAAAGGAACCCCACACCACCTGATATAGTGGAAGTGGAGGACTCCCCAGGACCTGTGAGTAAGATCATCAGGGCCAGGAAGATCAGACTTAATGGAAAGGATCAAAGACAATACTTAGTCAGATTCAAACACCAGACAGCTGATAAAGACAAATGGTTGGCAGAAAATGCCATACCAGATGGGAACCTTCATCTAAGAAGATTCAGGGCCTCTAGGAGGACTGAAAAGTCTCATCAATGATGAGCCTTTTTTAGAGAGAGGGTATGTCAGCCTGTGACTCAAAACCAGATCACAAGCATGACAGCCAAAATACCATAAACAAATGGCATAGCCAAGATACCACCAAAACATGGAGCTGAGCCAAATCAGCTAAAGAGGTATCAAAAGAAAGAGGAAACTCACCTTTTTCTGAAAATATAAGTCCCATCACCATAGGACAAGAAATAACAAAGTTATTCCTGCTCAAAGTTATTGCTGAGCATAAACCTTAATTTTCACCTCCCATCTAAAACCTAGAAGGAGAGGCTTAACCCCATCAAATGGGTACTCAAAATGAAGCTCTGAGCCAGGGATATCCAATGGTGCCAGCCAAACTGAGCTAGCACCAATATTACTGGAGGTATGGTCAATTTCAGGCCAAATAAGGGTGAACAAAACATTCACCTCTCATCTAGCTTCTACAGTTTTAGTGTGGGATACTTGAAGTGGGGTCTTTTTGGAAAGAGCACAATCAGGGCTATCTGATGGTGCCATCCACTTCTTCATATCTCAACTATAACAGAAGTCATGAGGCAAACAAGCTCAATACAGCTTTTTGCCCAAACCACGCCTATGTACAAAAAACCTTGTACATGGGATAACTTTGTCATATTTAATGATAACCATACAAAATTGGGTATCATTGTGTAGAGCCCATACAGGGCTATCCAATGAACCAACTTTGAGCATGATATCTCAAAAACCAACAGGGGTATGGCCATTTGAAAGTTATAATCCCACAATATGACCAATACAGCTGCATTATGACACAATACAGTTGTACTCTGATTATGAGGTGTCAAAAAGACAAAAAAGCATTTTAATACTTCAATACTGGGGTCCCATACAGTTTCTGTACAGCATTCTACACGTCATACACGTCAGAATCAGGCTGTGAGGTCCCCAGATGAAAGTTTTCACCCTGTATTGGTGAAAGCTGCCCAGATGTGGTTTCAAAACCACATCTGGGCCCAATACAGGCTATACAGGCCGTTTTCAAACCACAAGCCAGTCCTAGAGAGTGAAAAATCTTCACTTCCTCTACGTGGAAAGGCCTAGCACCCTTTCCACCCCATTTCAGGATAAAAAGGAGGCTTTTCCACAGCCAGAATTGTCTCCTCATCCTTCTCTTGAATACCCTACGTAGTAAACTGTCAAAAACAGTTTTACTCTTGGGTAATAACCAGGTATACTCTTAATTTAAAGTATTGTAGTCTTTATTACTGTAACCCAACAGGTAAAGCTGCACCCAGGGCTTTCAACAGCGCTCACCACCACTATATTCCTTATAGTAAAGCCCTCTTATTATTAAATTAAACCATCTTTAACTCTTATAAAAGCCTTTTAAATCTTTATTTACCGCGTCACAGTCATAGTTAAGAGTTGTAAATACTTTTTAATACTCTCATCATAGACTCAGCCTGACACAATTTTTCCCAAGGAATTTATGATTGTTTTTATTTCATTTTTTGGGTCATACAATGACAAAAAGGAACAAAAAATGAAAGCATAGGTGTACCCAAAAAAAAATTAAGTGGTGAAACTATTTATCTAGGGTTTCATATAAGCATAAATTACTGTAATTCAAGAAAAAATCCGGACTTACACCTAAAAGCAGTTGGGTTTTCTATAAATACTTCTCCTCCTCTCCCAGAAGCCCCTCAAAAACTATTTTCTGAATTTATTTCTTTGAAAATTATCCTCCACTTTCTCATAATAGGGAGATTCCACCTTTTATTTTATATCACTTCAAATTTCAAAATTTCCGATTTTATTGGTACGTACAGCTTTTCACATATAAAGAAAAATCAATATACTGATTCATTACTTTTCTTCCTTTATCAACAGAAAACAGAATCATAAAATTCTTGAAAGAGCTGAATGAAATTCCTGCGTTTGAGCCAGAACACCGCCATAAATTGGAATATTATATTTCTTATCATGATGAAAAGTTAAAAAGAGGAATTTCATGTCTAGATATGAAGGAATAGATCCAGGTCCCAGAGACACTAGGGAATATTAAGCCCTCCAAGATACTCTAGCTCAGTGGAAAGTAGAAGAGGTTCAGTTGGTAAGTACATCCGTTGATCAATGAGAGATTCTCTATCAATTATTTTATCTGTTCACTCAGAATCCTCAGCCCAGGAAGTTGATACAGCACCAACCCACCCTGTTTCAAGAAGGCACCCAGCTCCCTCCCGCATAACTTCTGATCTTCCAGCTACAGGAAAGAGAAAAATGAGCCAATTTTTAAGATTTTTGATATTATATAACTTTTTTGAGCTAAATATATGACTTGTAAATTTTTATGTTACAGTGTTCCAAGCCCCTAGTGGATTTTATCTCTTATATGGAAACCCTTTTCTCAACATTGGAGAGCTTCATAGGAAGTCAGTCAGCCCTCCCTTACATGTATACCCACCAGGGAGAGTTCCAACTCCAAAGAATTCCTCTGGATGGACTATTCTATCAAGAATTTCCCAAACTCAAAACCAGAGGGATGCCATTCACCACCATTTAGCCTCTGCAATATCAGCTCATAGCTCTAACAATATGATACTTTTATTCCAGCTGACCTATTAGATGCTAATGCAGCAGCCAATCCAATCCCAGAGGGACTCCTCAAAAGATTTTCTCCCTTCCTTTTTTGTAGCCCAAGTCCTTTTGTTGGACCATCACAGAAGACTTTGATGTCACAAAGAGCTCGAAACCCCCCAAGAAGGTCTGTAACTCCTCAAAAACAGCTTCCACCTTTTCAACAAGTTCAGAGTCCGGGGGCTCAAAGTTTTTACAGAGAGTCCCAGGAAAATGGAGTGGTTTTAACTCATTTCCATAAGTTGTCTCCTGGATTTCCACATGCCATTAATGGCATTAACAATGCCATAATGGCAGATTAAGTACCTCGAAGTTCAAGGAAGAAGACCCCTAAGCCACCTACTGTCAATAATGGACAGATGGTAAAAAGCATTAAAACACATTCACCATGTAAGATGTCTTTTAATATTGATATTTTTCTCACAAAAAAAATTGAAAAAAAATTCTATTAGCTTCTAATATCAAGAATATCTCATTAAAAGGAATGAATGAGATTTCTCATTGGCATAAATTACAAATTTTGAATGCTAATTTATTAAAGGAAATTGGAAATTTCATCTTAATTCTGAAAGGGCTTTCAAATTTTTGGGGTTTAAGATTCCTGAAGTGAATAAATCTACCGGTCTAATTGCAAGAAATACCAGAATCTGTTTGGGAAAATTTAAAAATGGTAAGTAAAGTTACTATCAATTTAAATTAAATTTGAGCACTGATTCTGAATAAATGTTTTATATCACAGCCAAAGTACTGTCATTTTATCATCAAGACTCACTGGTGGGTGATCAAGTCATTGACCATGCATTGGTTATCCTAAGTCAACAAGCACAGAATCTAGTCAATCAAGATGAAAACACCAAAGCCATGGTATTTATAATGACCTTTAGTCACAGAGGTCAATGCTATTCTTTAGAAATACTTCAAGAGCGTATTCAAGATCTTGGTATGTTGTCTGGTCCGAAATCTCAAAGCCATACTTATTCCACCCTTGCTCACTTGGAGACCCACTCTAATGAAGCATTTCTTAAATCCCGTGGGATATTATATTTCATGAAAATTCTGCCCCGAGTAGTCACAAGTGACCAAAAGGGGTTCATGAAGAAGAAAAAAATTACTAATGTGGAATGAGAGTGGCTGAAAATTACCTTTCTTGTTTTGAGGCCCAAGAATGCAAATAAAGGGGCTCAAGAATATCACCCCTGGCCAAATTTCTTTTCTTCCCTATCAAAAATTCCATTATTCGCTCCAATTTCAATATTCATCTGCTAAACTGATAAGAAGAAACACCCAATTTCGAAATATTTTATGGAACTTCAAATGTGCAGGGAAACAATTAATTCGAACATGTTTAATGGTCCAGATCAACCATTTTGGACTTATTTTGGAAATCTCAGGGCTCACATATTAAAGACACTTTGAAAAATGGGCTTCATTAATACTATGGAAAGAATCAATTGGGCCAAGGTTCTTCATATTTATCATGAAGATTTTTCACTTAGGAAAATTGCGGAGGTTTTGAATCAGGACTTGGAATTCATCATTAATGATGATGTTAAAACTGCGCCAGCTGTTCCAGAAACAATTTAGTTTAATGAAATCCTTACTAAACTTGGTGATTCTCAGCCTAGCTAAAGTGGCTTAACAGTAAAAAGCATGTAAATAAGCTTCAGCTTTATCTTACTACATACATGGATTATAACATGGCATATTTTGTGCTTTATAATATCATTTTTTCTTTTCTGCTTGTGATTTGTTTGGAATATTCTAAGGAAATACATGAAATGAAGTCTGAAGTATAATCAAATCCATTTTTGAATACTTAAATCAATTCTTTTCAAAAAAGTTTGAATTTTTTAAAATTATTCCTACTAATTCTAAGGTTACTGAGTATAACATCCTCAATTACTTTAATATCCTTAAAAGATCCCAAAAATGAACCAAAATTCTGAGAATGAAATTTTAAAAATATAATTTAATAGAAGAGGAAGAATTAACCTTCCTTTAACTGATTTATTTATTCCTTATATAATAATTTCCTTGGAAAAAAAATTCAATGAAACAAAATATTTCTTCAAAGACTGACCCGAAATCGATAATATTAGCAGTTTTCCAATTAAAGACCATCCCCAAAACAACAAGAATAGTTAACCATACAGTGTCTCATCTTTTACCAAGCTCAAATAGTTAAATCAGTATTTTATTAATAGATTTCATTAGAATGATCCTTGGTGTGGAACCCTCACAGCCTGAGATTGATTTTTTTACACCACCATCACTTGCAAAAGTTCAAAAAAATAATTTTGGATTTGAGTTAAATAATTTTGATAAAAGCTCTTATGGTGGGAGAAAGGGAATTCCTGGAAAGCATAAATACTAATGTACTTCAGAGATTTCACAAAATGGAATCCTCAAGCCCTCATTTCAGCTTAATACACATGAACTCAATGAATGGGATAACTTCATGATAAATGTCATTGTAAATCATCAGCTTTATGAATTTCAAATTGTGTATTTTCCAAAGTATTCTCTGGATCCTGAAGAATGCAAATATCACATCTTATTAGACTTAGAAGAAAGATGGCTGAGAGGACAAAAAGAAAACTTTGTGAAGTTCAAAGGCCCAAGGAAATTAAATTAAATCCCCAAATGTGGCCATAGGTTTGTCTTTTTATATCCATAACTCCATATACAATTATTTCATTTATTTTACAAAAAACATTCAAATTTTTAAGCAATGCCTTTACACTTTTGAAAGACACCTTGGCCCAGAAATTACTTTAAAAATTTTCCCCTCAGTTGATTGTTGTTCTAAAACAAAGGAGGATTCTGAAGGAAATTATTTTTCAACTTTATTAAGCTTGAGGAGTGATTCATATAAGCTCGTGTTGTGTAATTGTTAATCTCATTATTTGAAATACCTTTATTAAATGAAAGGAAAATCAAAGGCTGAAAGAAGAATTGAATGGAATTTCCAAAATGTAAACTCAGTCACCAACAAATTGACACGAAGATTGCTTTATTTCAGCTTTTATAATAATGAATTACATGAATAATTATGTAATACTGAAAAAATAATTATAGATATTCAACCTGCCTGGGATGATCTTGAAACAAAGGCAGTTGAGCTTGCTCCTCAGGCTTACATTGAGCTATCAGGGAATTAAGGTATTTATAAATAATTTAAATTTTTTCTTTTTCTGGATATTATCCATTATAAGAGTATTTCTAATTTTATATTTTTTACCTTTAATAAACCTCAAAGTCTTACTTAGAAGATTTTCAAAAAGAAACCACTATACTATTTCTTTGGTGGTAAACTTAACCTTTACTCAAAAATTATATATTTGTATCAAGAACCTGTTTGATCACAAAGATTAGGGTAAGTATGGCTGGAAGTAAGAAAAAAGAATTCTGGAAAGTTTTTCATGTGTTATAAGAAAAAAAGATGTAATTTTCAGCACAAGGTGCCATGATTATTTCTATGTAATGGAAATAATGATAAATAAAAATCAAAAGCTACAGAAAATTGTGTACTAATTTGAATTAACTTTTACCAAATTATTCTGATTTTAATTACTCAAGATCATGAAAAAATAATTCTTTTTAAAAAAGACACCAGCTAATAATATGGCAAAAGAAAATCACTCTTTATTTTAAAGATTCTTCAAAAATAACTAGAGTCTCTCTTCATTTGAATTGGAACGTAAATTTCACAAAAGCTGTAAGATATTCCTTTGGGTAATTTCATTCTTTTAAGATAATTTGCAAGATATGATTATATGAAATAGGAACTCTGTGCTTCATCTTTTGCTTGAATTGAAATGAAATCATTTTTCCCATTAAAAATTCCATTATTGCAAAAGAACCAAGAAAACCAAATTAATGTTTCACAATTAATTGAGCTTGTTTTTTTCTCAAGATATTAATAAAGCATATATATATATTAGTATGAAATATTATAGTTCATAATTGACTAAATTATTCTTTGTACCTATATTATAATATAAGCTATTGTAAAAAAGTGAAGAAAAATATACAATTTTGATGAAATTTTAAACCAAGCTAAAAATATCATTCCAATATTTTTCAGAAATTAATTTTTTGGAAAGCTTAAATACAGATATTTATATAATAATTAATTTCGAGATAAATTTAACATCTCACAATGAATCACCTTTCAAAGTGGAAATTGCTTTATTTCATCTAAAATTTTATAAAATGGGAAACTTGTATTTTTTCAATCGTTTCATAGAAGCCCCAATAATATGCATAGAGATTATTCATAAAAAAGAAGTAACATAGTAGCTTATCAAGCATTAGAATTATGTCTTTGTTTTTGTTTTTGAAAATAATATCACATTCATCAAAAAATATATATAATCTAAAGTCATAAGAAGGTATTCAAAATTAAATTTGGGGAGGTTTCTTTTTAATATTGTTCAGAATTTAAACTTCAATCAATATGATTCAAAAAATATGAATTATTTTGTTTTTATCTCATAGTCTTTTACAACTGTAAAAGTCTCTTAATTCAAATTATCCAAAATCAACTATATTATTAATTAAGAATATTAAGTTTTATTTCATATAAATTGAAGGGAGTTATAGAAATGTTTTTCTTAATATCATCATTTCGAATAATATCTTTAATTGGACTAATTCTAAATTAAAATTCATTTTGGAATAAAAAACATTTTTTTTCTAAATTGGTAGAATTATGTTTTGATTGAGGTAAAGAATTTGAAAAACCTTTATATAAACTAACTATTAATATTTGCTTTACAAATACTGTTTTAACATTCTACTTGATTTTCTGAGAATAGATATCTCAAGCTATAGTTAATGATGATTTTTTAATGATTCTTTTATGTCTTGTATGATAAAGAAATATCATCCGCAAACTATCATATACTTGAAATTCATCAAAATTTGAATTTTATTTGAAGGAAATGGTTGATGGGTTCTATACTTCCTGTTTAGAAATTTCCTTTGAATGAGAAATTTTAGGAATTTCATACTTCAAAAATAGATAAAATACTGGTTTTTCGCCAGGGTCAAAGTGCTGAATAACCACCGATTTTACTGTTGCAATAGACATATTTGGATAAGATATGACTTTATTTAATTCTGCTTTGAGTTAAAGTTGTGTTTTATGAGCATTAGGAAAACTATTGAGACAAAATTTAAGATTTCATCCTGCTTTCAAGTTAGCTTTGGTATTTTCTGGAACATTATCCCCCATTACATATGCTTTGAAAAATAAGAATATTTTTTTAAATTGGAAATATTTTTCAAAGTGTGTTTCCTGAGAGAATTCTAAGAAGTAAAAAATATTAATAAAAATTCTTTTCCTTATGATAAGGCTATGTAAAAATGATAACCCAATAATGCATTTCTATGGCCTACTTCTCAATCACTTTTATGTCCAAAATACTTCAGTGGGTAAATTAAAGTAATTTAGAGGGAATTGTGAAAAAAATATTTTAGTGAGAAAAGTGAAGAAAACTTATGTTCTGAAATTTGAAAATCACCATCATTTTTAAATTTAAGATAAAAAATCAATTGAAAACTTATCTTTCTTTTTAAAACTGAAAAAACAGGACATTGAAGGTAAAAATAACCTCCCTTTATTAATCTGAATGGTTTTTTTTGAAGGGAATATAGACTTTAAAGGATATTCCTTTACTTCAGAAATTTCTCATGCAACAGAAAAATAAAGAATTATATTTCATTCTGAATTTACCATAATGAAAGTTCACATAAGCTGAAATTAATTGGAATTAATAGGAAGTCTTGTCTTCTCTTGTCCCCTCTTTAAAATTCCTGTGGATGAGAATATTTTAGAAGACAGAAAAACAAAAAAAATTGTAAGTTCAACCCATATCCAAGCTGAGTATCCACTTGGATTCCAACCTGTATTCCAACCTGGAATCCAACCTATATTCAAACCTATATTCCAAGTAGTGTTAAGCTCAGGTCAGAATATTACTCTAACCCAAGTACAACCTCGAAGTTGAAGCGGAGCATCTGCAAGCAGGTTCTCTGGTTTTTCTCATGGCGATTCTTGAGAAAGTCCTTGAGAAATGGGAGATGATGAATTGTGTTTTATTTAAATGCAGATTTTGCAGGTAATATGAGTGGCCGTTCTAATAAACCCCTTTTGACACATGCAAATGAGGCAGGCATACCCATTTATTGGAGTTAAATCTTACTAAAATGAGTAATATTTCAAGTGATGATTTGACTTTCAAGTAAATCTAAAGAATTTCAGTTAGTGTGAGAAATGAATTGATTTTGGAAATAATAATCACGTCTCAATACTCCTGGTTGTGATCATCTTTAGCCACGGGATCTATGATTTTTACATAATCTAGGACTTGATCTCCATTTGTATCTTTCACATTAATTCCGGTCTCAATGGATTTTTGGCTTAAGTGTTGTAACAACTAAAAGGTTTTACCTTCACTCAAGACTTTCTCAGAGATCATTGGAGAAGGTAATGTTGATTAAAACTTTTATTTGAAGACATAGAAGTACATTCATTTGAGAGACATTCATTCTTTACCTTAGACTGAATTGAGGAGACACCCATTTGTAAGAAGATTTCTTCATATTATTTGGGATTACATAAGAAAGCCATTTAAGAGTTGATACTATCATTTTATTGGTGATAATACTTGAAGAATTTCTTTAGGATTTCTCACAAGCTGCTTGCCATTTATAAGGGATAATTCTGGAAGAATGGTTGGGCGAATTGAATATAGCTTTTTAATGTGAAAGTTTATAGTGGTCTGTTGGGGATTTTGACTAGAATACAACACATGACATTTAAAGTATTTCCAGAATAGGATCCAAGAACTTCATTATATCCCAAATTTTATCCAGGATATGCTTTTTGGCTACTTTGGGGGTATTGGTGTAAAGTTTAATTAAGAGCTGAAGTTCCTGAAAATGTCTAATTTTATACAGAAAAAAACCTCACTGAGTCATTGGGATTCTTATTGGTAACCAATTTGGGTCATTAAACTTCTCTTGCGTTTGAATAAATAGGTCTCTTTGCTTTGTGTATCTAAAAATGTGTGGGCAAAAGTCCCTAACCATTTCTCTAATGGCACTTTGTAAACCAATTGAAAAGATTTCAAGCCTCTTTTATCATGATTTAATTCCTCAAAAATATTGGGATGATCCTGAAGTAGTGTTCTTTAACCCTCCGTTTTGGTCTCATTGGTGTTTGTTGATTCTTTGAATGATTCATTTGTGAGAGGTAAAGAGACTGATAGTCTCCATTTCAATGGGGAAGACACCAAGATATCTAGGATATTTACAATGTGGTTCACTTTTATCTTATTATGGGTAATTTTTTATTGTTTTCTACCACAATCCTCCTCATTCACCAAGAATAATGCATTGAAAAAATAAAAAAATCTTCACAATAAATAATGTAGTCCAAGAAAAAAATTACAAATAATAGAAAGCAAAGTGTAAAATACAAGAACAAAAGCGATTCAAAATTTGGAGAGACCTAATAAATCAGTATTCCCTTTTCCAAATGATGAGCTATTAGAACAAGGGTCTTAGTGAAGCTATTCGAAACAATTTATTCATCGGGAATCCATTATATATTGGAAATAAATTTGTGAATATTCTGATTTTTAATAAATAATTTACAATCCAAGTATTGTGTTATGGTATTCCATACCATTAGTAATAGCTTCAATATTACAAACAGAATGAAAAACAATATAGAAATAATGAAAAAATATAACAATAAGAAAAATACAAATAAGAAATAGAAATTATGAGAGTAATAATTGTAAGGATGAAACAATAATTATCAATAATAATAGCTCAATAAAATGGGATAAGACTCACATAATTTTCAGAAATTTTGGAATTCACTAATATAAAAGCAGAAGAACTTCCCTTAAATATCCATACACCCAATTAAATCAATTGTGTGTTTAAAATTGACTCTGGAAATACTTTATAAGCTGAATGTGAACGCTAGTTTCATTTTGAAACAACTCAGTAGATCCAAAAGGTTTGGAGATAATTATAAAGTTACAAAAGAAGGGAGCCCTATAAATACAGTGAGAATTCTGCACAGAGAAGAAAAACTTGGCTATCTCAGTTGAAAAGGAGAAACTGTTTACATCTGGCACAATATGAAAAACCCTGAAATTTTAAGTTCAATGGAGTTCCAATGTTAAAATTGGGTATAGCTGTAATGTCAGCTGCTTCACCATTAGGAAATATTATAAAGTTAAATTTTTATTCAGTTTTCTTTTTGAAACACCGTGAGAAACGTCTCTACACCTTAAAACAGGTGTTTAATTTGGAAAATGACAAAGGAGATAGGTGGGAAATAGGTTTCAACCTAAATTTAAAGGGAAACTGAAAAATAGAGTATTTGGAAGAAATACAAAAAACACCCAAAAGACACAAAATATCAATTGAAGACCCTGATTGTTTTTTGGAAATGACTTTTAATTAAAGATATCAGAAATTTTCATTATCAAAATGAGCTATAGCTTCAAGCCTCAGGTGGCTCTTTCTACAGCCAATCTAAATCTCCTCAAATTTGTAAGATTTTTTAATTAAGAATATCCAAATTGAGAACTATACTTAATTTTTTGAATGATTGAATAGGATTAGACAATAGTATCATCTCAATAAACTATCCTTCCAATTTAAAAGAACATGAGATTGCGATCAAAATACACCAGCCTCAGAAGTAATTTTAATTACCTCAAGAAGTATTGCAGGATTTGTATTAAAATCTTAAAAATGTATTAGTATTTCTGGAAAAATTAAAAATTTATATTTCCTTCCTTTGAATATATATTTTATTGAAATATTTTGTAGTTTATCTCTTTGAGGCTTTTTTTAAGTACAACATCTTGAATTTCTGAAAGATAAAAATCTATCATTTTCTATAGGAAAAGACTCTTTGAAGAATAGATACTTTTACAGAACGGGATATTTGATTCTAATATTGAGAAAATGGAATTAATAAAATTTAATGAAGTGTTTTATATTTTTTGATAAATATTAATAGAAATGAGTTCATACAAAATATTTATCTGTATTTGTGAATCTGGAAGCATGATATATGAAAAAACATGAAAATATATAATAATTTATTGGCTCTCCTAGTGATATACCATTGAGATTACTGGCCTTATGTCTTGATATAGCTATCATCAAATTACTTCTTATCTATTGCATGTAAAAATGTACTTGATGTATGATCCTAATTTTCTAAATTTTACTTCTTAATTACAATGAGCTATTAAACAGAATTATTTTCAGAATTTGCTAAATCAAAAAAATATATTTTTCAATAATCTATTCTGCTTCGCACAAGAGAATTCAAGTAAAATGTATGTGAACATCATTGGAGTTGATACTTCATGATCAAATGAGAATCTTTTAATACAATAATCAAAATGAAACGCAAAGAATTTCAGAAAGTTTAATAGACTACATTAAAGGTTTGATACTTATTATTTATATATATTATTATTCTTATTTAATTATTTATAATGTTTCCCTGCATTGTGCTAAAATGAGAAGACTTTTTTTGTCAAGATAATATGAAATATATCTGAGCCTTCAATTTACAGCTTTCTATTTGTATTTTACATTAAGTACTAAATTAAGATTTCTTAAGAATATGGATTAATTATAAAAAATGGATATTTCTATATTAACTCTAATAATTTCGCTAATTATTGCTTTCAATTTATATTTTTTTTGTCATTATAGTTTAGTATATCTCAATTAGGATGGAAACTTGAATTCGATATGAGCTGTAGATATGTTAATGATTTCCTGACAAATTACAAGAGTAAATTGAGGCAAATTATATTATATATATTAAAAAAAGATTGTTATGAGTTATCCATGCTTGTATTTTTCATAATTCTTTAGCTTGTGGTTCTTCAAATTACTGTATTTGAACTAATTCTTAAAGTATATATGATTGGAAAAGGGTCAAGAATAATCATTTGAGGTAAGAGAATAACATATGTTTCATGAAAATGAATTTTTTTATTTCATTCTGATATATTCTTCATTTGAATAGAGTTTTATTAAATATTTTTAGAGTATAAATTTGATTTAAAAATTCAATTTTACATTTTAATCCCAATGGTTTTACAAGGTTTAGTTAGTTTGAGAGTTTGGGAATCAAACTAAGTAAAAATTGAAAGAAAATATTTTCCTGTTCTAAAAAAGAATTTAGTTAATAATATCTAGTAATATAGCTGATATTTTCATAATTACAAGTTAATTTATGACAACAGAAGGAAGGAATTCATCATTGGAATCACATGTTTTTGATGAGCTCTTTTAGCTTGAAAAATTTACCCAAAATTTGTTTAATATATTATAATATTCCTTTTAGAGGAAGTTAAGAAAAGCTTTGAATTCAAATGATTAATTATTTAAGGACTTTTATGTCTCTCAAAATTGGGTACTAGAGTGAGTATCCTTGATAACAAGGAGCTTTTTTTGAATCTTCCTCCCAAAGTATTTCTTCAGAAATGGAAAATTTCAATGAGGACCAAAAATTCCCTTCCATAAGAGTAAGCTGAGAGCTCCCAAGGCTTTTTTATTAAGGGGAAATGGTATTCTATTCAAGCTTAAGCTTCATAGATGCACACAAGGTACACTCACAATTATCAAATTCAGGGATATAATTTGTTATTAAATATTTTGAAAAGATTGGCTGTTTTCAATTCAATTGAATATGATCTTTATGATAATCCTTTATTCTCACTTTGATCCCTGAGGAACATTTTAGATTCTTCAAGGACTCACAAAATTCCCAACCAAAAGATATTTTCACTTAAAATTAAGAACAATTAAGTTAAAAATTTATTTAAATATAGAAATATTTGATTAAATTTTTATAAAATGAATTTACGTATATTTTTTATACCACAATTAGATTTTACATCCAATTTTACCTAGGGTCATACCATAGGGTATAATACCATCAATTCAATATTTTGGCCTACAAAAACCAAAATAGTATTTCAGTGTAAATTTGAGAATTTGCAGGGATTTTTTTTAATTAAAGATAATTAAAGTTAAATTGAAATAAAGTTACACCCTGTATAACTGAACTAACCAAATAAGTGCTCAAAGTAAGGTGTGGTCTGTAGTCTTAAAGTTAGCCTTGGTATTAACATACAGGTGGTAAATCTTGCAGGCCCTTTGTACAAACTATGCTAAAAATACCATAGTATAGCTTTTAATAAATAAAAAGGGAAAATAACTATGAAAAAGATGGGACAAGGGGAATCTGACGAAAGGTGCCAGGGTACCCAAATTTTTGGATCTGCATATACACATTATTTTGGTTCCAGTTCTGCATCATAAAGAGAAAATCATTTGCTACAGCATATGAATTTTTCAAATTTGACATCAAGCTGAAGCATATTGATTATACTATGAAAATTGAAGGAGACCAAATTGGTAAGGTTTCATTCAACTCCATCGCGATTATTAATAGCTTCTACTATGTGTATTAACTTATCTCGTTCCTTCTGAAAGTCTTGTTTGCTGAGACCAGAATATAATTTTAGCCACATAAAATACTCTAATATTAAGTCTAATCCAAGATTGAATTGAGCTAAAATTTTTAAAATATCTTGGATTTTGAATTAAACAAAAAGAAACCAACATACGAGCTATTTCTTGTTCCTTCACCAAATCTCCAACAAATTAAGATTTTCATTCTGTTGTATTGTCACTTTCAGTGGTAGAAGAAGATTTTTTGGTTTCATTCAAGAAGATGTCAGGAAACGTCTTGAAAGTAGAGCTGTATCTGATTCATTCATAAGATTTCTCTAATTCCTATTCCTTGTACTGTGATTAATGAGAAGGCCCTTTTGAATCTTTCTATTGGGTTTTGTGAATGTTTACTGTGAAAATTTGGAAAGCTGCATATCTCCATGATTGAATAATTTTTTTTAGAAAAGGACTTTTCTTTGTGTTTGAGCGTACTAATTTGATTGAAAAGTGAATATCATGTTGCTTCCTTTCATGCGTAGAATTGATTGATTAATTATGAAGTTAAAAAAAAGGAAAAACAAGATTTTTTACACAAATTCAAGTTAAGTTTGAAAAATTAGCACTGTAGCTACACATTTAAAAAGGGTAAGCCCTCAGCGGCGGCTTTGCACAGGATTTTTAATCTAATCAGAAGGAATTTGAGCAAAATCAACTTTTTGCCTTTTCTTCAATTATTTATACTACCAAGTGTTTCATTCTTATGAGGTATACACTCAATCTTAGCCAATCTTCTTTCTTTTTTTCCTCATATTTCTTTGTCAAGAAACTATTAAAAGCACTTTCTCAAAGTTTTTAAGCTCAAAAACAATCCCAAAGACAATTTGTTGATTCCTCCATTGTGATCAAGCTATTGCCTTTCTTGTTGAAGACTATTGTAAATGAATTTGAGCCCCTGTGAGTCCTTTTTCAATTTGAATTTTCATTCCTTATCCATATTTCTTTTCTCAAAATATGAATTCTTTCTGCATTGGTGATTCAAATGTTTTTTTCCAATCATTTTACTCTACATTATAGCTTACTTCTCATTTGAAATTACCCATTATGTGACTCATAGAATCTTGATTTGCTATGTATCATCCCATATATTCAATTTAATATCAGACATTTTTGATTATTTATTTATTATTTGTAACACAATTTTTTTTGTCTTTCTCTTGATCACAAAGAATAAGACTTATATATCTTCTTATTCCATAATCTTACTCAAATACACTTAAAAACACAAACCTTCAAAAAATTGACAGACAAAATTTTTGATGAAAAAACCAATACAGATTTCTGGGAAGCTATGAGAAAAAAAGCCAAAATTTATGTATTTCAAGCTGAATGTTGAAAGAAGAATTTTACAATTCAAAAATTTAGTAGCAAAAGTAGATTCTCTTGAGAAAGACATGACATGCTTTTTTTTCATCATCATTTAGCTATCAGTCTACTGATTATTAATTATTGAATTAGAAGCCCTCAGACACTATATCAAACAAAATTGTTGATGCATTTTTAAATACATGGAGTGAATGGAATAAAATCTAATTATTGTTTCATGTTACTATCAAGAGCACTTGATTTTGTCCTAAGTTTCTGTTCCTTAGTTTCATTATATTTCATTTTTTGGTGTTAAGGAACATACTAATAGAATTTTTCAAACAAATTCTCTCTTATTTTTTTTAGAGAATTACTACCTTATGGTGGTATTTGTGTATGTAGGATTGTAGGAATTGTGAGTTGAAGTTTGTTTTAAATGGTTTTAGAGTTAAAGAAAGTTTATGTGGAATACTTGCCACAGCTTAAGCCCTTTTCTTGACATGTCTGCCTTGGTCATATTTAATTGAGACATACACAGCATTTGAAGATACTGAGAATGATAGACACAATGGATCAGGACTGGTGAAGGTCAGAGTGACCTGATCTGGGTGAGGTTACCCTTTTTCCAGTTGTGGTTTGTAAGGAAGACATCTGTCTTTGCAGTCTGAAAGTAGAGATGTGATGGGTTTAAGCCACATGAAAGAAACAGTCAAAATTGAGGGTTTTGGGAGAATGAAATTTCTGAGAATTTTGAGTAGTTTTGGGAATTTTTAAGAATTTTTAGGAATTTTAAAGAAGAATACAGTCATGACAGGTAATCAGTCCTACATTCATTTCAAGAAAAATGTGAAACCTAACCCACAAGTCAGCCCTCAATGATCAGGAAACTATGATACAGTAAAATCACCTGACTGATGAGTAATAAGTTGTGTAATAAATAGAGATAAGGGCTGCAGGGCCCGAATTAGCTCTTAGTTGCATTTAACATCCACATGTCACAAACATGTCACATGAACAAGTGAGATAAAAATTAATTTATCTCATTGGTCAGGAACACTTCACATAAATATCAACAGTGAAGTAAAGCAACCTGATTGGTCAGAAACCCATCACATCAATATGAAAAATGAAGTGAAGCAATCTTATTTCTCTAAGATCTAAACTTGTGTCAAATTCCTCCTGAAAGTCCAAGATTAAAGTTTTAACTGCTTTGTACAGCAACCAGAGGCTGGAAGTTTCTAATTTTACTGTTTTTTGACTACTATGGAGAGCCCCATGACTATAAATAGAGGCTCTCTCTCCCACTTTTTCCCTTTTCCCCTCTAGAAATTGTAAATTGAATTTATTTTTTATGATCCCTCCTCTAGAAAGGTTATACTAGAAATTTATTTTGATAAATCAAGCCCAGTAGCTGAGGCTCATTGTTGAAAGAGATCAAAAGAACCAATGTGTGAAAATACTTTAATTAATACCTCAATAACAGGTATACTAGTAATCAATTCAATTAATGAGGATCTTAAAGCCTGAAGCTCATGAGAAATGTATCTCTGGAGCTTAGTGTTTAAGATTTAAGAGTAACTTTTAGAGAGTTTTAAAATAGATCCATCACACAGAAGTAATTTTTTAGGCTCAAAAATAAAACCTAATCATTTTGAATTGATTTTGAGTGGAGTTTGGTGTAAACTTCTTCAAAGAAAGTAGTTTCTCCTGTTTCAAAAGGAAACCTGCACAACTGGAGTAATTTTACTACTTTTAAAAGAAAAGTGGAGGTATATTTATCAGCTAATACCTAATAAATTATCATCAAGGAAAATAAAAGAACAAAATAAAATTAAATAGCTTAGTATTTACTTGAGATTAGTATATAAATTTCTGCACATAGCTAGTATTATTATCAACAACCCAGAATAGATTATATAATATTGCCATTAAAAAAGAACACAAACAATAAAATTTAATTATCCATATTGTACCTTATTATTACCAATTATTAGTGTATTTTCTATCTGCAACACCAAATGGTCATTTAAGATATTTATATCCATTTAAGTCTGTTATTATATCAAATTGGATATTGTTGTTGTTTTATTTGTTATATTTACTTAAAAGTAATCAAGAGAAGAGCTTTTGTAGTTTGTGTATTATAGATATTTTTGTCTGTTATTCTTTTATTATTGTTTTTTGTATTATTTATGGATATGTTTGTCAGAATATTTGGTGGAATCAACTCAGCCTGATGAAAGTTTTAAAGAGAACTTATTTGTTAAGGCTTCAAATAGCTATTGTTTTAAGTAGAGAAAAATATAGTTAGAGATTGTTGAGTAAACTAGTTTCTGATCAAGCCACTATCAATAATATAATTGATTTGGTGAACTCACTAAAGATAACTTAGTATATTAGGAAGAGCAGTCCAGATTATTATAGCACACAACAGAGCAAGGGTCACAAGTCCTAAACAGAAACTCAAAAGTGTTTACTTGTAATTTCCCCTTTAAGGTAGTGCCTCATTTTATCCCACATGCAGAGGAGCTCCTACAATGGAATCGAGTCCTAAAATAATCAGATTTATATCAAATTATGGAAATTGTGTATCAGCCAATATTATTTCTGATTATAGTTACTATTCCTAGGTTTAGAATCAGATAATAGACCACAGCCTCATCAAAAGATCCCAAAACAGAACTAACTGCAGATCCTGTTACAAGTGTTTACATTACATCCATTCTCACACCCCTTTAAATACCTGTAAATACTTTCTGGCCAAGACCTCAGAGGTTAATTTAAGATATTACCATGTTTTTTGGTAACCAACAGCTCCTCAATTCCTCAAATTCCTGAGTAAATATAGACCCTAATTGTGAAAGGCTCTTTATGATGGAAATATGTGATGAAGAAGGTTTCTGACAAAAACTCCAGAAACTAAGGAAAATAAAAGCTATGATCAGTTCAAATCTTACTGTTGTGTAATAGGATTATTACATTACTACATTATTGGAGAAATGGATGATATTATGTCCATTATCTGTGATTAAAAAGATTGGATTCTTCCAAAGGATAATCTGTGAGCCTTGTCTTGAATTTTAAATACCCAAATGGGCCATAATTAATATTAAAATAAATTCTGGACTATGCATAACCTGTAAGTCATGCATATATTCAAAATTATTCATTTTTTATTCTACAAAAGATGAATAACTTTTTTTTAAATGATGAAATTCATGGATTTAAGGCCATATTTGGATTCTGCACAAATTTCACCCATGGTAACTCTATAGAGTAAATAAGCTTAAATTAGGTCTATAATGTGGTAATATGGGAAATACTTCAACACCACATCATAAATACCACCTAAAATAATTGGAAACTTTTTTGTCTTTCTCAATTTCATGCCTAAATAATGGGAATGTGAAATATTCCATGCTACATATACACCAAGAATAGTGGTTTCAGTAAATCAAGCTCAACATATTATTAATTTATTCTTTTTAACGCAATCTCAAAATGGCACAAACTGGGTAAGGTTAAGGCCTTAACTGAGGTCAATAATTAGTGCATATTCTGGAGTGATAAGTATTTGAAAACCGTAGGCCCAGTAACTGAAAGTTCCTGAAAATTCAGAGGCCCAAAATCTTGTATTATTATTTATTTCAATAATATTGCATATGCAAAGCTGGTTTGGATGAATAATTCTTCCAAGATTCATGGTTGCATATTATTTCATATATTTCAAATTCCATCCCATCTCTGTGAGAAATTCAATAAGATTGACTAGTGAGAATCCTAGCAAAGTCTTTTTTATTCCCTTTGACCCCATGAGGTAGAAAATAAGAGAATCCCTCCATTTCAATAATAAGAAGCTAAATGGTCTTTCTCGTGAAATCAAACAATAAAACCAGTATTTTGTTCTAATATGTTAATGTCATGGTCCAAGTACTAACTAGACCAACTTGAACATCCCTGATGGAACTCTCTTCCAACTAGACTCCCAAGCATTTCGGGGGAATGGCCATGGGACACATTTATGGAAGCATGTCACTCATATCTGTATTTTTCTTTATTCCAGGAAATGGAACAAAAATGGGAAGTGCATGACTCAGATTATAAGTACTATCATGGATTGTTGGAATAGAGTCTTAAGGCCCTGAAACGTTCTAACAGACAGTTAAATTAAAAAAATAATTACACAGGAAGGTACTTTTATCAGTTTTAAAAAGAGTTTAAGTGTGAATATTGCTTTGTTGACACCGTACTAGAAGCTGCTTAAGACCATAGAATCTTGCAACGGTGCACCAAATTGCAGAAACAGGTCCGCAAGGATGTGTAAGCCACTTTTTTTAAGCCCATGAAAGGGCTGAAAAATCGGATTAAAATGAAGGAACAATTAACTAATAATTGCGAATGTTTTTACATCATAATTAACATTATCATTTTTTATGATCATGAATATTGATAAAATTGTGTCACTTCAAGTGACATATAAAGGGTTGTGATATTCATATTACATATTCAAAAACCCAGATTTCATCAATGAAGATATGATAATAATAAGGCCAGAGTATGATCCTCACTTGATACCAGATAGATTTTATACTGAAATTTGTGTTACATGAAATAATACTCTGGAAATTGGATTTAATTTTACCCTAGTGAATAATAATCCCTAGGTGTGTGGTTTAAATACAGGCTTGCATCAATGGAGGATTGATTAGCTTCTTATGGCCACCAAGATGGATTGATTGAGCTCTGAAACTTGAAAACCAATTTTCAAAATATACTTGAATATCCCTTGAAATCGCTTGAAAGTATTATCTTGGAAGAATAATACAAATTGTAGCTTTTATCCTACTTAACTGATAATCTTATTTGTTTTAAAAAATAATAACCCTTCAGCCCCTGAAGTAACTTCCAAAATATCTTTCTACAAAATAACTTTCTGACAAAGCTATCCCATTGAAAACAATCTTGGTATATTGAAGATCAAATTTCTCTTGAGAGTATGACCATTGGATATCAGGAAAAAATATAAATAAATGTGTATATAGCTTCTACATGATGTAAGAAGAAGGCAAAGAAATAAGCAATGAGAAAAATCAGATTTATTGACATGCCTGTGTCACAGTAAATCTATACAAGAGTGAATTATAAATTGTTCTTGTCAAGATATTTTTATTAATTAGATTGAAAAAACTGTGTACAACCTATTACTAGTACAGCGATTTACATTAGTTAATCGAAAATAGATAAAATGCTCTACTGTTATATAATTATGGTTATGATGACTCTACAGAGCACCTTGGTTGAATTAATTGATTCTCAATTCAAAATTAGGATTACTGTGAGAATGAGTATATTTCAATTCTTGCAATATTTTTCTGAGGTAACCAATTCCTGGCCACATTATTATCATTGAAGAATACTGAAGCAAGATTATGAATTCCTTTTCCACTTTAGAAGGTACTCTTTTACTCTTTTTATTCTTAAAGGGGCTCTGATTCTCTTAAATTTTGTGAAGAGTGACAGGTTCACTCTTTAGGCTGAATAAAGGCTTTAGACCACAGTTATTATTTCAGTATCTGGAAGAATTCTCTATGAAGCTCTTGATAATTATAATTAGTTATATAGTACTATTAATGTCCTCAAATGAAAGTATGTTATAACTACATGTTTTAACAAAAAATGTAAATATAATTAATCTTAATATAAATAAACCTAATATCAATAAGAAATTATATAAGAAAAGTGAACATCATCAGAAATTTGATATTAAAATTCCAAAAATAATATCAACAAATTTATTCATCATATAATTAGGGTGTTGGTAAACACACGTAAGCCCTTACGTGTTTTTACCAATTTATGGTAAAAACACGTAAGTGACCTTAATTTTGAAAAAAAATTCCTCAGGCTCAGTTTTGAGGATTTTTTTAATTTTTTTTGCCATATTTTTCCCGACTTGCCTTGTCAATAAGTACAAATTTTTTCAATTTTTTTTTCCAAATTTCACAAATTTGGCCAATATGCCAAAATGGCATATTTTTTTCAAAAATTCATTTAAAATCTTCCCACTTATGAATTTACTTAATTTTTTTTAAAATGAAGGGTTCAATGTGAAGAATAAAGCACCAGAATCCCATAATTTTGGGAATTTTTTTGGTTGGGACAAGTGAAGGCGCAAAAAGGGGTTTTTTTCAAATGTTTTTTCCCGTCATTGTAATATGCCTATTTTTAAAAGGTGAATTTAATAACTTCCCACTTATGAATTTCCTTCATTTTTTTTAAATTAAAGGGTTCAATCTGGACAATAAAGAACCAGAAGCTCATGAATTGGGAAATTTTTTTGGGTGGGACAACAAGTGAAGGCGCAATGAGTGTTTTTTTAACTGTTTTTTCTCTTGTGTGTAATATGAATAATTTCAAGTACAACAGTTCCACAAGTTTGATAAAAAATGAGACTGAGGTGGGATTTAAGCAATAAATATGACTGAGGAGGGGGATAATTGGCATAAATTGTATATACAAAAATCATTCAATCAGAATCAACCTCCAAAATAGTGGGTTTTTTCTTAGAGGGGGGAGGAAGATTGGACAAATACAACATTCTGTGTTTCTTAAATTTATCAGCCCACCCCAGGGCTTGTGGTTGGGAATGAATCTCCCAGTTCACAGTAATGGGGGGGACAGGATAAACTTTAGAAATGATGATGTCCAAAGGAACAAAATGAGCACAACTATTCAAGAATCAGATGAAAATGGGGGGATTATCATTTGGAGGACAGAAATAAGGGAAAAAAGAAAAAGATTGGGCTGTGGAATAAAAGAAAACTGGTCTTTTATACTTATTTGCAATTGGATCCCCCATGTCAGGCATGGACATCCACTTGCTTTTTGGAGCCTGGCCAACATCTTCATACCATTCAATTCTTTCCAAATAAGAGGATACTGAGGGAATTAAGGTGTTCATGGCTTCATAAAGGTCTTGATTTTGTTGAATTTCTTCAGCAAAGTCACCTCTGACATCAGCCCATTGATCTTGAGTCTTGTAAATGAAGTGGGATACTGTTCTGTAACCACAGTTTCCATCAGCCTGGACATCAATGGCCTTGAAGGTGTATTTCAATATAAACTTGGGCAAGTCTTCTGAGCCAGTTATCTGATAAAATAAGTCCAAAAAATGAATAAATATCAAAATAAACAACATAAACTTACATTAAAAAGAATCAGAAACTCACAAACAGCTTGGAGCATTCATCACTTGTGTGATAGTTGCTTTGAAAATGCTCACAGGTCAAGTCAATTGCATCATAGATATTCAAACTGGTGGCAGGCTTGTGTGATTTTCTTTGTGATGTTTTGCTTCCAATTGCCAATCTTCTTGACCTTCTAAGGGTTACTTCTGATTTATTTAATTCAGTTGCTGAGGGTAGTGAATCTGATGAACTGATGGATTTAGATAATGAGTCCTCAGAATCTTCAGAATCTTCAGATGAGTCCACTTCTATAATTGGAGAGGGGACATTTGACTGGGATCTTGAAGTTTTTGTGCTGGTCACTTTTGATGGGGGTCTTCCTCTTCTCTTGGATTGACTTTCAATAATTTCAAATCTTGAAGGTTCTCTTTTGTTTTTATTCTTGGCTCCTTGGGGTCTTCCACGGATATTCTTGCATTCTAGAGGGTCTTCATAATATTGATCATCCTCTTGACTCTTGGGAATTTGATCAAATGGGACTTTTCCAGTCAAAACATCTTGAAAATGTTGGAGTATTGGAGTGATTTCTGCCATTGGTCTTTGGAACAGGTCTTCCCCAATGTCTTCAAATATTTTCTTGGCTTCATTCATTCTTTCTTTTTCAACACTTTGATCATCACCTTGAAAACCAGTCTGAGAAGAATATGACAAATAAAATCAGTTAATAAGAAAAAAAATAATAAGAAGAAATTCAAAAACCCTCACAGGCAAATTCAAATGCCATTGAGGATGGAAGTCTGATAATTCAAGCCTTTGGTGCTTGGAAAATGCCTTTTGGGTCTTATGCTTGCAAGGAATGCCTTTATAATTGTTGTATTTGTTGGTGCATTTTTCATTTGGAGAAAATTTTGTTTTGAAATTTTCAAAGGCAATCTGAAGAGCATAATGAGACACCTTTCCATTGAGGGCACAGATGTGTGGAGGAAAATTCTTGACATGGACAATCATTTCTTTGGAGATTCTGTTGATAATTTCAATAAATTGTTTTCTGAATGCCATGTGGAGTGCCCTGACTACCTCCAGGAGAGCACCAGTGGACCTTTTTAGCCAAAGTTTAACCATGGCATGGGCACCTTCAACTCTGGAGGTGGATCCCACACCCAGGTGGCAATAGTGGTTGGTCCAGGCTGGCACATAATACTCCTTTAGAGGAAGCCAGGTATTTTCCAAATACTGCAAGACCTCAGCATTTTTAACTTGCTTTTGAAGCTTCTTCCAGTTGTCTTTGAAAGACTTTTCAGTGGGTTAATACATAAGCTGAGAAAAGAATCCCAAAGTCATTAATAAAGACAATAATAAGAAAAAAAGTGAAATAAAATGAAATAAAGTGAAGAAGTATATTACTTGATTCCAAAGGCCCATAAAATTTTTAAAATCAGTTCCATGACCAATTTTCTTCATGCAATGAGCAGATACATCCTTGTTGATGTGCCAAATGCATAGCATGACTTTGGAGTCTGGGAAGAGCTTCTTAATAGAGTTTTTCAAGGCCAGATCCCTGTCAATAACAATAACTGGAGGGGGAACAAGATTGGTGTTATTGAGGACCTTTTCAATGTATTGATTTAATGCCCAAGTATATGAAGTTTCATTTTCATTCTTCATCAAACAAAAAGCCCCAGAAAAGGTCTTATTTGTTGAGCTGAATCCAACAATATGAAAAAGGGGCATTTTGTACTTATTGGTTTTATAAGTACAATCCATAAGAATGACATGAGGAAAGCCATGAAGAAGTTTTATGGCCAGGGGGTGAGTAAAAAACAAGGAGGTAATGTGTCCCTCAGAATCCCTTGCAGAGGACCAAACAAAATTTTCTTCTTTGAGAGTGTCAATAAGAGCATCAATGGGCCTTCTGCCTTGCAGTTTGTCTTTCTTGATTTTCTTGACTTGGTTATAAATGTCTTGAAGGATTACAGGCCTGTCAGACTCCCTCTGGCTGCATAATTGGGCCTGAATTTTCCTTGGCATGAGCAGTGATTCAGACATTTGAGCAATTTGGGATGTTTCTTGCTCATTGAATTTCCTGAAAGCAGGATGTGCCATGATATTTTCAGTGGCATCATGGCTATGTTCAGGATTTTTGACTTTAAGAGTCCAAGTGGTACTCTTGGCATATTTCCTGGCATAAAGTCTAAAAGGACAGTCAAGATTTCTTGAGGTGACTGTTTTGGAGGGGCTTTTGTTGGGATTTGGGGTGCCAGACCTGTCACAACATATTTCAATTTGGTTGTGGGTCATATTGGACCTCAAGGTGGACACAGCATACCCCTGAGCCCTGGCAACATTATGCACATGTTGCCAAAGAAGCTCAAGGGTCTGAAATTCACCTTCAGTGGGGGGTTGAAGCATTTTTTTAATGAAAATTATGTATAAAAGTAAAAAAAGGGGGGATTGGGGGATTTGGAATGGGGTAAGAACCTTTCGAAATGTGAAAAAGAGGTGAAAAAAGGTGTGAAAAATGAACAGAAGTGGTTAAGAGTGACAGAAAGTGGTTTAAATGTGGGATTAATTGATGAGGGATGGTAAAAAATTGAAAATTGAGAGGCTTGAAAGCAGGTTGTTGTGGTGGAAAATGCAGTCTTTGGGGGAAAAAAAGAAAAAAAAGTGTGAAAAGCTTTGCAAAATGGCTTTGATAATGTTGTTTTTCCAAAAAAAAAACAATGGTTTGGGGTGGGGATAATGTGGATTATTGGGGTGTTTGAGCTTGTTTGTTTTTTTTTGGGGGGGGGCTGGGCAAAAAAATCTGAAACAATTTGGAGTTAGAGAGGTTTTGTGGGGAAAAAACCTCTTTTGGGCATGTTTTGGCCCAATACAGGCCCAATGGTGTTTCATTTTTAATTAAAAATGGGCCCAGGGCACCCCTTACGTGTTTTTACCAATTTGCTTACGTGTTTTTACCAATTTGCTTACGTGTTTTTACCAATACCCTATAATTATTGTGCTTAACAGAAAATTATATTGATTAAAATATGAAATATCTACCAGAGATACTCATATCTTGTTTGAATAAATAGGAACAAGCTATAAATGTCAGCCTGTGACTCAAAACCAGAGCACAAGCATGACAGCCAAAATACCATAAACCAATGGTATAGCCAAGATACCACCAAAACATGGACCCAAGCCAAATCAGCTCAAAAGGTATCAAACAAAAGGAGAAACTCAGCTCTTTCCAAATATACAAGTGCCATAATCATAGGACAAAGAATAACAAAGTTATTCCTGCCCAAAGTTGTTGCTGAGCCTAAACCTTAATTTTCACCTCTCATCTGAAATAGAGAGTAAGAGGCTTAACCCCATCAAATGGGTATGAAAAATGAATATCTAAGTAAGTTCTATCCAATGGTACCAGACAAACTGAGCTAGCACCAGTATTACAGAGGTTATGGTCAAATTCAGCCTAAATAAGGGTGAACAAAACATTCACCTCTAATCTAACTTCTACAGTTTTTGTGTGAGATACTTAAAGTGGGGTCTTTTTGGAAAGAGAACAATCAGGGCTATCTGATGGTGTCATCCATTTCCTCATATCTCAACTAGAACAAAGGTTATGGGGCAAACAAGCCCAATACACCTTTTGCCTAAAAAACGCATATGTAGAAAATATCTTGTACATGGGATAACGTTGCCATATTTAATGATAGCCATATCAAATAAGGTACCATTGTGTATATCAAATACAGGGATACACACTGAACCAATTTTGAGGTTGATATATCAATAACTGACAAATTTATTGCCATTTTCAGGTCAAAATCCCACATTCTGGCCAATACAGCCTTACCATGGGATAATATCCCATAACCATTATTATGAGGTGTCAAACAGGTGAAGAAGCATGTTTATACTTCAAAACCTCATAGGTCAGTAAATACTGGGGTCCCATACAGTTTCTGTACAGCATTCTACGGGTCATACAAGTCAGAAAAGAGCTGTGTGGTCCCCAGATGACAATTTTCACCCTGTTTTGGTGAAAACTGTGCATATGTGGTTTTAAAACACATCTGAGACCAATCCAGGCTATACAGGCCTTCTGCAAACCACAAGTCTGTCCTTGAGAGTGAAAAATCTTCACTTCCTCTACATGAAAAGGTATAGCAGCCTTTTCATCCCATTTCAGGACAAAAGGAGGCCTTTTCACTTCCAGAAAAGGAATCCCCATCATTCTCTTGAATTCCTACATAGTACAGCTGCCAAAAACAGTTTTACTCTTGTAAATAATCAGTTTATACTCTAAATTTAAGTATGGTAGCTCTTATGATAGTAACCTAACAGGTAAGACTGCACCCAGGGCTTTCAGAAGTGCTCACCATTACTATATCATTATGTTAAAGCCCAATTTTCTGAGCAAACTCCATGAGAGGATGAAATCGTTCACAGACTCCATGCCAAAATTGTCAAAACTCTTCAAGAGGGACATGCACAGTTGAGCAAAGCCTCTGAAGATACCAAAAAAGGACTGAATCTAGTCTTTGAAGAACAACACCACAGCAAAAGGGACAGGGATTGTCTGGATAAAAACATAAACAAACTCTTTAATGTCTACCATAACATGAAGCCCCAACCACAAGGCCAAGCTATGGAGAATCCATATCAACCAGATGACATCAAACCAGATGCCATGTTGTTGAACAAGGCAAGATCTCCATCACAATACCAGGATGGAGATGGCATGTCTTATTCAGAGAAGGAAGCCTTGAAACAGCTTCCTGAGGCCTCAAACTGGCCCAAATTCTCTGGATCAGGAGAATATGATCATATGGAACTCATAGATTATATTTATGGACTCTTCATTGATTTACCAAGCATTCCAGACTACTGGATTACTGCTAGACTTAATACAGCATTCAAAGGACATGCTACTGTATGGTACACAGAAATGAAAGAAATTCATGGCAGAAGAAACTGGCCATGGGGGGAGAGTAAAATCATCCAAAAGTACAGAAATGGTACTTGGATATGGCAAAATACCATGTCATTTGAAAATGACAGATACTCTGTGGACAAAGATCCATATGAGTGGTGTCTCAGACAGTCTAAAATAATTCAAGCCATTGATCCTCAAATGAATATTCAGATGAGTAATCACAAGCTCTGACAAAAATACCAGGAGAACTAGAGCATGCAGTGAAATGCAGATGCAACCACAATGGCACTCTAGATAAAATTGCAAATACCTTACAAGATGTAAGTAAAACAACTAATTTAGGGAACTACACCCCATATAAAAGCAGTGTTTTCAAAGAGAAACAAGATTTCAGGGTTGTGAGCCTTAAAGGTATTTTCATATACCCAAAAGAACAAAGATAAAAAAATAAGATATAAATATAAACAAAATTAATCTATTTATATTTTCAAAATAGAAATTAGCATATAAATACAAATTTATATATAAAAATAAAAGTTTAATTATAGTTTAAGATAAAAATTGCATTAAATTTTACAATTGAGAAAATGCATTTTTACTTGAAAGAATTAAGTAAGAATGAATTTTTCATATAATTAATGAGATTAAAATAATTTTGGTAAAAGGTTACATAAAATATATTTTAAATTTTTATTCAATACATAAACTTAAGAAAAATACTTCACCATTGGATTCCTCATAAAAAAATAAGGTGGGGTAACCTCTGGGTAAAATTTCTGTGACTCAACTCTAAATAAGGTTAAATTAAGTTTTTATTGTTTTCTGTACAAAAGTTGAAAATCCTCAAAAACTTGGTTTAATTCTCCCCACACGGGGTGTTAACCATAAATTTTTGTGTTAAAATTGAGGTGTTGTGTGTAGTTTAGAAGTTATGAGGAATTGAAGTATTTTCAATTGAAATGTCAAAATGTGTCTGTGTATTACACCAGTGAACTGTAATTCACATATGAGGCATAAATTATTACAGTTGTGTACTGTAAAAATTCAATTGAACTGTATGTGTAAAGTACAAGTGTATTAAATGATGAGGAATTAAAGAAAGAATAAATTCGAAAGATTAATTCTGGGGGGGAAAAGGAACTCTAGCTCCAAGGGGGAGCCAGACCTCCAAAATCCTTGCTGACAGGCATGGGATGTCAAAATCTATGCAAAAGTTCATCACTTTTGGCCTGGAATTGAGTCACAGGGTCTGTGACTCAATTGGTGATGAGGCTTTGACACCAACCAGGGCAGTTTTAACTGTTGCCAAGATGGTAAAACTACCTTTAAGCTAGAGCAATCTTAGTAAAAACAGTTTGAACTGGTTTCTAAAACTCTTACACACATTTGGACGTGTTTTGAAGCCTCTAGACCAGGTATTACTATAGTAATGGCTGATTCAAGGGTCTAAAATGGCTAAAAACCACCCCTCTTTTGGTCCAAACCAGGGTTCAATGATTCCATAATTGTCTTTTCTGTTGTCAGAGTATTTTCCACCACTGACAAGAGTAAATTTTACTTTTGGAGTAAGAAAATTGATGGCTATAAAAGAATATCTTCTTTGCCCCACTTTTCTCTTCATGTTAGAACCTTTTCCTTTTATAATTAGTTTAAACACTGTTAAAAAAATCAATAAAAAATTCCAACCACCCTTTTGAAATAATTTTGGACCTTTTAACCACATGAAAAAATCCTTATAATCATTGTTTGTAACTCTTATAATCATTTTTACCCCTTGAACCACCCCAAAAGTGAATTAAAGCATCTCTCATCACTGTTAGCTTTGTCACTTTGTTTCCAAATTCACTCTGGTGACTTTTGGGTGTGTTTTCTCTTTAAATAACTCTTTAAAAACTTTGTTATTTAATTGATTTCTTGCAGTTCTAACCTCAATTAATTCCAATTGAAATTGCTCTTGAAGGAATTTCTTTTGTAGCCTTAAACATCTCTTGTACAGTAATTTTGGATAATTTTTTTTGTTGGTAAAATAATAAATCTTTATAATATTATTGTTTTATACTTATGAAGTTAAAAACAATAAAATTGGTGTGTTTTTCTCTTAAAAATACTATTTAATACTATTTTTAATTATATTCCACCTTATGCAAATTTTGGGGACAGGAAAAGTACTTGATTTTCAATCAAACTTTCATATCCACACCTTACAGTTGGGGTACCAGCCATGATATTTTACCTGTGACAAATTTTTTACTTCTTTTAAATCCTTTTTCATATATTGAAAAATTTAAAAACATATAAAAAAAAGAATTTTAATTTAAAAAATCCATAAAAAAAAATTTGTTATTCAGAATATAAATGAGGCTTTTTTTCATTTCATCTTGAAAAAATATTTTTTACTTAATCAATTGGCTTTTTCATTAATTTTAGTGTCTGAGAACATGGTAAGACAAGAAAATATCAAAACAGCCTCAACAGTAGCAAGCATTATTCCTGGAAGTACTGTGAATTCTGACCATAATAGTGCAGCTATTATAACTCAGAATAATCAACCAGCACCAATTTTCTCTGAATTAATTAGCTTTGATATAATTAATACCCTTCAGAAGGCTAAGAATATGGCAAATACTAAGTTTTTTGACATAAAATTACTCTTTTAAGCTTTTTAATAATAAAATATGCCATCAACCAGATCAGGAGCCAGCTATAACCCCTCAAGCAGCTCCCAATAAGCTCATAGACGTGATTATGGCAGAAGGACAACAGTCAGTTGATGGCTTCCAAATGAATAAATTATATCATTCTGAAGCTGAAAATACTGTTTTACCTTCAAAAAGAGCTTACACCACCACAAGAAGCCTCAGTGGACATTTACAAAGCCAGCCAGAAGGCTTAAGACACTGCATTGCAGCACAAAGAGTACCAGATGCTTGCAGATCTGTAGAGAAACTGCATAAATTCTTACCTGAATGTGAGAGATTTCCTGGGCCATCCCAACACTTGCAAGTTACATAATGGATGGCATCCATTGATGTAAAAGAAGAACATGATGCTTTCCACACCAGAATGGAGGAAAAACAACCCTCCACCACCCAATAAAGTGCCAAAAACAGCCCCAGTATTCAGAAGAAGCCAAAAGCCCAAAAAAAGGGCAAAGGCAAGGCACCAGCCACAAAACCTTACCGCCAGGGCTACAGAATCCCAAACATTCAGGAGGATTCCATGGAAAATGTATTTCAGATGGCCAGAACAATTATGGAATTACAGAAAAATGAGGAAGCCTGATTAAAATATCAGAAATGATTTCTGATATATTTGATTCTATCCCAGAGTTGTATGAAGCTATAAATGATGTAAAAACTCATCCATTTGTAACAAACCTAAAACAAACGATTTAATCCTGAGCCAAATAAATGAAACCCTTATGTGTTTGGAGAAAGTTGTAAGAACAAATAAATCTTCTAATAATGAAAATCCATTTGTAAATAACATAAATGAACAATCTGCCATTATTAAAAAATTAACAGACAAATATTCTAAATTCAATATTGATGACATAATTGAAACAAGAATAAAACAAGCCATAAGTACTATCAAAGAGCAGAATAAAAGTGTTCTTGAGAGTATTTCAAAATCAACTACTGAAGTAAAGAAATATACAATTGCCTTGAAAAAGTGTTTTGCCACCTCACAAGAGGAAATATCAAAATAACAAGGAAGTTGAATCAGATCACCTCTGATAATACCAGAAAAATAGAACTATGGCAAGAACTAACACAAACAGAAGATATTCATAAAAATAATATGATAAATTCAATACAAATTTTACAACATGAATTCAGAAATTCCCAAAGGTGTAACAATATTAAAATGAATGATATTGAACAATTACTTCACACCTTACTAAGAATGTCTACACCTTTGAATCAGGATAAGAGCACAAGAATTCCAAATCCACAAGTATTGGAGGTTGAAAACTCACAGTTGAAAAATGAATTTTCCATTTCTTTTCATAACTTGGAACCATCAATTGGCCAAGCACTCCTCAAAGAAGTATCAAAACTTAAGGAATGGCCTCACTTCAGTGGTGAGGGAGAATATGACCATATAGAATTCATCAGAGGTATTGACATGATTAAAGAAGATTTTGAACTACCAGACAGATTGTTAACAGCAAGATTTAACACCTTGTTTACGAGATCAGCTCACAGATGGTATATCAAATTAAGACAAGCACGTGGACACCAAAGTTGGACTTGGTGCAAAATGCAAATTATCAACAAATGGGCCAATGATGCTTGGAGGTTTAGAGTAGAAACAGCCTTTGAATCTTCCAAATTTATTGCTGATAAAGACAAAGCTTTACCATGGTTTTTCAAACAAAAATACAGATTAACAGCATTATATCTTGAAATGTCAGAATTTATGATCAGCAGAAAGATTCTGCGACAATGTGGAGGTGACTTAGAGAATGCTGTCAAAATATTTACTGAAAAATCTTCAGCAGAGCATATTATTCATATATTAGAAGAAGTAACCACCAGAAACAGAATTGGTTCTAGTAGGGTGAATCCTAAAGCAAGGTTTCACACACCTTGGAAGATTCTGTGGACAGAAATCCCAAAGGAAATTCTAATAATGTCAAACATAAATCTGCAGAAATAATCAGAAAGTGCCATATTTGCCAAAGAACCACCCACCTAGCTAATAAATGTCTGAAGAGAGGGAAAATCAATGAAATTTACATTGAAAAAGAACCTGATGTGGAAAAAGAGGATAATATAATTGTAGAAAATTCAGCTGATAAGTCATCAATGTTTTCTCAATATTCAAAAGATATAGAAAATATCAATGCCACTTTTGACATCATGGAATCTTATTCCCACTTGCTATAATAAAGCAATGGTCAACTTGATTTATCAAGAATTCAAGATGCACAACTTATGAAAACCAAACCAAACAGGGGAAAAGGTTATACAGCTGGTAACTCCTGTATAATGAAAGTGGTAATTGATAACAAGCCCACTAAACGTTTACTTGACCCAGGAGCCTTCTGCTCTTGTGTTGGCAAATCTTTTCTTAAGACTTGTGTACCAAATTTTGAAGACCAATTGTTACCAATTTATGGCATAAAATTCAATACTGCAAGTCATCCAATGAAAGCATTGAGAATATTTGAGACCAATGTCATATTTCCACATATTAAGGGAAATTGAAGAATCTCTGTTGAATTTCTTGTTATGGAAAATTGTTCTAGTACCAATTTTATATTGGGAAATGACTGTTCAATCATGTATGGAATAGACTTACATAACAAGAAAGAAAGATACTTCACTATTGGAGACAATAAGCATCCAAAATTTTCCTTTTACCATGTAAATGACAAATTCCATTAAGTAAAGTAGCACCAGTCAGCTTAGAGTTGGAATGTCAGCCTGTGACTCAAAACCAGAGCACAAGCATGATGGCCAAAATACCATAAACCAATGGTATAGCCAAGATACCACCAAAACATGGAACTGAGCCAAATTAGCTCAAAAGGTATCAAAAGAAAGAGGAAACTCACCTCTTTCTGAAAATATAAGTCCCATCACCATAGGACAAGAAATAACAAAGTTATTCCTGCTCAAAGTTATTGCTGAGCATAAACCTTAATTTTCACCTCTCATCTAAAATCTAGAAGGAGAGGCTTAACCCCATCAAATGGGTATTCAAAATGAAGCTCTAAGCCAGGGCTATCTAATGGTTCCAGCCAAACTGAGCTAGCACCAGTATTACTTGAGTTATGGTCAAATTCAGACCAAATAAGGGTGAACAAAACATTCACCTCTCATCTAACTTTTACAGTTTTAGTGTGAGATACCTAAAGTGGGGTCTTTTTGGAAAGAGCACAATCAGGGCTATCTGATGGTGCCATCCATTTCCTCATAACTCAACTACAACAGAAGTTATTGGCCAAACAAGCTTAATACAGCTTTTGACCAGACCACGCCAATGTACAAAAATACTTGTACATGGGATAACTTTGTCATATTTAATGATAACCATGTCAAGTTGGGTACCATTGTGTAGAGCTCATACAGAGCTATTCAATGAACAAACTTTGAGCTTGATATCTCAAAGACTGACAGAGTTATGACCATTTTAAGGTCAAAATCCCACCTGCTGTCAGATACAGCCTTACCATGGGATAATATCCCATAACCATGAATATGAGGTGTCAAATAGACGAAGAAGCATGTTTTTACTTCAATACCTCATATGTCAGTCAATACTGGGGTCTCATACAGTTTCTGTACAGCATTCTACGCGTCATACATGTCAGAATCAGGCTGTGAGGTCCCCAGATGAAAATTTTCACCCTGTATTGGTGAAAACTGCCCAGATGTGGTTTCAAAACCACATCTGAGCCCAATAAAGGGTATACAGGCTTTTTGCAAACCACAAGCCTGTCCTGGAGAGTGAAAAATCTTCACTTCCTCTACGTGGAAAGGTCTAGCAGCCTTTCCACCTCAATTTCAGGATAAAAGGAGGGCTTTTCACAACCAAAACCCTTTCCTCATCCTGCTCTTGAATAACCTACGTAGTAAACTGTCCAAAACAGTTTTACTCTTGGTTAAATAATCAGGTATAATTATAATCTTTAATTATTGTAGACTTTATTATTGTAATCAAACAGATAAAGCCTGCACCCAGGGTTCTCAATAGCGCTCACCACCACTATTTCTTAAATAGTAGAACCCTTTTATTTTATTATAAACCCTTATAAAATCTTTTTTCATCATTTTCTGCCGTGTCACATTCACAGTTAAAGCTGTAATTAGCCTAGTTATACCTTTATCATAGTATCATCCTGACATTTTGGGGGCCTGGCCGTGTTTTTTGACCTTTTTTTGACCTTACAAGTAAGTCTTTTCTCTTTTTCATGACTTATTAACACATTGTTTTATCATTTTTAGGCATAATTTCTGTTTAAAAATATATATTTTATATATTTTTACCTTTTTTTATATATACTCATATTATAAGAGTATTTTTACGTGGTTAATACCCACAGTAATTTATTATTTTTGGCCTGTTTTGCATATAAAAACACATAAGCCACTAATAAAGTCCTGTATTCTTGACTGAATAAGGACACCTCTGACTGAAAAATCATCAGTTGAGGCGTGGTCAAGTGTATTGTTAATTCAATAACACTTGTATACAAACCACTTTTACAGAATACACTTGCAAACCACAAGTGTATCTGAGGGATACTGACACACAAACAGTGTGACAGGACACCATAAGCTGTATTTTTGACGTGAAATTGTTAATTCAATTACATTGTCATTATACAAGGGCATACTGTAATAATATACAAGCCCAGAGGCCATTCTTAGACGTGCAAAACCAGCCATTTAAGAAGTCTTAACTGACATAAGCCCTCTTTTTCGTGTTTTGATTCAGTGGAAGAAAACTACATCTCACTTGAAACCCAGTCACAGGCCAACACACCAGTAACACCCTCAGAACCAGAGGGCAGCAAGGGTAAAGGAAAAAGGCTTAGTGAAGGCCTCATTACAGCCAAGAAGTGGACACCAATAGCCACTCAGAGGAGTAGAAAACCACGAAACTCTGCTTCAATACAAGGTAAACCAACCTTAACCACTTGTACAGGGAAGATTACAATTATTAACCCAGTTGTAACCTCCAAAGGCAAACTGCCCAAATCAGCAGATAACAAATTTGTACAAGGCACAGTCAAAGGTAAATACCCTAAGAACATAAAGTTTTTGACTGCTTGCAAACACTGATATGTCCCCTGCATACCTCAGAGACCTTGGATTCCAAAGGAACCAGCCAGAGGATAGAGCAGGAATGTCTAGAGCCAGAAGACCTGAAAGAAGACACATTGGACACAGTGGTGGATGGCAAAACAATGAGGGAGATAATATCAACCTTGCCATTCACACTCCAATTCAACAGAAACCTCAAACCAGAGGACTGGAAGGATATGGATCAAGTTCTTCAAATCCACCAACTCCTCAAAGATTTGTTTCAATGGAGCATGGACAACAAGAGGTTCAACCTAGCAACTCACTGGGCACAACTGGGATCAAGTTGCCAGAAGATCTGTCTCAAAGAGATAGACTTCAAAGACCTTATGGTAATCACCAAGGGTTGGAATCCTACCAGGCAACACAGACTCCTGGAGGCAAGGGCACAGAGGATAAGGGAGAATCAAGCCACTATCCAAGCTATAGAAGAACAGTTAACCCAGACAGGGCCTACTCAGATTCCTTCAGGTTCACAAGGAACATGCCAAATCAGCTCTCCAGTGGCTTCACACCATTCAGAAACCAGCAGATCAGTGGCCAAGAGTCACCATTCTTCACAATTCCAGGAAGTTTCCAGGAGAAGACAAGGTAACAAGGGCAAGAACAAAGCCTCCTTCAACCAGAGGAGGAAAGAGTCAGACCCCATGATCCAGAAGCTGTTAGATTTGGTAAAAGAAGTACACAAGAACCAGAAGTAGTTGTAAACCACTCTAGAATCAGTAGTCCTAGTAATAGAAACATTACCCCCACTCAGACTGAAAATAACATTATCACATCTGAGAGTAACATCAACAGTGACACACTGTTCTTACAAATGTCCCAATATGCTGAGCAATCTGCAAAGCAGGCTACAGAATTTGCAGCTGCCCAAGAGAGGATGAGAAAAACTCAAGCCTCATTGGAGCAGATAGTTAAAAACCTTCAGGAAGGATATGCTCAACTGAGCAAAGCCTCTGAAGAAACCAACAAGAGACTGAATCAAGTCTCTGAAGAACAACACCATAGTAGCAGGGACAGGGAGTGTCTGAACCAAGACATCAACAAGTTGTTTGATGCCTACGATAGCTTAAAGCCCCAACCACAAGGCCAAGCTATGGAGAATCCATATCAACCAGATGACATCAAACCAGATGCCATGTTGTTGAATAAGGCAAGACCTCCATCACAATACCAGGATGGAGATGGCATGTCTTATTCAGAGAAGGAAGCCTTGAAACAGCTTCCTGAGGCCTCAAGCTGGCCCAAATTCTCTGGATCAGGAGAATATGATCATATGGAACTCATAGATTATATTGATGGACTCTTCATTGATGTACCAAGCATACCAGATTACTGGATTACTGCTAGACTGAATACTGCATTTAAAGGTCATGCAAGTATATGGTACACTGAAATGAAAGAAATCCATGGCAGAAGAAATTGGCCATGGTGGAAGAGTCAAATAATCCAAAAGTACAGTAATGGAACTTGGATATGGCAAAAGACCATGTCATTTGAAAATGACAAATACTCTGTGGACAAAGATCCATATGAGTGGTGTCTTAGACAGTCTAAAAGACTTAAAGCCATTGATCCTCAAATGAACATTCAAATGAGGAATCATAAACTTCTGACACAACTGTCAGGAGAACTAGAGCATGCAGTAAAGTGCAGATGCAACCAAAATTGCACTCTAGATGATATAGCCAATACCTTACAAGACATAAGGAAAAGGACTAATATAGGGAAATTCACCCCATATAGAAGCAGTAGTTTCAAAGAGAAACAACCTTTCAGGGTGGAGTTTAAAGACAAACCCAGAGAAAGAGTGGCAGAAGTGGCAAAGAAGAAGAATTCTTGTCACAATTGTGGTTCAACAGACCACTATGCCAACAACTGTCCAAAAGCAAAGAAGAAAGTCTATGCTATAGAAAAAGTCCCTGAAGAAGAACCTCCAACAGAGGATTCTGAATCAGACTCTATGGGTGATGCCATTAGAGAACCATCTGATGAGGATCAAGACCCAAGAGAGGAATTTCTAGTGGAATACCAAGAGGAAACCCCACCAGAAATCCAGGATATACAGTTGGAAGCAGGCATGCCACAAGACACTGCCAACAAGAACTTGTGTAAACATACACAAGATGCACAAACATTCCTGGTTACACCAACCAAAGGAATGGCATATATACATGGAACAGCCACAAAAATGACTGTATGTATTGACAATGCTCAGCATCCACTGATCATTGACAGTGGAGCACACTGCTCCATAGTGGCCAGAAATTATCTGGATAACCACTTCCCAAACTGGGAAAAAGAACTCTTGCCCACCAGGGCAAAGAACTTTAAGAGTGCATCTGGAAAGATGACCTCTATTGGGACAATTATCAAAGAGATAATTATACCCCACAGAAAAGGTAATATCAGACTCAACCCAGAGTTTGTAGTGCTTGAAGATGCCCACATCCAAGGGTTTTTACTGGGAACAGATTTCCAGAGGATGTATGGCATAGATATTTACAATAGTAAAAATAGGCATATTACCATTGGTACTAACAAGGAAAAGAAATTTTCTCTTGATATATACCAGATATCTTCTCAGGACCCACTGGAAGAACTTCTGAAAGAATTCAGAGAGGGACAGTTTAGCACTACCCTCACCAGTAAACAAAAGCTAAGTTTACTGAAGATGCTGAGGAAGAATAGACCAGCATTTGCCATTGGTGAAGAACCATTAGGCAAGATCAAAGGCCATGATATAGAACTATATCTGGATGTGGAAAGGCCTTACCCACCCATGTTAAGGAGACCTCCTTACCCAGCAAGTCTGGAGACCAGGAAAGAGATTGAGAAACACATCAATGAACTCCTGGACATGGATGTCATCAGGAAGATTGGATATAATGAAATAGTGGAAATCACCACTCCTGTCCTGATCACCTGGCATGATGGCAAGTCTAGATTGTGTGGAGACTTCAGAGCCCTGAACAACTACACAAAAGCAGACAGGTATCCTATACCAAGGATACCTCATGCCTTGGATAAATTGGCCAAAGCCAAATACATAACCAAGATGGATTGTATGAAGGGCTTCCACCAAAATGGAGTTAAACCAAACTCCATGAAATTACTCAGAATTATATGCCATATGGGCATATATGAGTACACCAGGATGCCATTTGGCATCAAGAATGCACCAGCCCACTTCCAAAGGATGATGGACACCATATTTCAAGAAGAAATAATGGAAGGCTGGATGGTAGTATATATTGATGATATCATTATATACTCAGAGACATGGGAAGACCATGTACAATACATAGACAGAGTGCTAAGTAAATGTACACCCATCAATCTGAAAATTTCACTCAAAAAGTGTAATTTTGGCCAACAAGAGCTACTAGCTCTAGGAAACAAAGTCTCAGGCCTTAGTCTCGCAATTGACCAGAACAAAGTAGCAGCAGTAATGCAAAAGCCAGTACCAAAGAACATCAAAGAGATGCAATCCTTCCTTGGATTTGCCAGCTACTATAGAAACCACATCAAAAACTTTGCCCACATAACTAGTAGTTTATACAAGTTATGCTCAAAGGATGTAGTTTTTGAAATTACCAAGGAAAGAAGGGATGCATATGAGAGGATCAAATATGAACTCACTAATGCACCTGTGCTCATCTTACCTGACTTTGAACTACCATTCAAGTTATATATAGATGCAGCATGCAGTCAAGGCCTAGGAGCAGCCCTTCACCAAAGACAAATTGTGGATGGTGAACCAAGAGAAGGTGTAATATGTTACATCTCCAGGCAGCTGAAAGATTCAGAAGCCAGGTATGGGGCCACCCAGACCAAATGTCTATGTCTAGTCTGGGCTCTAGAAAAACTCCATTATTATTTGGAGGGTGCAGTCTTTGAAGTCTATACAGACTGCACAGCCTTGAAGTCCTTACTAAACATGAAGACTACTAATAGACACATGCTGAGATGGAAAATAGCTATCCAGGAGTATAGAGGGAACATGACCATCATATACAAGGAAGGTAAAAGCCATACCAATGCAGATGGCCTTAGCAGATGGCCACTGGACAATGTCAAAAGCAATCCAGCTTATGACCCTGAAGTTGCTGCAAAAATTCCTATCCATTTTATGGAAATAAATAGGAAGAAAAACTTCAGATTCTCTGAATGGGCACCAGGGGTGGTACCCTTGACAGTGGAAACACTGATTCAGAAGGGACAGAAACCCCCATACTGGGAATAAGTTCCTCAGAACTGCACAATGAATTTTTCAATGCAGTACTGAAATCTTATGCCAAAGCATACTACTCCAACTCCTTCAACAAAAATACAGGAGCCCAGAACTGGAAACCCAGCTGGAGGAACCCTGGTTGAGGCCGTATAAGGACAATAAATTCTTCCTTATAGATGGCCTGATTTATCACAGAGAAAAGCACACCAGTGCACTCACAGTGATAGACAGAGACCACATCTCTTTAATCCTGCAGGAATGCCATGACTTCCCCTACATGGGACACATGAGTGAGGACAGGACTAAAGAGAGGGTAGCAAGCACAGCTTGGTGGCCCAAGTGGGAGCAAGAGTTGAGTGAATACATCAACACTTGTGAAAGATGCCAAAAGGCAAATAGAAAACATGGGAAGAAATATGGGTTACTTCAACACATAGAAGAACCCAAGCACCCATGGGAAACCATCAACATGGACTGGGTGTCAGCCTGTGACTCAAAACCAGAGCACAAGCATGACAGCCAAAATACCATAAACCAATGGTATAGCCAAAATACCACCAAAACATGGAACTGAGCCAAACTAGCTCAAAAGGTATCAAAAGAAAGAGGAAACTCACCTCTTCCTGAAAATATAAGTCCCATCACCATAGGACAAGAAATAACAAAGTTATTCCTGCTCAAAGTTATTGCTGAGCATAAACCTTAATTTTCACCTCTCATCTAAAATCTAGAAGGAGAGGCTTAACCCCATCAAATGGGTATTCAAAATGAAGCTCTAAGCCAGGGCTATCCAATGGCACCAGCCAAACTGAGCCAGCACCAGTATTACTTGAGTTATGGTCAAATTCAGACCAAATAAGGGTGAACAAAACATTCACCTCTCATCTAACTTTTACAGTTTTAGTGTGAGATACCTAAAGTGGGGTCTTTTTGGAAAGAGCACAATCAGGGCTATCTGATGGTGCCATCCATTCCCTCATAACTCAACTACAACAGAAGTTATTGGCCAAACAAGCTTAATACAGCTTTTGACCAGACCACGCCAATGCACAAAAATACTTGTACATAGGATAACTTTGTCATATTGAATGATAACCATGTCAAGTTGGGTACCATTGTGTAGAGCTCATACAGGGCTATTCAATGAACCAACTTTGAGCTTGATATCTCAAAAACCGACAGAGTTATGACCATTTAAGGTCAAAATCCCACCTGCTGTCAGATACAGCCTTACCATGGGATAATATCCCATAACCATGAATATGAGGTGTCAAATAGACGAAGAAGCATGTTTTTACTTCAATACCTCATATGTCAGTCAATACTGGGGTCCCATACAGCTTCTGTACAGCATTCTACGCGTCATACACGTCAGAATCAGGCTGTGAGGTCCCCAGATGAAAATGTTCACCCTGTATTGGTGAAAACTGCCCAGATGTGGTTTCAAAACCACATCTGAGCCCAATACAGGGTATACAGGCTGTTTGCAAACCACAAGCCTGTCCTGGAGAGTGAAAAATCTTCACTTCCTCTACGTGGAAAGGTCTAGCAGCCTTTCCACCTCAATTTCAGGATAAAAGGAGGGCTTTTCACAGCCAAAAACCTTTCCTCATCCTGCTCTTGAATAACCTATGTAGTAAACTGTCAAAAACAGTTTTACTCTTGGTTAAATAATCAGGTATACTCTTAATTTAAAGTATTGTAGTCTTTATTATTGTAATCCAACAGGTAAAGCTGCACCCAGGGCTTTCAACAGCGCTCACCACCACTATATCTTTATAGTAAAGCCCTTTAAATCTTAAATTATATCATTTATCATCAATCTTATCATCTTTTAAAACCATTTTTACTGTGTCACAGTCATAGTTAAAGCTTGTAAATACTCATATACACCTTTATCATAGACTCAGCCTGACACTGGGTCACAGGACTTGTCCCAGGAGGCAAAGAAAACTACAATGCCTTCCTAATCATAGTTGATAGGTTCAGCAAGAGCATGAGATGTCTACCATGCCATAAAGAGGACACAGCCATGGACACTGCTCTGTTATTTTGGAATAACATCATATCCACCTGTGGAGTCCCTAAGATCATAATTAGTGATAGGGACCCAAAATTCACATCTGAATTTTCGACCAATTTATATGACATGCTAGGCACCAAGCTTGCTTTTTCCACAGCTTACCATCCACAAACAGATGGCCTAGCTGAGAGGATGATCCAAACAATGGAGGACATCCTCAGGAGGTTCTGTGCCTATGGCATGGAATACAAGGACCATGAGGGATATACCCATGATTGGGTCATCCTCTTACCAGCAGTCCAACTGGCTTATAATACAAGCCAGCACGCTACCACAGTAAAAACACCTGCACTGGTAGAGAAAGGGTGGAATCCCCTGTTACCTATGGATCACTTGAAGAAAAATCTTCTGACCATCCACCCCACAGCCAAAGACTTCCATGATATGTGGAAGAAAGCCTGTGATACTGCTGCCAAATGCATAGCTGAGGCCAAAGAGTATAATAAGCAAAGGTGGGACAAATCACATATGGAACCTGACTTCAAGGAAGGGGACCAGGTGTTAGTGTCTACACTGAACTTTAACAATCTCAAAGGACCCAAGAAAATGAGAGACTCATTTGTAGGGCCCTTCACTATCATTAAGTTGATAGGGAAGAATGCAGTAGAGGTCAAGCTCACTGAGGAGTTTTCTAGGAAACACCCAGTCTTTCCAGTGAGCCTGGTGAAACCATACTTCCAAACACAGGAGGATAAATTCCCCTCCAGGAAGAAGAACACCACTCCACCAGAAATAGTGGAAGTAGAAGACTCTCCTGGACCTGTGAGTAAAATCATCAGGGCCAGAAAAATCAGACTTAATGGGAAAGATCAGAGACAATATCTAGTCAGATTTAAGAACCAGACAGCTGACAAAGACAAATGGTTGGCAGAGGAGGCCATACCAGATGGGAACCTTCATTTAAGGAGATTCAGAGCCTCTAGGAGGACTGAACAGTCTCATCAATAATGAGCCTTTTTTAGAGGGAGGGTATGTCAGCCTGTGACTCAAAACCAGAGCACAAGCATGACAGCCAAAATACCATAAACCAATGGTATAGCCAAGATACCACCAAAACATGGAGCTGAGCCAAATTAGCTCAAAAGGTATCAAAAGAAAGAGGAAACTCACCTCTTTCTGAAAATATAACTCCCATCATCATAGGACAAGAAATAACAAAGTTATTCCTGCTCAAAGTTATTGCTGAGCATAAACCTTAATTTTCACCTCTCATCTAAAATCTAGAAGGAGAGGCTTAACCCCATCAAATGGGTATTCAAAATGAAGCTCTAAGCCAGGGCTATCTAATGGTGCCAGCAAAACTGAGCTAGCACCAGTATTACTTGAGTTATGGTCAAATTCAGACCAAATAAGGGTGAACAAAACATTCACCTCTCATCTAACTTTTACAGTTGGAGTGTGAGATACTTAAAGTGGGGTCTTTTTGGAAAGAGCACAATCAGGGCTATCTGATGGTGCCATCCATTTCCTCATAACTCAACTACAACAGAAGTTATTGGCCAAACAAGCTTAATACAGCTTTTGACCAGACCACGCCAATGTACAAAAATACTTGTACATGGGATAACTTTGTCATATTTAATGATAACCATGTCAAGTTGGGTACCATTGTGTAGAGCTCATACAGAGCTATTCAATGAACCAACTTTGAGCTTGATATCTCAAAGACTGACAGAGTTATGACCATTTTAAGGTCAAAATCCCACCTGCTGTCAGATACAGCCTTACCATGGGATAATATCCCATAACCATGAATATGAGGTGTCAAATAGACGAAGAAGCATGTTTTTACTTCAATACCTCATATGTCAGTCAATACTGGGGTCCCATACAGCTTCTGTACAGCATTCTACGCGTCATACACGTCAGAATCAGGCTGTGAGGTCCCCAGATGAAAATTTTCACCCTGTATTGGTGAAAACTGCCCAGATGTGGTTTCAAAACCACATCTGAGCCCAATACAGGGTATACAGGCTGTTTGCAAACCACAAGCCTGTCCTGGAGAGTGAAAAATCTTCACTTCCTCTACGTGGAAAGTTCTAGCAGCCTTTCCACCTCAATTTCAGGATAAAAGGAGGGCTTTTCACAACCAAAACCCTTTCCTCATCCTGCTCTTGAATAACCTACGTAGTAAACTGTCCAAAACAGTTTTACTCTTGGTTAAATAATCAGGTATAATTATAATCTTTAATTATTGTAGACTTTATTATTGTAATCAAACAGATAAAGCCTGCACCCAGGGTTCTCAATAGCGCTCACCACCACTATTTCTTAAATAGTAGAACCCTTTTGTTTTATTATAAACCCTTATAAAATCTTTTTTAATCATTTTCTGCCGTGTCACATACACAGTTAAAGTTGTAATTAGCCTAGTTATACCTTTATCATAGTATCATCCTGACATGGAAAGATTCAGATCTGAACAGTTAAGTGAAGCTGAAATAAGCCTTCATCTGACTGATTATCAGGAAAATGAAATTTCTTCCCTTTTATATGACCACAGAGAAGCATTTGTATCAGACAAAGAACCTTTAGGGGTAATCATTTGTTGTGAAGTTGACATCATCCTTAATACAGAGAGACCTTACCCACACCTCTTAACAAGACCTACATATCCAGAAAGTCCTGAATAAAGAGAAGCTCTGGAAATTCATATGAAAGAACCTCTAGACCTTGGTGTAATAAGCAAGGTTAGCCACAATGATGAAGTCGAAATAACTATACCAGTCATAGTGGCATGGCATAATGGAAAATTTGGAATGGTTGGGGACTTGAGAGCTCTTAACACTTACAATGTTCCAGACAGGTACCCAATACCCAAAATCCAAATTGCCCTTACCCAGATATCTCAAGCAGTGTATATAGCCACTATGGATGCTTTCAAAGGATTTCATCAAAATGTGGTAGCACCAAGGGCAAGAAAATACTTGAGAATTATTGTTCATTGTGGAGTATATAAATATTTTAGGATTCCTTTTGGTATCAAGAATTCACCTTCACACTTCCAAAGAATGATGAAACAAATCTTCCCTGAAGAACTTTCAGAAGGATGGTTACTCATTTACATTGATGATATTATTGTCTTTTCCAAAACTTGGGAACAGCATCTGTACAGATTATCCAGAGATTTGACAAAAGTCCAATCTTTCAACATCAAAATTTCCTCAAAGAAATGTCATTTTGGATTTAAAGCGCTTAAAGAACTGGGACATGTAGGATCTGGTTTATGCCTTGGAAATGACAAAAACAAGGTTTCAGCAGTATTTCTGAAACCCATGCTTCAGAACAAGAAAGAAATTCAGTCAATTTTTGGGTTTGCAGGATGTCACAGGAAACATATCAAATATTAGGCATCCATAGCAAGACCTCTTCATAAATTATGTGACAAAGACACAGTTTTTGAAATGACTGTTGACAGAGTCAAAGCCTTTGAATCCTTGAGACAAGCCTTGACCACTGCTCCACTCTTACTTATGCCAGACTCTAAGCTGCCTTTTAAGCTTTAAATTGATGCATCAAGGGATGGGCTTGTTGCTGCACTTCATAAAGTCCATATTATCAATGATAAACCTGTGGAGGGACCCATATGCTTCATATCCAGGCAAATCAAACCAACTGAAGCCAGATATGGAGCCAGTAAAAAGAAGTGCTTATGCCTTGTATGGGCCTTAGAGAAAGTGAATTACCTTCTGGAAGGATGTGCTTTTGAAGTAATAACAGATTGTACCGCTGTTAAGTCACTGTAAGGTTTGACTATGAAACAATAAGTAAAAATTACTAATATTTTACTTATTGTACTATGAATGTCCTTATAAATGAAATAAATAAGATGAGAATAATTATAATAAGAAAGAATTATTATAATTATGGCATAAAAATAATTATATTATTAAATAAATATAATAATATTATTTATATTATAAAATATAATATAATAAAATAAATATATTAATATAAAATAATTAATTTCTTTAATGGCACTTTATTATTGTTAAAAACAAACAATAAAGGCCTAAAAAATTATTTTTATTGATAAAAAACAATTAATAACAATAATATTACCAATATTAAAGTGATAAATCAATATAAATACTATTTATATTAATTAAAGAATTATTAAAAGAATAATAAAGAGAGAATTATTATAATAAGAGAAAATAACCTACTTTTAATACTTAATATAATAATTTTGAGATATTTTATTCCAAAAAATGTAAATACAACTTATCCAAATTGTATTTACAATAAAAAATAGAGAAAATTACAAATATTCTTGATTTTACGTGGAAATGAGATTTTAGAGAGATTTCCAACGAAAATAATCAAATACATGATTTAATCACATCAAAATTGATGATTATAATAAGATTATCTTTGGTCTTTAATAATATAAAAGTTTTATATACAAAGAATAAAGATATTACCTTTTAATTGTATTGATTTAATGTTTTTGATGCGTCTGAGGGGAAAACAGAGTAAAAAGAGCTCTATTTATAGTAAATACCTCCCTCCTAGAGTCCAGCAGGCTTCTAGTAGATGTGTACTGATCAATATTTTAAGGTTTGGTGATGATTACATCATTATTACGCCATTATTGAGAGTTATCACTATAGCTCTAAGTTTGATGACGTCAAAGGCTTGTAAGAACCCCAAATTTCGTGTATTTTATTAGTCTTAATCATAAACTAACAGTATTTACTAATTTATCACTCATATGACTGTTAAAATTAATTTAAAATTACAGTGAGTGATCATAAATGATCAAATGAAGCTCAAACTTTGATCCTTAATAACTTTTAAGATTTACACGCTACAGCAATTAAGAGAGTTAATTCTAATAGCTTGGCATAACCTTATTATTCTTCCATGAGCATTTCATTACATCATCAAAACTCTATTTTTGATGATTTTCCTTGTAACTCATCTTTTCTGTCAAAATTTAATATTTTAAACTTCAAACCATGATTTCAAGGGGATCTACCTTGAATATTATAATACAAAATACATCATTATTCACCAATGAACTAGGAGAATCCAAATGTGTGCTTTTTTGAAGTTTGGACCACTTTCACAACAAAGTGGTCAACAGCTCTGTTGATTTTAGTCAATAATCCCATACAGTTTTTAACCTTGTTTATAGCTTGTGAAATAAACTTCATTTCTGTATTCCTACAGTAATTACGTGATGACTTTCTTTTTGGCTCATCACTCTATCATGCATATTTCAAAAGATATTAGCTAAACTCCTTGAATATATGCATTGACCAAAAAAGTGCATATATTAAGCTTAATTCCTTAAGTATTGACTTTGGAGCTTAGCTTCTTAATTGTTTTATATGTGGAGTTTTATGGAAAATCCAATGGTACCATTCATTCCACATGTTGCTTCATTGGTCTTTGAAATAAATAGGGATTTGTGTTTTTTATAGGGTATTATTACTTATAACTTTTAAATATTGACTTTACAGATATGCCGTAAAAATGATATATGTGTAGCTTATAATGGGGAATCCAATGGTATAATTTACTTCACATGTTTATTCATTGGTTTTTAAGTTAAACCAAGTTTTATGCCAATTTATGGTATTTTTGTAGCTTTAAGATAATTATTTTTAATGTATAATTATTTTAAATATTTCTTGTGACCTTTTTTGAGTATGTGGTGATATCTCAAAGGTTCAAATTCCCTACCACCAAAAAAGATTGTACCACAATCTGATATGTGTAATTAGGGTATCGTCCACTGTCCTACCTCTTGAATAGACTTTGTTAGTCTTGAAGCTCAATAATGCTTAAATCTGCTATTTTTCAGGTTTTCTTTCATGTCTAAACCTTCTTAGTAGTTTATCAGCATTTGTTATATCTTTCTCAAGTAGCCATTCATCTTCTTGAGTTGAATTTCTATACCTTACAAGGTATTCTCTTTCTTTTTTGTTTCTTGTCCTTCTTTCTTTAAAGACTTTTACTATTTTCTTTTCTTCTCCTTCTTCCAAGGGGGGAATTTCAAGTGGGGGTTTATTTCTTAGTGGAAATAATTCCTTGTCACTTGAGCTGTAAGGTTTTATCAGACTTACAGGGAAAGTTGGGTGTTTGTTCATTAGTTCACCTGTGAGCTCCAATTGCACAGCATTGGGTCCATGAAGTGCTTTTATCAAAAATGGTCCTGCAAAGGAATCTTTCAATTTATTTGGGCCTTTTATGTTATTGAAATTAAGGGTTGATACTAGGCCCAAGTCTCCTATTTTGAAATCAGGTGGATTATGACTTTTATCCCATCTTTCTTTTGCATATCTGAAAGAATCTTGCATACATCTGTTTGCATGGTGTCTTGCCTTGTCAAGCATTATCTTAAAACTTCTTTCTGTTGGATGTATATCCACTAAGTCCTTTTTGGGGGTATCATAAGGAAGTCTTGGATTCCAACCTTTTTCTAGCATTGATGGTGTTTTGACAGTAGAAGAATGGATTGATGTTTTATATTCCAGTTCAAGAGCTGGTATTAGTGTACGCCAATCATGGGTAAAACCATCAGAATCTTTGAATTCTAGCCCATAAGCACAGAATCTTCTGATCATGTCCTCTAAGGTCCATATCATTCTTTCTACTAAACCATCAGTTTGAGGATGGTAAGCTGTTGAGAATGATAGCTTTGTCCCAAACAAGTTATGGAGATTTGTCCATAATTCTGAAGTGAACGTTGGGTCTCTGTCACTTATAATATTCTGGAATAAGCCTGTATGGCTAATAACTTTATTCCATATCATTATGGCTGTGTCCATAGCTGTGCCATCTTTATGACATGGTAGGAACATGGGAGTTTTTCTATACCTGTCAACCAGTACTAGGCATGCATTATACCTTCTGTCTCCTCCTGGAGGTAATGCTGTTACCCAATCCATATGAACTATTTCCCAAGGGGATTTTGGTTCTTAGATTTGGATCATCATTCCAAATTTCTTTCCTGTGGCTCTGTTTGATTTTTGACATCTGTCACAGGTTTGGCAGTATTCTATAACATCTTTCTTCCAATTTGGCCACCAAGAGCAAGTTTTCACCCTCTCTAGTGTTCTGTCTTCTGAAAGGTGTCCAGCTGCAACACTATCATGACACTCATGTAAAATAGTGTTTATCAGGGTTCTATCTGTTAAGGCCATAACACATGTGTGTTTTGTTCTATGGTAAGGGATTCCATCAAGGAGGTGGAATCTTCCTTCATCATATGCCTTTTTCCATGTTTCATCTAGTTTTGATGAAAGTGATGGGTCTTTGAAGCCTTTCATTAGAATTTGGCTTAAGATATGGCAATTATTGTCTATCTTATAGATTTCTTTAACTTGGATAAAGAATTCTGTGCCAATGTCTGTAACACATATTCCTTCTATATGGTGTTCTTCCTGTGGTACCCATGCTGGATTGTCAGGGGTATTTGCTAGAGCCCATCTGAATTTTTATGAATATTACCAGATTCATGAACAATAGTCATATTTCCTCTATATTCTTGGATAGCAATTTGCCATCTCAGCATATGTCTATTTGGAGTTTTCATATTTAATAGAGATTTTACAGCATCACAGTCTGTAATCACATCAAATACGGTTCCATCCAAGTAATAATGTAATTTTTCTAAAGCCCACACTAAGCAGAGGCATTCCATTTGGCTTGCTCCATATCTTGATTCTGTTGGCTTTATCTGTCTTGAAATAAAACAAATTGGTCCTTCCACTGGTTTATCATTGATAATTTGTGTCTGGTGTAGTGAAGCACCCAGTCCTTCTCCACAAGCATCAATGTGAAGCTTGAATGGTAGTTTCCAATCTGGCATTAGAACAAATGGGGCATTTGTTAAGGAATTTTTCAATTATTCATATTCCTTGACTCTTTCTTCTGTCATTTCATAAACTGTTTGTTGGTCACATAGCTTGTACAAGGATTTAGCAATTTTTGCAAAGTCCTTTATATGCTGTCTATAGTAACCAGCAAATCCTAGAAATGATTGCATTTCTTTTTTGGTTTGAGGCATTGGCTTAGGTAGTACTGCTGCTACTTTATTTTTGTCTATGCCTAGACTAAGTCCAGATACAACATGCCCTAGTGCTTTTAATTCACTCTATGCAAAATGACACTTTTTCAAGGAAATTTTCATATTCACTTGGACTATTATTTGTAGTACCCTTTCTACTCTTGTAAGGTAATTTTCCCAAGTTTCTGAGAAAACTATGATATCATCAATATAGATAATTAACCATCCTTCTGATAATTATTCAGGAAATATGGTATTCATCATTCTTTGATAATGGGAAGGTGCATTTTTTATGCCAAATGGCATTCTTAAGTATTCAAAAATTCCACAGTGAACTATTATCCTCAGTAGTTTTTTGGCATTGTCTGTTAAGACATTTTGATAAAAACCCTTTAAGGCATCCATGGCTGTAATGAACTTAGCTTGTGACAATTGTGTCAATGTCCCATGGATTCTGGGTATTGGATACCTGTCTGGAATGGTATAGGTGTTCAGGGCTCTGAAGTCTCCTACCATCCCTGATTTTACATTGTGCCAAGTTATAATGACAGGTGTAGTGACTTCTTCCTGTTCATTATGGCCTACCTTTCTTAATACTCCAAGGTCCATTAATTCTTTAATGTGTACCTCCAGGGCTTCTCTATCCCTTGGACTAGCTGGGTAAGCAGGTCTCCTTAGTAAAGGTGGGTAAGGGTTTTCCACATTAAGAATTATATCCAATTCATGCCTAATTATGGCACCTAGTGGTTCTTTGTCTGTTGCAAAGGCATTTTTGTACTTGAATAAGAGAGTAATTGATTTTTCTTTCATTTTTCCTGTTATCTCTTTATTGAATTCTGCCTCTTTGAGTTGTTCAGATATGAAAAGTTCCTTTTCTGGAATTTTTTCTTCATTCTTAATAACTGTGATTTGTTTTTTGTTATTTAAGAAGCCAAACTTTTGTCTTTTGTTGTCTCCTATGGTAAAATATATATCCTTTTGGTTAGAGATATCTATACCATAAATTGATAAGTAGTCATTTCCAAGTATGAAGTGATTACTAGTACAGTTGTCCATTACTACAAACTCTACTTTAATTCTGACACATTGTGAGGGATGAGGAAAAATTAGTGTTAAATTGATTATTCAAAGGGGCTTCATGCTCTCACTTGCACTACTAAATTTGACACCTTGTATTGGCATAAGTTTTTCTTGCCAGTCTGTGACAATGGTTTTTAAATAACTTTTACCAACACAGGTGCAATATGCTCCTGTATCTAGGTTAACTTTTCCTTCTTGGTTATCAACCATAACCATAATTATACTTGATTTTCCAGCTGTATATCCCATTCCTCTTGCAGGTTTGGTTCTATACATTTTGGCATCTTGTATATTTGTCAGGTTTGTGTCAGATGTCCCAACTTGTGGTAAGTTTGAGTTAACATCCAGTACTTCATAAAGTATATCAATATTATTAATTTGTGCATTAATTATATTGATTTCATCACTTTCAGAGCTTTCTGATTCTTCTTTCTCTTTTTCAGAGTCAGATTCCTCCTCTTTATCATTGTGGTTTTCTATTTCCACAATTTCATTAATCTTTGCCTTTTTGAGGCAATTATTGGCTAAATGTCCAATACCTCCACATTTATGGCATTTTCTTTGCTCATTATTGTTGGATGTATTGGGATTGAAAGATTCTTTTGATTTATCTTTTTTGATAAATGGTTTATTTGGGCTTTTAATGTCCAATTTCTTCCAAGTCCTGCCAATTTTTGCTCTTGTCACTATGTCTTCTAGTGCATTGATATACTCTTCTGTGGAGCATGGTTCTATACACCTGCTTCTTAGGGCATGTTCTAGCTCTCCTCTACATTTTTTAAGTATTTTCATGTGCACCATTTTCTGTGACATTTCTGGGTACAATGCATTCAGTCTTTCAACTTGTTTTAAGAACCAAGTTAAAGGTCTTTATTTGTCTGGGTCAAAGAAAGAATTTTCAAATGCATTTTCTATCTTGTACCTCCAGGCATCATTAGCCCACTTGGTGATTATTTCTTGTTTCCACCAAGACCAGGTATTTTTGCCATTTGTTTGCCTTATGCCATAATACCATCTTTCTGCAGATTTTTCAAACAATGAATGTTATCTTGCAGTGATTAATTTATCTGGTATGGCATAATCTCTTTGCAGAATGTCAATTGTTTTGATAAAAGACATGTGGTCATATTCACCTTCTCCTGTGAATGTTGGCCATTCTTTCAATTGAGGTGCTTCCTTCATTAAGACTTGGTTATTGTCTTGGTGACTCAAGTCTGTTATGAATGGGCTTGTTAATTCCTCTTTAGGCTTAAAAGGGCTTTTTATATGAGAAAATGGTGTTGATAATTTTGCCATATTTAAGTTAGCCTCATTAATTTTATCCATTTTTTCAGTAATAAGCTTTATTTCACTTTGAATGTCATCTTTCAGATGCATTCTTGCTTCATCACTCTTTTCCACATGGTCCAAAAGTAATTTTTGGTGTGATGAAGTCTTTTCTTCAAATTTTTCTACAGAAATGCTTAATTTGTTTAATTTTTCTGTAAGATTATCAATACTTACGTCATAATTGATTGTCAAAGTTTTTTCTTTGATATCACTTATGTATTCTTACAACTCTTGTTGTCCTTGTATTAATTTCTGAGTATTGTCAATTAATACTTTTGGTTTATTATTTTCAATCATAAATTTTATGTTATCAACTTCTTTCTTATTTTGTGCAACAAGTTTTGTTAAAGATGGTAAGCTATTATTTATTTCTTGGAAAAATAATAAACTATTTTTAATGTCTTTAAGAGGTAAAATACTATTTTTAAGCTCTGTTAGAGTATTTAAAACATCAGGAGACAAGGTTATTTCTTTGGGAAATGGGGTTGTCTCATTATTTGTTCCTCTTTGTCTTTGAATTCCATCAAAGTTCTGGCCATGTTGAAGACAATGTCCATCGCATCTTTTTGGATTTTGGGGATCCTGTAGCTTGGGGAATATGGTTTTCTCCAATTATTTTTTTTGTTCTTCTTCCCTTCTTGGGGAAGTGGGATGACTTGGGGCTTGCTGGTAGAAGCTACTGGGGCTTCTCCCTTGGCTACCTCCTTATTTTTGGCATGGTACTCCTTGATCTTTTTGATTTGAGGTTTGGATAATAGTGGATTCCATCCATTGGAGTATCTCACTATTTCCTTCTCTTTGAGGAACTTTTTCAGGATGTGCCAGGAGTTCATCACTCCTTGGTGTATTTGGGGCAACATTTCCCAATCTTTGTCCTTGTACACTGTGTAGTACTGTTTGTACTGGCTCATGTAAATGTCTATTTGAGCCTTCTGAATGTGATTTGTACCTGTTTGAGTCACTCATACTTAGTTCCAATTCAGGTTCAGATATCATGGGAATTTCTGGGACTTGCCTTTGGGATAAGGCACTTCCTTGTGTGGATTCTTTTCCACTGGGGATATTACCCTTCCTTTTCCCTTTTGAGGAATCAATGCTACCTCTGAGTCCAGCTCCATCTGATTGGATGGAGTATTGGGAGCCTCTTCTGGTAGTCATATTATAAGAAAAATAAGAAATAAGAGGATTTCAGAACAGGAATTCTTCTTATGGCAATTTATAAATGAGGTACTCACCTTCAGAGTCCTGAATAGTGGGTCCTGGAAAGTCCAATTTCTTGGCTTTCTTTTTCTTAGTGATTATTGGTGTTGGAGAACTTTGACAAGCTTCTTCCACCAATCTTTCAACAGTGGTTTGGTTGTCCTCTGTTGGATTGTCTTCAAACACTAAAAAAGACAAATAAATATAAGTCTTTTATATGAAGGTGTTATTTTTGGTAAGATATGGAAATTTTCCACATAAAAGCTGCTTTTATATCTTTTTTTATTAAAAAAAATGAAAAAAATCAAAGATATGAAATTAAAATGAATAAAATAACTTTTTTATTGGTTTTTAATATTTTTTTTATGTTTTTATTTTTAAAGAATAAAATAAAAATGAATATGATTCTTTTATAAAATTAATTTATAGTATAAAATTATTATTAATTTATAAAATATCTTTTTTAATCACTACAGTCACTCAAAGAAAGTTTTTGCAAGTCTAAGGATGTGAAAAACCACGTGTAAGACAGTACAATTGCTTTCCAAATGCCTCAATAGCTTTTTTAATCAATAAATATAAAATTATTATATAATTTTATGATTATGAATATAATTTATTATTGGATAAGCCAAATTAGAATCTTTTTAAAGGTCTTTTAGGGTAAATATCACGGCCAGGCCCCCAAATGTAAGGTTTGACCATGAAACAATAAGTAAAAATTACTAATATTTTACTTATTGTACTATGAATGTCCTTGTAAATGAAATAAATAAGATGAAAATAATTATAATAATAAAGAATTATTATAATTATGGCATAAAAATAATTATATTATTAAATAAATATAATAATATTATTTATATTATAAAATATAATATAATAAAACAAATATATTAATATAAAATAATTAATATATTTAATGGCACTTTATTATTGTTACAAACAGACAATAAAGGCGTAAAAAATTATTTTTTATTAATAAAAAACAATTAATAACAATAATATTACCAATATTAAAGTTATAAATTAATATAAATACTATTTATATTAATTAAATAGTTATTAAAAGAATAATAAAGAGAGAATTATTATAATAAGAGAAAAGAACCTACTTTTAATACTTAATATAATAACTTTGAGATATTTTATGCCAAAAAATTTAAATACAACTTATCCAAATTTTATTTACAATAAAAAATAGAGAAAATTACAAATATTCTTGATTTTTATGTGGAAATGAGATTTTAGAGAGATTTTTAACAAAAAGAATTAAATAAATGATTTAATAACGTCAAAATTGATGATTATAATAATATTATCTTTGGTCTTTAATAATATAAAAGTTTTATATACAAAGAATAAAGATATTACCTTTTAATTGTATTGATTTAATGTTTTTGATGCGTCTGAGGGGAAAACAGAGTAAAAAGAGCTCTATTTATAGTAAATACCTCCCTCCTAGAGTCCAACAGGCTTCTATTAGACGTGTACTGATCAATATTTTAAGGTTTGGTGATGATTACATCATGATCAAACCATATTACATCATTATTATGCCATTATTGAGAGTTATCACTATAACTCTAAGTTTGATGACGTCAAAGGCTTTTAAGAACCCCAAATTTCGTGTATTTTATTAGTTTTAATCATAAACTAACAGTATTCACTAATTATATCACTCATATGACTGTTAAACTTAATTTAAAATTACAGTGAGTGATCATAAATGATCAAATTAAGATCAAACTTTGATCCTTAATAACTTTTAAGATTTACACGCTACAGCAATTCAGAGAGTTAAATCTAATAGCTTGGAATAACCTTATTATCTTTCCAAGAGCATTTCATTACGTAATCAAAACCCTCTTTTTGATGATTTTTCTTGTAACTCAACTTTTGTGTCAAAATTTGATATTTTAAGCTTCAAACCATGATTTCAAGGGGTTATACCTTGAATATTATAATAAAAAAACATCATTCTTCACGAATGAGCTAGGAGAATCCAACTGTGTGCTTTCTTTAAGTTTGGACCACTTTCACAACAAAGTGGTCAACATCTCTGTTGAATTTAGTCAATAATCCCATACAGTTTTTAACCTTGTTTATAACTTGTGAAATAAACTTCATTTCTGTATTCCTACAGTAATTACGTGATGACTTTATTTTTGGTTCATCACTCTATCATGCATATTTCAAAAGATATTAGCTAAAATCCTTGAATATATGCATTGACCAAAAAAGTGCATATATTCAGCTTAATTCCTTAAGTATTGACTTTGGAGCTTAACTTCTTAATTCTTTTATATGTGGAATTTTATGCAGAATCCAATGGTACCATTTATTTCACATGTTGGTTCATTGGTATTTGAAATAAATAGGGATTTGTGTTTTTTATAAGGTATTATTACTTATAACTTATTAAATATTGACTTTACGGATATGCCATAAATTGATATGTGTGTATCGTATCATGGGGAATCCAATGGTATAATTTATTTCACATTTTTATTCATTGGTTTTTAAGTTAAACCAAGGTTTATGCCAATTTATGGTATTTTTGTAGCTTTAAGATAGTTATTTTTAATGTATAATTATTTTAAATATTTCTTGTGACCTTCTTTGGGTATGTGGTCATATCTCAACGGCTCACAGTCACTCTTGAACATGAATACTCCTAACAGGCATATACTCAGATGGCAAATAGCCATTCAAGAGTATAGGGGCAATATGACCATTGTTCATAAATATGGGAATATTCATAAAAATGCAGATGTACTGAGCATATGGAGATTAAAAAAAAATATTGATAATCCTGCTTATGTTCCAGAAGAAGCTTCCCCACAAATCCCCATAGAAGGAATAAGTGTCACAGACATGAACACCACTTTCTTTGAGGAGGTAAGAAACAGTTATACTTAGGATAAAAATTGTAGTATTTTATGACAATTACCTACTAAAGGCTGTAAGGACAATTCTTTGATACATGCCTTAGATGATATCTGGAAGAAACATATGATGAAGGAAGATTCCACTTACTGGATGCTATAATTTACAACAGAACTAAGAACACATGTGTCATGACAGTTGTGGACAGGTTCTTAATCAATCTTGTACTTAAAGAATTCCATGAAATCCCTTTTTCAGGACATCTGGCTGAGGACATGACAAGAAAAAGGAATAAAAACATGCATATGGTGGCCAATGTGGCTGAAGGATGTTTCAGAGTGATGAAAAACCTGTGACAGATGTCACAAAGCAAATAAATCCACTGGCAAAAGACTTTGAAATATGATCAAGATCCAAGAATCAAGTAGACCTTGGGAAATTGTCCATATGAATTGGGTAACTGGTCTGCGACCAGGGGGTGACAGAAGTTATAATGCTTGCCTAGTGATTGTTGACAGATTTAGTAAGACTACAATCTTTATACCATGTCACAAGGATGATACAGCCAGGGATACAGCTCTTCTGATATGGAATAGAGTAATATCATGGACTGGCATATTCACAAACATCATTAGTGACAGAGATCCCAAATTCATGTCAGCACTATGGACAAATCTTCACCAACTATTTGGGACAAGATTATTCTTCTAAGAAGATTTTGTGCATATGGTCTTTAATTTAAATATTTTGATGAATTTACCCATGATTGGTGTACTCTTTTACCAGCACTAGAATTGGCATATAAGAAATCGATTGATTCCAGTACCAATCAAACTCCTACTATTTCAAAGAAAGAATGGAATCCCAAATTACCTCAAGATTCCTTGAGGAAAGGATTGGTTGAAATACATCCTACAGCTGCTTGCTTCAGAGGAATACTAGACAAAGCTAGAAGGCATGCAGTAAGGTGGATGAAAGACTCCTTTGCATATGCTAAGGACAAATGGGACAAATCACATGCCACTACAGATTTTAAAGTGGTAGATTTAGTATTTGTATCCAAACCCCTAACTTCAATAACATCAAAGGATGCAAAAAGCTCAAAGATTCCTTTGCAGGACCCTTTGTTATTAAGGCCCTGCATGGAGAAAATGCTTTTGAAGTAGAATTATCTGAAGGACTTAGAAATAAGCATCCTACATTTCCAGTGAGCTTGATAAAGCCATATAAATGTAGTGATGCTGAGAAATTTCCCTTGAGGAATAAATTTGCCAAGGTTCTACCTCCTATTTGATAGGTACAGTGACCCAACTTGTGAAGATTGATGGTTAGCAGAAAAAGAAATACCTGAAGCTACTAAAATTCTCAGAAGGCTCAGACACACTAGAAATAACAATATTACAAGGTAATATTCTTTTTTAGGGGGAGGGAATGTGAGCCTTAGAGGTATTTTCATATACCCAGAAGACCACAAACAACAAAATAAGATATGAATATAAACAAAATATATTTATTTATATTATCAAAAGAAAATTAAAATATAAAGAAGAATTTGTATATTAAAGAAAAAGTTTAATTATAATTTAAAGTAAAAATTACATTAAATTTTAAAATTGTGAAAATGAATTTTTACTTGAAAAAATTAAGTAAAAATGAATTTTTTATAAAATTAATGGAATTAAAATATTTTTGGTAAAAGGTTACATAAAATATATCATAACTTTTTACTTAATAAATAAACTTAAGAAAATTACTTCACCATTGCATTCCTCATAAAAAATAAGGTGGGGTCACCTCTGGGTAAAGTTTCTGTAACTCAACTCTAAATAAGCTTAAATTAAGGTTTTAGTATTTCCTACACAAAAGTTGAAATTCCTCAAAACCTTAACTTAATTAACACCACATTTGGTGTTAACCATCAATTTTTGTATCAAAATTGAGGTGTCGTGTGTAGTTTACAGTTTATGTGGAATTGAAGTATTTTCAATTGAAATGTCAAAATGTGCGCGTGTATTACACCAGTGAACTGTAATTTATATATGAGGTATAAATTATTCTAGTCGTGTACTGTAACAAATAAATTGAATTGTATGTGTAAATTACAACTGTATTACATGATGCGGAATTAAAGAAAAAATAAATTTGAAAGATTAATTCTGGGGGGAGCCAGAATGCCAAATTCCTTGCTGACAGGTGTGCAATGTCGGAATCCACGCAAAAGTTCATAACTTTTGGCCTGGAATCAAGTCATAGGGTCTGTAACTCAAATGATGATGAGGTTCTAATACCAACCAGGGAAGTTTTAACTGTTGCCATGACGGTAGAACTACCCTTAAGTTAAAACAATATTAGTAAACACAGTTTTGACTGGTTTCTACGGCTCTTACACACATTCTGACGTGTTTCAAAGGCTCTAGACTTGGTATGAATATAGTAATGGCTGATTTAAGGGTCTAAAATGGCTAAAAATAGCAAAAAATGGCTTAAAACCAGCCCTTTTCGGTCTAAACCAGGGTTCAATGATGCCATAGTTGGCTTTTCTGTTGTCAGAGTGTTTTCCACGACTAAAAAGAATAAATTTTACTTTTGGAGTAATAAAAGTGATGGCTATAAAAGACTGTGTTCTTTGCCCCACTTTTCTCTTCATGTTAGAATCTTTTCCTTTTATAATTAGTTTAAACACTGTTAAACCAATCAAGAAAAAATTCCAACCACCCTTTTTAAACCATTTTGAGCCTTTTAACCACGTGAAAAAATTATTATAATAATTGTTTGTAACTCTTATAATCAGTTTTACACCTTGAACCACCCCAAAAGTGAATTAAAGCATATTTAGCCACTGTTAGCTTTGTGACTTTGTTTCCAAATTCACTCTGGTCACTTTTGAGTGTGTTTTCTCTTTAAATATCTCTTCAAAGATTTGCTCTTTAACTCATTGCTTGATGTTCTTAGCTCAATCAATTCCAATTGAAATTGCTCTTGAAGAAATTTCTTTTGTAGCCTTAAATATCTTTTGAAGAGTATTTTTGGATACGTTTTTCTTGTTGGTAAAACAATAAATCTTTATAATATTATTGTTTTATACTTATAAAGTTAAAAACAATAAAATTGGTGTGTTTTTCTCTTCAAAAATACTATTTGAGACTATTTTTCATTATATTCTACCTTATACAAATTTTGAGAACAAGCAAAGTACTTTATTTTCAATAAAAGTTTCATATCCACTGTAAGGTTTGACTATGAAACAATAAGTAAAAATTACTAATATTTTACTTATTGTACTATGAATGTCCTTATAAATGAAATAAATAAGATAAAAATAATTATAATAATAAAGAATTATTATAATTATGGCGTAAAAATAATTATAATAATAAAGAATTATTATAATTATGGTGTAAAAATAATTATATTATTAATAAAATATAATAATATAATTTATATTATAAAATATAATATAATAAAATAAATATATTAATATAAAATGATTAATATATTTAAAAGCACTTTATTATTGTTACAAACAAATAATAAAGGCGTCAAAAATTGTTTTTTATTAATAAAAAACAATTAATAACAATAATATTACCAATATTAAAGTTATAAATGAATATAAATACTATTTATATTAATTAAGGAATTATTAAAATAATAATAAAGAGAAAGTTATTATAGTAAGAGAAAATAACCTACTTTTAACACTTAATATAATAATTCTGTAATATTTTACGCCAAAGAATATAAATACAACCTTTTCAAATTGTATTTACAATAAAAATAGAGAAAAATTACTAATATTCTTGATTTTTACGTGGAAATGAGTTTTTAGAGAGATTTTTAGCAAAAACAATTAACTAAATGATTGAATCACGTCAAAATAGATGATTATAACAAGGTGGTCTTTGGTCTTTAATAATATAATAGTTTTATATATAAATAATAAAGAAATGACCTTTGATTTAATTGATTTAATGTTTTTGATGTGTCTTAGGGGAAATAGAGTAAAAAGAGCTCTATTTATAGTAAATACCTCCCTCCTAGAGTCCAACAGGCTTCTAGTAGACGTGTACCGATCATATCCACTGGAATTGATCAATATTTTAAGGTTTGGAGATGATTAAATCATGATCAGACCATATTGCATCATTATTACACCATTATTTAGAGTTATCACTATAACTCTAAAGTTGATGACATCAGAGGCTTGGAAGAACCCCAAACCTTGTGGATTTTATTATTTTTAATCATAAACTAATAGTATTCACCAATTTTATCACTCATATGACTGTTAAACCTAATTTAAGGTTACAGTAGGTGATCATAACTGCGCAATTTAAGCTCAAACTTTGATCTTTAATAAATTTTAAGTTTTACATGCTACAGCAATTCAGAGAGTGAATTCTGATAGCCTGACATAACCTTATTATGCTTCCAAGAGCTCTCATTACATCATCAAAACCCTAATTTTGATGATTTTTCTTGTAACTCATCTTTTCTGTCAAAATTCAATATTTCAAACTTCAAACCATGATTTCAGGGGGTTATACCCTGAATTTAATGATAAAAATTACGTCATTATTCACGAATGAACTAGTAGAATCCAACCATGTACTTTTTTTTAAGTTTGGACCACTTTCAAAACAAAGTGGTCAACAGCTCTGTCGATTTTTATCAATATTTCATCATAGGTTTTAACCTTGATTATAATTTGTAAAATAAAGTTCATATATGTGTTCTTACAGTAGTTACGTGGTAACTTCATTTTTGGTTCATCACTCTATCTTGTATAGTTTAAGAGATATTAGCTATGATCCTTGAATATATGCATTGACCAAAAAAGTGCATATATTCAGCTTAATTCCTTAAGTATTGACTTTGGAGCTTAACTTCTTAATTCTTTTATATGTGGAATTTTATGCAGAATCCAATGGTACAATTTATTTCACATGTTGTGTCATTGGTTCTTGAAATAAATAAGGATTTATGGGTTTTATAAGGTATTATTCCTTATAACTCATTAAATATTGACTTTACAGATATGCCATAAAAATGGTATATGTGTATTTTACCATGGGGAATCTAACGGTGCAATTTATTTAACATGTTGATTCATTGGTTTTTAAGTTAAACCAATTTTTGTACCAATTTATGGTATTTTTTGTATTTTTGAAGTAATTATTTTTAATGTATAATTATTCTAAGTAATTTTAGTATAATTATCTTAAAGGTATAATTATTCTGAGTCTTTCTTGTGACCTTATTGGGTATGTGGTCATATCTCAAAGGCTCACATCCACACCTTACAAAATTGTAGCATTGGAATTCATTATTTCCCAAAATTATAAAGATCAAAAAAATAAATTGTCCTGATTTATGGGCGAAAAATAATAATGAAATAAGTCATTTTTGACTTCAATACCTGTTAAATGGGGTTATAGAATCTCTCAGAAAGTTTGTACCCATTAGAACTGAGGAAAACATTGCTATAACCTCAATTTTATCTTAAAAGCCTTCAATTTTTAGTGATCATTTATGTCAAACGTATCATTCTCAACTGCAAGTAATTTTATGCCTCATTTGACCTTATTATTTTTAAGCTATAATATAAGAATAAACTTTTTTAAATTTCATAACGTAACCTTTGCAGAAAAATTACATATCTTAAAATAAGTAAAAATGCCATTACAAGGCATAAATTCTTGTTTATCTTGGAATCCAATGCAGAAAGATTTGGAATAAACTGCACCATTTGAGTCCCTATGAAAAAGTACACATATAACATTGTTATTTCATATCTAAAAATAAAATAATTAAGGAAATAACCTGAATATATGCACTTTTATGATCAACACATATATTAATGGTTTTTTGCACTTATCTCTTGAAAAAAACATGATAGGGAGTTGAACCAAATATTAATTTAACACATAATTATTTTAAAAATACAAATAAAAACTTTCTTTGAAACACTATAGAAAAGGTTATAACTTGTAAGGGTTTATTGAACAAAATTGTTATAGCTGTTGACCACTTTGTTTTGAAAGTGGTCCAAAATTCAAACAAAGCAGATATTCAGATTCTGCTGGTCAATAAATGGATTATTATGTAGTTCCTATCATTATATTTCATGCATAACCCCTTGAAATTATGATTTGAAGCCTAAAATAGTAAATTTTGACAGAAAAGATGAGCTCCAAGAAAAATCATGAAAAATAGAGTTTTCATTATGTAATAAAAATATCTTGGCATTTTAATAATAACATTTCAGAATCCCATAATTCAGTCTCTGGATAGCTTTAAAGTGCATAAAATAATAGTTTCTAATGATCAAAGTTTAATCTCAAAATTGATCATCTATCATTACTCACAGCATCTTAATTCATTTTAAACAGTCATATAAGTGATAAAAGAGGGTATACTAGTTCATTATGATTAAAACTAATGAAATAAAGTAATTTTAGGCTTCTTCACATCCTATGATATCAGAAAAGGTAGAGCTACAGTGATAACTCCAAATAAGGGCAAAATGATGCGACAAGATGGTTTAATTAGGCTTTAATAATCAGTAAGCCTCAAAAGACTGATACATTCTGGTGAATACCATCAGTAAACATATACTAGCAGTCTTCTGGACTATATGAGGGAGGACTTTCTAATGGATAGAGCTCTTTTTACCTCCATTTACCCAAAGATGCAACAAAAAACATTAAATCATGAAAATCAAAGGCAAAAAATATATTATTTTTATATAAAGTTACTATAACTTTAAAAACTCAAGTAAATATTTAGTGTAATAATCAATATTGATGTGATTAAACCAATAGTCAATTTTCTTCTGTTGAATTTCTCTTCAGAATCTCTAAATGTAATTTCCTTTTATTTTTTATTTCAAATACAATTTAAATAAGTTTTATTTTCATTTTTTAGGAATAAATGTATTCAAAATTCTTAAATTAAATGTAAAAAATAGGCTATTTGCATCTGTTATAATAATTTTCTCATTATTATTACTCTAACAATCTTCTCATAAATATAAATAGTATTTATATTAATATATAACTTCAAGGTTGGTAATATTATTGTTATAAATTAATTCTTATCATTCAATAACAATTTCTCATGCCTTTATTACTTGTTTGTAACAAGAATAAGGTGCCATAAATATATTAATCATGATATGTTAATATATTTATTTTATTTTATTGGATTTTTTTAATATAAGTTCTATTGTCATATTTCTTTAATAAGATAAATAATTTTCCCCATAATTATACTAATACTTTATCTTATTCTTTAATTTAATAAGGACCTTCATAGTACAATAAGTAAAATGTTGGTAATATTTATTATTGCTTCATAGTCAGACCTTACAATTTTCATCTAGTCTTTGAAGAAATCATATTTTCTGTAAGAATAATTAAGTGTGGTATTTTATAGCATAGGGAGAAACAATATCAACTACAGAATATACATAAATATAAACTTATTAGAATATTAAATAAGACTATAAGATCTGTGAAATTTTTCAAAGAAGGCTCTTGAAAAATTAATTTTCCATGAATTTTTCAAGTTATTCATTTTTTCCATTTAAAAAAAGTAATTTACACCAAGACTTAACTTTTGATAAGGTTTTGATTGAGCCGAATTAAAGTATAAGCATATTTAAACCTAATTACCAGCCTGTATAGTGGCATTTTGCCTTTGGCAGTTTGTAATTCCTACCCTAATTTAAGATAAATATTTCCAAAAATGAATATTAAACCAATTTCTAATCTTCAAGTGTAAATAAAGTTAAAGGACCTCCAATGAATAAGGAAAACCCCATTTGAGATCTTCACATCATAGAAGGTGGGTACCCTGGCTTGTTTTTCAATTTTTCTCCCATTTTGTATGGAGCTTGCCAGTCTCTTCATTTGAAGCAATACCATCAATTTTTTAAATTTCAATGGAGCACCCCAGAACTTACAGGATGTATACAGAAATCTCAGGAAACTTAGAAAACAAACACTACACCTTACGTTTACTGCATTTTGTATAGTGACTTATACCTAATGTAACTTTAAATTGAGGTTAAAATTGACAATTTAAGAAATAAATTAACTTTTTGAAAATTGATCATATTCTGTTTAAGAATCTGAAATATTCAATAGAAACAAAAAATAGTCACTTTTGGTTTGAACCTAGATCATGTTTGGTCTAGAACAAAGAAAGAACATAAGAATTATAGATTTTTTAATTAAGAAGATAGCAATAATCAATTTCCACAAATTCTTTCTTTGAAAGAACTTTTCATGTAAATTATTGAATGAAATGAATGTTTAAAATAGTATTTCTTGCTTATGGGTATGTCATACAAACGGCATCAGCTCACATTAGCCAGAATTGTAATTTTCTGGATTAATGGGAGTTCAAAAAAAACCTTCAAAATCTACATCAGTACCTTAGAAAAATTTGCATGTTGATTAAAGGACTGATATCAGCTATTATGGGAAGTTTTATGTTTTGAACTACTAATACTACATGGTATAGTTCTGGTACAGACAAATATTGGTCAAAAACACTCAATATGTATATCTCAGTAAATATCATCAATATCAAGAACCCAAGGCTACTTGATTGGGGGCTTCATTGGCTCTTTACTTTTCTATTCTTCATGTTGAAGTTTCTCACAATTAGGAGAAGCTTTAGGGGTCTGAAGATATTTGCTGTATTTGTGTTCATAATTATGTGGCATTGAGAACTACCAAGATAAATGTCTCTGTTAACGTAAGGGATATAAGAGTTCAAATTATACATTATTTTGGGGATTTATGAGCTCTTCCACCTTTTATGATTTCCAAATCCATCCTTATTAATTCTGAAAATGATACATTGTATTATTGAAATAAATCTCTTCAAAAAATCATTCTACTAATATTCATCAGGAAATTTTGAAGATAAATTGGCATGAGCTACCTAATATACAAGCTCCACATTTTCTTTTTAATTTAGCTCTCCTTATTGAAAAGCTTATTCAAACCCTTTTAGACCTGTAAGGGGCTTATTTTGTCTAAAATTATGACTATAGTACTTCTTGAATAAAGAATTTTACAGGAAAATGAATGCCACCAATTAATTTTTCCTATGAATTTCTTAAAGAATAATAAAATTTACATGGGGTTTAATTAAAATAAAATAAGCTATAAAGGAAGGGAAAATAAGGCTTTTGCTTTTTGGTGCTCATAAGAGTAAAAAGTAGCTATGTATTGGTCAGTTCCTATCCAATTTTTGTAGAATGGTATATTCTTAATTACTATATTTCCACATTCAGAATTTTACTTTCATCCTGTTTATTTGTTCAGTACTTTTCTTAATAAACTTCAAAAATACAATAAGACTATCTATGGTACGTAAATGTTATTCTGGTTCTTGTTATGATTGCACGGCTGAACAGGATTACAAAGAATATTTGTGAACCCTTTCAAATTTCAGTGAAAAATGCATAAAAGGTCCAAAAGGGCACGATAAATCCCTTTTAGTTGGAGAATTTATGAAAAAAATAAAATTTGAAAGTCTGAATTGAAGACTCAAATGGATAAATACAGCAGTTTGTGCCAAACCTTACTTTTGGAATGTGAACATCCGTAGATATTGCCAAATAATATAGTATTTCTAATGATGAAGAATATGAAAAATTATTGCCATGATTTGATGCAGAAAGAATTTTTGTCTATGGATGTGAAACTCATATTATTATTCAATAAAATAAATCTTTATAATATTAAACTCTTTCAATTATTTATATCACGGGGACTGCATGCTTATGTTACAAGAACATTAATCAACACGTTAAATATTAGTTTGAGATGTAAATGGTCGGTCTTTGAAACTCATTCTTCTTTAATTGAGAAAGATTGGGGATGAGTCTGAATAAAGAAGTGGTTGGAACAACTAAAACTCCAAGTGTTCATACAATAGTCATATCAAGTATTGTATGGATTTCATAATTTTGAATACAGTGAAGAGCTCCACCAATTTCTCTGATAATATGATGAGAAGTTTACCTTCAAAGGAGGACCTTCTTTCAGCTATAATAAGTGTGGGAGGGTATGCATTACCTCATGTGATTATCAAGGAAGAAAATCATTAACGATTTGCAAATTGATTTTTATCAGAAAAAACCTATCATGTGAAAAGAAATATTTACATTGAAGTGGATTTTTTTAGATTTTAACCATTAATGAAATCAGGCCATAATTCAAATATTATTCGATAACATTTTACCATAAACCTGAGTTTAGAAATACTTGTGAGGTTAATCATAGAATATCAATATATGGCTCAAACATCATGAGTTTCTTTCATCATGTTGTTACAGGTATGTCTTTAATAATTGCACTTATGAAAGCTTTATGCTATTGGTATTGATTCTTTTCAACACCAAAAACTAACTCATATACTTCCTTTAATACTTTAAAAGAATTAATTACACTATTATTTCCATATAAACTAGCAGAGTTCCTCTATTATTTCACATTTTTTCCTGGCTATTGTTTCTAAAATATTGGCAACTCATTTTTCAATGTTTCCCTACTTCAAAGGTGGCCAATTTTGTATATGAATCAACATTGTACTTCCTGATTAATTATCTAAATATATCAATCCTAAATTATTCTTCATTTGAATTCAATTAATAGCCTTGAAAAAAAATTCCTTTCCAATTTCAGCAGGTCATTGTGAAAGATATGAATAGCTCCAAACTTCTCTTTTAGGCGCTCTAAATATAGGAGTCTTATTTAGAAATATTTGTGTAGTATCTTTTAAAATAGGATTAATTTAAGAGCTACCCTCACTATATCTTAGAGCATTTTTCAAGAATAAAGTTGTTTTTACGTAGTTTTGTGCATTTATAAACATAAACATTAGACAATAAATCAGAAAATATTCTCCATATTTGGTAAGTTTCTTTATTTAAGCTTTTTGCTAGTTTCGGGCGATGGCCTTTATGGCTGGGCCGAGGGTTTTGGGCGTCAAAAAATAAAGATAAGAGAAGTTAAATATTTCATATCTCTTTATTTCTAGGAAGGGGATCTTTTTGCATATTTTTTATGGTTTGATATGTGAACACGTAAAGATATCAAAAACTATTTTCACAGGAATTCTTAGGTTTTTGTCTAACCCTTGTGAACACAATGTAACTCTCTATACCATAGTTTATAAGCATCAATTTATTGCTCTATTGTATAAAAATAGAATATTTGAAATGAAGGTCAAAAAATACTCCTGAAGCTCCTCCATTTTCCTCCCATATTTTGGGTTCCAAATCAAAAACTTCAACCATGTATAATTTGTCTATCAAAATCATGTTTTTAGTTAATTTGAGTCTAATAAGCATGAAATTCTGTTAAAAATCCTAATTCTTGATGCGATCCCGTAGAAAGTGAATGAAAAAGAATGGAATATAATTATGAGCTGGAAATGGATATATTCCAGATTATTTTCAGCTTCATTAACTGCAGTAAAAATGCAGATTACTTCACTTCCTCATATATTAGTTATCTTAATAATTCCAGTTATTAGAACATGTATTATTTTAACTATAAAAGGGGAGTTGTTTCTTCTCAAATATATAATGAGATTTGGATGGAATAAAAGATCATAGACAATTATCATACCACTCGTAGATTATTTCAGATAATGCTTCTATCAGCTCTCAATATTTTTTGATGAAAAATGCATCTAAGGTTCCATCATCAGGTCCTGTTTTATAAAACCTTAACACTAAATAAGGAACTGCCCTTCTGAAATATTATTGAAAAAATACTAAAGCACTTGGAATAGATTTCTGAAACTCTTATAGAATAAAATTGAAAAATGAATCATGGAAGTGTAAAAAAGGGGCCCGCCCCAGCCTCCTAGCCCACTTTTCTAACCCCACTATCTGAACCATTAAGTGTTCTATGATAAGCTTTCTTGAATGCCATATTACTCCTGAGTCTTGCTGAAGGATTCTATCACAGAGGCACCACTAACTTACATATCAAGGAGGCATATTCTCCCCCCCATCTGAATTATTGGATGCTATATGATAGAATTCCTTTTGATGATTGATTTTTCCCTTTTAACTTCCCTTTATCACAGATACACTCTATCTTGTCAAGCGGGGATCGAACAAGGGGCACAGAGGCTGAAGCAAGCTTTACAAGTGAGCCAGACCAGTCACTTGATTGCTAACACAACTGCAATTTGGCGGACGTACTCCTGGATACGTCAAGCTGACGCATGCATGGGGATATGCATGTGTCCAACTGCGTCTTAGGGTTGACGCGGCACAGCCTGCAACCTTGCTGCTTAATGTTTTCACTTTGTTTTATCTCCTATCCTCCTAATTTTTATCTTTTTTTTTTAATTAAGCTACTAATTTTCTTAACTTTTATTTTTTTTAATAGACTTGTAACGGACTTTTGCTCATGTCCAAACTGCAGGTAAAATTCTGTTACTACTGCTGATGGTCAAACTCGCCATGGACTTTTTGTTCACCCCAGCACACAAAGAAGACATTGGGCCATGGAATCAGCAAAACAGGACCTATCTTTCAGGAACGAGTTTGCCCCTCAGCATTTTCTAAATAAAATTGAAAAAATTCCCATGCCTCACTCACAAGACGATGAAGAATTAAATAGCAATGGTGAAGATCATGAACAAAACACCCATGTTACACTTAACTCAAACATCATTTGTATGTTTTTGTGGTTTTATTTCTATATGATACTACCAGATGACTGATTTTGAATTTATCTTAGTTCTCATTCTCTATTTCCTAATGTGGCTGTATCTTTCTTGTGGACTTAGCCAAGAAAACTGCTGCAAAGCAAGAGAGATGCTTATTCATATTATTCATTGTTTTACTCATGAAGGACTCCCCAACAACACTCTCCTATCCAATGTTCCACATGATATTGGTACCATTTCCAAACAATTGAAACTTCAATTTCCATTTGAACAGCATGTGTGTTGTCCACACTGATACTCACTTTATGACATTGAAGATGCACCCAAATATTGTACATATAAGCCTACCATCTCCAGCAAGCCTTGAAACACAGAATCTTTCAATACATTTAAAGTATATCCCCTTCCACATCTCCAAATTTCCCCAAAAAATCCTACCCTGCCAAATCAAGGTCAAAAACTTGGTGAAATTCATTTGAAGGGCAAGAAACCTCACCGTATTCCTCAAGCAAGATTCTTTTCTCAATCAGTACTTGAATGGATAAAATGTTTCCTCAATATTCCAGGAATCAAACAAGGAATTAAAGATTGGGAATATGAATTATCCACCCATCAAAGCATAGCTGTTTGCGATATAGCACAAGGTAGTGTCTGGAAAGACCTTTTTTGCCACCATCAGCCAATCATCCTCTTGAGCTAGGACTCAGTCCTTTTGTAGACTGGTTCAACCCAAAGGGAACCAAAATTTCAGGTAAGCAGACATCAATGGGAATTTTAGTCCTCCATTGTCTTAACCTTTGACCACGAGAACAATTTCAACAGCAAGATTCTTGTCTAGATGGAGTGATACCTTCACCAAACCAGCCAGACATGGTCACCATCAAAAAAGTCTTGAAACCACTCATTGACGAGCTAATTGAACTAAATTGTGGTGTCAAGATTATCACACCAAACCATCCACGTGGACGATATGTAGTTGTAAAGTTGGTAGGCCTCGTTGGTGATATTGTAGCAAGTCATAAAGCTGGGGGATTTATGTCCCATTCTGCTAAGTACTTTTGCTCTTGGTGTGAAATGAAGGACATCGAGAGAACTCACTTGAAGCTCGGCAAGCCACGCAAACGGAGTGCAGTTTTGATTGCTTCTAGGAGATGGCAAGAAGCAAAGACCAAGACTGCACAACAACGCCTGGAACAATACTGTGGAATTCAATGGTCAGAAATCAATCACTCACCATATTGGGACTCTTTCAAAAACATTGGTCTAGGTGTTCTTCATAACTGGTATGAAGGCGTTTTACAGCATCATTTTTGTTATTGATGGGGCTTTGATACATCAATCATAGAAAAAGAGAAACATCAACCAGGTATATCAGGATATGAATCCAATGAACTGATGGAGAACTGCACTCAATCCAAAAATGAAGATAACTTGACAATCAGTGGTTATCTTCCTCAAGAGGTAATTAATAAGCTCAAAAAACAATTGAGCAAAGTTGTAGTTCCGAAAGGAGTCTTTCATTTACCAGGTGGTATAGGTACAGCGCGAAATGGCAAACTGAAAGGAAATGAATGGTCTGTCTTATTCAATATTTACCTACCATTGACAGTTTTGGAAATCTTTTGGGATCTTGGCCCAAAGAATCACTTGGTTCTTATCAACATTGGTGCACTTATTCAGTGCACCAAAATTGTTGGAGCCCAATGGGTCACTGAAGACAATGGGCATTTGTTCTGTAAGGCTTACGACACATATCAGAATACCTCCAAGGCACTTTTCCCGAATTGTTGGACACTTCCCAATAACCATTATGCAATGAACATTCCTGAACAGCTATCAAGATGGGGCCCTCTCAATGGGATATCAGAGTATGGTGGTGAAAGGTTGGTTGGAATACTCCAAAAGATCAAAACAAATTCACTTCAAGGTATGCATTGAAAAACTATTCACCACGTTGTTGAAAGAGTATGTGACAATGTTTTGTTTTTTCAGGGGCTACTGAAGAGACTATGATGAAGAAATTTGGTCAATTGCAAAGGCTTCAGCAAGTCAACCCACAATTAAATCTAATCCAATTGATGAAAACAAAATCACCAATAGTTAATAGTAAGGCACTAGATGACAAATCATACTTAAATATTTTGCAAAACCTTCAAAAGGAACAGCCTCACTTGCGTTATTATTGCAAAATTCCACATCCGCCTCAGTCAGTTGTGGTAAGAAACTATGCAACTGAACACCTTTATCTATAATGGTGGTTTGGCATGATCCTCTCAAGGCGACGCCCAAATAACCTCATTTATAGTAAGAAAGGTGAGAAAGGGATTCAATTTGGATATATTTCTCATATTCTTGATTTAGGAAACGAAGATATTCATGAAGGGCCAATTGTAATGGTCCATTGGCTTCACTCTGTCAAAAAGTGCAAAGAAGGTTTTGAAGGAGTGGAGGAATTTTTGGATCAATGGGGTGTGCAACATCTCAAGAAAACATATTTGTTTGGATTCATGTCAGTGGCAGATATCTGTGGTCTTGCAGCATATATAGACATGCGTGTGTGGTCTTTGGGATGCAAAAATATCATGCTTTTAGCTTGTCGGATTGACAAATTAGTTGGACTAGAGCAATTTGAATAGGTTTCCTTTTCTGTTCTTACACTGTAGCTATCCTCAAAACAAATTGCTCTCTTTTGCATTACTACTCACATCCCATATTTCTTATAATTTTTAAGACTTTCATTTTTGAAATAACATCTTTCGGACCTCACCTGCATACTCAAACAGTTCAAAACAAAATTTATCAAGGGCAGCAAGATTTACCAACCAACTTAATCAATCATTTGCAATGCATCCAACCATTGTAAAATGAAACTATCATAATCATTTTTTTCAGCTCTTTTCAAGCACACAATCAAACACAACACACTAAGGTACAGTAAAATCCGAGATATCTAGATATATAAACTTAAACATCATTATACTAAGAAGAATCATAGTGCATTTTTTCTAATTCTTCTGAATCTTTTTTTGCAATTCAATCAAGCAGTGACAAATTATAAAGGTGAAAAAATGGATCTATATAACCCCCTCAATACCTATCTCATCGACATTTTGCCTTGTTTTAACTCTATTAAAATTTTTTGATTTAAGCCTCCCCAATGTTTACCAGGAGCTCCATTCATTTTGAATGCTGAAGAAGCCTTGCTGAGATTGCTGGGGTGTATCGTCATCTTCACAATCTTCCATTTCTATATCTTCAGAGTAATTGTTGGGTTTTTCCATGTGAGTGTTTCCCTGTTTGCTTTCTTCATCGTTTTTGTCTTCAAATTCCTCAGCTGCAATATCTTCAAGCTCATAGCTTTTGTCGTTTGTATTTGAATCAACATCCAACTCATCATCATTTTCTATCACATGTGAAATATCATAGGGTTCAATTTTTTGATCCCGGTATTTCTGTGTGAATTGCTTATCACTCAGCCTCTCATCAGGGTGTTGTTTTTCCAAGAGGCATTTTGACACATCTGGAAAAAAGGCAACTTGATTTACATCAGCAAAATGGCTCTTTTGACCTGCTTTCCGATTATTAAACCAATCAGAATTGTAAAATCTCTTGGGAGCTGATTAGGGACTTTTTTGCTGATTGATCCTTCTCCAGGTGCTGGGAGATGGCATTCACTTCTTTGGCTGCCCTTGCCACTAGCCTCTTCAGCTTTTGAGATTCCTTCATCAACCCTGCACAAGAAAACATTTGCATTTTCAGACCAACATTCCATTCGCTTTATGGTATATATATTTTTAATTGGGTCATATTCATCCTCACTATGAGCATCAGGATTTGCCAAAATTTTCAAATACTGTTTTGGAAAATTTTCAGAAACACCAAATTTGTAGCGAAGAGTTTTGAGCTGACATGATACAAGTCAGCTGTGTAAGCTAATCTTGACTTTTGAAAATAAACGTTGTACTAACCCTGAGTCTATATTGTAAAACAGCTTTTGGTCCTTCATCCTTTAGATGCTTTCCAGATTCTTTGGCCTCTTTTTTGTATCTTTGGGTCATGTACCAGTGAATGTAGTGGTTGTAAACCTTAGTAAGTAGCTGGATATTTTCTAGTAAGCTGAAATTTACGTTCATGTATTTGTATTCTCCACTGATAGCAATTTGACAAAACATTTGTATTGCACTGATTCTACAGGCTTCATTGTAGAGGGTATCACTTGCATTGTTGAGATCTGGTGCCCATCGACGAATTCCAAGTCGAGCAAGCAGGGAAATAATGTACTTTGGTGCATAGTCACTGATATGAACAATGGCATTTCCAATTTTCTTTTTTCCTGGCTTTGTCCCCTGTAATGTAATGATTTGGTCCAATGGAACCAAGGGTTGTGTGTTTGGGTTTTCGGATTGGGCCTCAATATCACTCAAGAAGGAAGAACAACAATTGAATTCCTTCAACATGGAGTAATCTGGCAATATAGATATGGAATGTTGGTAGATAAGTCCCCACAGAATCTTGATGTGTTCGTAGAAATCTTTCTAGGATTATAAAACATAGTGCTTGAGTAAAAGATTGTAACTGATTTTTAGCTAATGCAAACTGCATACCTTTGTAGGCTGAAATGCTTCAGGTATTTTGCTATGTAAAAGCTGGTGGGGGCTTCTCTTGCGAGGTGGAGGAGAAGTTTGCTGCTTGAAGATTCTGCTATGCATATGTGGTGATTTTTTATTCAAAATATTATTGTTGACTGATGTATGGGAAGAGTTATTCTTTGGTTGTTCAGGTTGATTCCAATTTTTTGTTGAAGAAACTTGTTTAAGTTCTTTACGTTTATCTTTGGATTTGTTTGAGAATATTTTTTCTGATTTATTTTGATTGTGGAGATTAAAATTTGTAAGTAGGGCTGCAAATTCTTGATTGTGGCTGTCTATTTTTGCTTCAAGTTTTCTGATGTGTTTGCTCTGGTCATTTACTATTTGAAGTAAATTGTGATCACTTGATGATTGAAAATTATTTGGGAAATTTCTATTATAGTCCCCAAAACTCATAGGTGATGTTAATGAGAAGATGGATTGAACGTGCAGGTGGAGGAGGTTGAAGAACAAGCAAATCAGTTGTTAGCCGTGTTGGAAAAAAGTGATAATATATGAATGAAAAAAGTAATAAATGTAGAAGCAAATATAATAGAGGGATTTTAGAGGAGTGAGAGTAACCCGTGCAAGTGAGAAAGCTAAAGTAATAAAGAAACAAAAAAAGAATAATCAAATTAGCAAAGGCATGTAAAGAAGGAATTCTGGAGATGAGAAAATAAGGTGAAAAAGAGCAAGTGGATGAGAGGAAGAGACTTTTTAGATTTTTTCGAGAAAATTAAAACATGGAATTGAAACCAAACATGAGCAAGATTGGTGATCTCAACAAAGGGGTGAAAAATAATTTCATTTTTAAGGGGCCAAGGTTTTCACTGACCCTCATTTTTTTTGCATAAGTCCTTTTTTATGTACTGTTGTAAGATTTTCATTTCCATTGTATGACATATGAGGCTAATGCATTACCAATATTCTTGTCCTTTCATGTGTGTTTGAGCCGTTGAGGAAGTGTGTTAATTGACAATAATCAATATTGTTTTCTTTATTATCCAAATTTCATTATTTTGGAGTTACTAAAGAAGGGGAAATTATACTGTAATTCACGTGACGTGTGGACAATGAAACAGAAGGGTGCATCATTTTGCATACGTCAGAGTGACGTACGACTGCATACGTCAACCAAATTCCGGCAGTATAGACCATTGAGTCGGCAATCTTACCTTTTACTGAAGCCTTTTTGAATGATTAGGTTTGCATTATATATTTAACTTCTGGATGGAGCTCCTGACCTACTATAATACCAGCTACTATTTTTAATACGCATTGTAATCAGTATGTAATCTTATAGGAGTTCATTGAGGCTCTATAGGGCATTAATATCTGAAAAAATGATGCCTGAATTGAATAAAAGACTCAACGAAGGTTCAACCACAATAGCTATATATTGATTCATTTCAGTAAAATATTTTTCCAAAATGTCTCATAATCCTTGAAAAATTTTATATTCCGAGAACTATAGCTCAATTTCAACTTATAATTGATCCCACAAGGGTATAAAGAATTCTCTGAGACATTTTAAGAGGTATCACTGGTCTGAGCGCTCATACTCCCTCTACATGCAAGGAAGTAACGGTCTAAAGATACCCTATATTATGTGCGGTAGATTTTGTTTCAAAAGTCAAAATATTCAATGGGCGCCTTTTTTTCCCATATGATCATACCCTTAAAGAAATAAACTAGGCTATGCTTTTGGGGGCCCGAGGCAAAGCTATTGGTGATCTTAAAGTTTGAAGCTTCAGGGTATGGATTTGACTAATTTCCATTGTGATTTTCAACAATTGTTTAATTTTGGTGTTACCATAAGGAATAGGAAATCTCCTCCTTTTATAACATATAATTCTCATTACCTAAGAGTACAAATTGAACAAGATACTGAGGTTAAAAACTGTTGTTAAATAGAAACCTTAATATTCAACTCCAAGCTAGAAATTAGAGATTAGATGAGAGGTCCACTAAGTGAGTTTTTCTTAATGAGATCAATGAGGGCTATCGAATGGTAAAACTTCCAAGACAGAAGAACCGCTGGATCAGAAATTAACATAAAAATATTTTATGGGAATAATCAAAGAAATAATACTATTTTTTATCCTCTCATCTGGATTTCACAGTTTTGATAAGTTACCTGTCAAATCTCATCTTTTATATATGGCCCAGCGTATGGCTACAAAAGAATATACCCCCTATCCTTGTATCTTAAGCTATTAAAAGGTTATTGGAATTGTTCGCTTAACATAATAAAATACAGTTTTAAGAAGTTTTGAAAAGAATTTAATCCTGTATATCTTTTTCATTCTAAATGCAAAGTTTGTTAAATGTGTTAGAATTTTTTTGAGCTCACTTGTGGCTACAATTTGAGCTACGTTTTGAGCCTTTAATTGTGAAAACTGAAAGTGTGATACAGGATTTAAGGATAGAATCCTCCAAGAAGTGTTCCTGTGGCATACTATCGCAAATAATTCAATTCTGAGGTGTCAAATGTCTCCAATTGGTTTTTTACATTTATTCCCCATAGATTGAGTAATACGGTTCGCCATATATGTTATTTACCTCATTGAAAACTTCCTGGTTAGCAGATCATTTCTAAGCCTTCCATTGGTGAAAACACAAAAGCGTATGATTTTGTTCTAAAGCCAAATTTTGAATATAAAAAATGTCTTTTTCTTTGATTTGAAGCACAAAAATATCACCTGGGTTGAATAATTAACTAAATCAAATGGTAATATGTTTTCCACCCATTTCCAACCTTAATACAGAGGCTTATGGGAGTAGTACAACAGGTATCCCAGAAAAAAGGGATTTTACACAAAAAATGTTGTAGATTGTCAATAAACTATTAATTATTCTTTGTTTCGTAGGAATATTGAAACAATAAGTAGGAGTAAATCAACTACATAGCCAGCCAAAGTGATATAGCTATTGACAATTTTTGGCCAAATAGGGCTAATTTCACGGAATGAACATCACTAAGGCATGGGTAAAATAATTAGACAAAGACAAATACCTCAGATCCAAATATCTCAAACAACTAGTGACTAAGATAGACACAGTTTGGTAAGAATTTGAACTAACCAAGAGGAAACATAACCAGAACTCAGGGAAAAACACCAAGAAAAGAGAGAAATACAAAATCTCCAGAACCAAGTGGATGATACAGATAAAATGTGAATGAAATGTTGGGGAGATGGGGCTGAATGAGGCACAAACCCAACAACAGACTATGCTCTTAGCATTTCCAAATACTAGCAACCTCCTTGGGACAAAACAAGAGGATATAAAACTTGGGATCAATGAATTGAAATAGAAAAAGGCCATTTGTACCAGTAGGGGTCAGGAATAATCTACGTTTACAGAGAAGCAATCAAATAACTCTCAGAAGTGAAAAACTTTGCAAAGCTCTCAGGTAAAGGAGAATATGACCACATGCAACCTCCTAACTACATTGATGCACCTGGTATTTTTGATTATTGGATCACTTTGATATTGAAAACAGCCTTAAAAATCATGAAAACATAATGTATAATGAGATAAATGTCATACATAGAAGGACCCCCTTTGTTTTGTTGAAAAAAAAAATAACAGAGGTAAATTAACAGCACATGGGTATGGTAGAAGAATATGTATTTTGACAATGACAAATATAAAGTGGATAAAGATCCATTTGAGTGGTTTTTGAGAAAATGTTGCAATTCTGTCTGGCAGACCTCAAAAAAAGGGAATTCTTTCCAAAAAGGATATTAAAAATATTTCAAGACAGCTTAATACTGGCAAGCTGTAGATCAAATTACCCCATGTGACAGTACCCCAGGTCTAAAACACTGTGTCACAAAGTGCATGTAGGTAATGGTATTGCTTATGTCACTCTCATAGAGCTACATTAGTCAGAACAGCAGCCTACAAGGAACCAAAAATGGAGCACACCCTTGTGTGACAATGAAGCCAAAAACACAGTTGTTTTTGGAAGTTTGATTGATAACTCCTGTTGAATCCCACAAGGATCAACCCCATGATTTTAGAAACTGGTTTATTGTCAAAATTCTGTCTTCCAGACCTCAACAAAGGGACCTATTTCTGAAAACTCTATAGATCCTGTTGAAAGAAAGATTAATACTGCCAACTTTTAGATCACAACTCACCATGTGACAGAAAATCAAACTGTCTGAAAACCATAGATCCCCACACTCCACCAGAAATGAGGAATCATCAACTACTGGGAAAACTACCAGGAGACTTGGAAAATGAAGGCAAATTCAGATGAAAAAAAGAGTTTCACCATGCAGAAAGTTACCTTCATAAGTAGATAAAAAGAAAATAATATCAATAGTTCACGGGAAAATCCTAAATTTGAAACAGATTCCAAGGGTAAATACAGAGACAAAGGGGTATAAACCTGAAAGAAGATGAACTTATGCTCCTATTTTGAATAATCAGGCAATAATAAAAGAAGCCTGCCCAAATCCAGGAGGAAAATTAAGACATATTTGAGGAGTATTCATAAGAAAAAGAAAAATATTATTTTGAAAGTATAGGGAATTGCAAAAAGGATGAATCACGTGGATAAAATTAAGCTTTGGAAACATAGATACTAGATTATGGAGAGGTAAATTACTTGAAGAGACATAAAATATGGTTGAAACTGGCATCCCCAAGAAACTGCTTATGAAAAACTCAGTAGCCACACTGAGAATTCTCAGAAATTCTTAGTGACAACTACCAAGGGGATGGGGCACATACCTGAAATCGCAAAAACGCTGTATGGTTTTATTGGTCAAAGAAGTCCCATGATCATTGAAAAGGGATCCAGCTTCATTTGAATGGGCAGAAAAACTCTGGATGAAAGATTTCTTCAGTGGAGTACAGAATTATTAACCACAAATGTCATGATCTTTACAAGTGCATCGGGGAAGCAGAATTTACTTGGCCCAAGAACCAAGAAAGCTATCATGCCCCACAGGAAAGAATGTTACGCTTGAACCAGAATTTGTAGCAGTGAACAATGTACAATTCAGGGGCTTCATATAAAGAATGGAATACCAGAGAATGGATGATATAAAAAAATAAACATCACAAACGGAACCTCACATCTGGGAAGGACAGGGAGAATATATTATCATTTGGGGTTCATACAATCCAGAGCCAAACAGGATTCACCTTATGGAATCTGTTAGAGAAATTTAAGAAAGTAAATTCAGAATTTACTCGCACGAAATCAAAAAATTCCGCTAATAAGAGCTTCAGAAACTCATAGGAGTACATTTGCCATTGGTGATGAACCCCTACAGAGAACTAAAGTCCATGTGGAGAGGCTACCCCAGCCCATGCTTAGGAGATCCCCTACCCAGCAAGCCTGGAAGCCAGCTAAAAAAATTCAAAAAAAACAAAATGAGTTGCTGGAAATGAAGTTCTTGAAGAAGATTATAAATAATGGAATAGATAAAATTATCACTCCAGTCCTAATTTCATGAAATGATAGTAAATCTAGACTTAGTGGTGCTTTAGGAGCACTGAACAAGTACACAAAAGCTGTCAGGTACTGCATTCAAAGGATAATTCATAAACTGGATAAACTCAACAAAAGGCATTGCATGAAAGGCTTTGACAAGAAAAGAGTTAAGCCAAAATAAATCCAATCTTTCATCATTCTATGTCACATGGTCACATATTTGGACATAGAATGAATTTTGGAATCAAAAATGCGCCAGCTGATTTACAGAGGATGATGAAAAATGTATTGAAAGAAGAGATATTAGGCGGATAGATGTTGGTGTGTACTTATGATATACTGAGCTAGTCTGAAACATGGTATGCCCATGTAATGTACTTACACAAAGTTATGGGCAAATGTAAACCAATAAACCTCAAAACTTCGCTTAAAAATTGAATATTCTTTTTCAGCAGGAACTACTTTCACTGTGACACTAATTATCATTCCTAAGCCTAGCCATAGACAAAGAAACATTGGAACAATTAGTTCAGAAGGCAGTCACAAATAAGTTGATGAAATGAGATCCATTTGGGGACTTTCTAGCTACTAAAGAGATCATATGAGGTACTTTTCTCACATCACCACAAATTCTAAACTTATGCAGAATGCAGCCCTTCAATAAAGAAAAATAAGGGATTGTGAACCCACAGAAGGCTTCACATGAGAAATTCATACACAACTGAAAAAACTTAAAGCCAGGTATCAAGCTACACAAAAGAGTGCCTCTGCTTAGTATGGAAACTGAGAAATCCCAACCACCACTTGATAGGATCAGTATTTGTAGATTATACAGATGGGAATGCACTCAAACCCCTACTCAATATGATAAACCCAAACAGACACATTTTTTGTTGGAAAATAGCCAAACAAGAGTACACAGGGAACAATACTATAAACTGAAAATATGGGAAACTTCACAAAAATTAAAATGGCCTGATATAATGGACACAAAAGAATTATAAAGTTAATCCTCATTGCGATCCAAAAAAGGTGAAAAAAATCTTGACAAAATTCATGCAAGTTGGTAGAAGGAGACTCTTCAAATTATCAAACTAGTTTTTGAATAATGATGGGACAAATCAAAGCAGATGGTTTCACTCAGAAATGAAAATTGTCACTGTCACAATTATACACTACTATGAGCTCCATTTTAATTCTTATAAATTTATATTGATGTGGGAAAATTCAAGTTAAATAAAGTATTCCAAGGGGTTTAATGCTATAACCTGCACAACTAAATTTAACTCCTTCTATTTTTATAAGCTTTCTTTCTCATTCTGGTAAAAGGTTTCTCAAATAGTTTTTAACAACTTATATGGAGTCTTCTCCTGTGTCCTAATTTATCTTTTCCTCTTGATCCTTTAGAAAAAAAAACTTATAATTTCCTTTGCAGATGTATAGCTCATTCCTTTAGCAGGTTTGTTTTTATGTGGTTTGGCATTTAGTATATTTGTAAGAATTTATGAAATGTTACACCTTGTTTTGAATTTTATTTCAAATGAAGTACTACATAGATTACTTTTATATAATTAGATTGAGAATTGAGTATGTTCATTCAATCAAATTCAGAAGTTTCTTATTCTTCAGTATCTTCAACAATTTCATTCATTTTGCCCTTTTCAAGACAATTATTGGCTAAGTTCCCAATACAACATCACTCAAGGATTTTTTTTCTCCTTAGTTCTATTGGGATTGAAAGATTGTTTTGGTTTGTCTTTATCAAGCAATGGTTTATTTTGTCTTTTCACTTCCACATTTTTCCATGTGTTTCCAATTTTTGTGGGTGAATATGTATTCCAACTCATTAATTTACTCTTCTTTGGAGCGTGGTTCTTTGAATCTGCCTCTCGTAGAACATTCCCATTCTACTTCACACCCTTTGAGAATTTTCATATGTACCCTTTTCTGTGACATCTCTGGATAAAATGCATTAGTCTTTCAACTTGTTTCAAGAACCAAGCTAAAGGTTAATTTTTTTGTGGGTCAAAGAATGAGTTCTCAAATTAGTTTCTACTTCATACCTCCATGCTTCATTTTGCCACTTGAAATTGATTTCATTTTTACATCAAAACCAGATTTTTTTGCCATTTTTTGTGTTATGTCATATTACAATCTTTTTTCAGATTTCTCAGATGAAGGAGATTACTTATTTCCATCAATTATAGTTTTTTTCTTGATAAAATAATAATATAAATAAGTTGTAAGTCTTATTTAACTGTTTAAGTTAAAATGAGATTGGAGTTATTCATAAGAAATTATCATTTTTAACCCAGAAATTTAATCTTTAAAAATTCCCAACTTTTTCATCAAAACTCTTTGTTTCATGATTTTCATTGTAATTCATTTTTTCTTCTGAAATTTCTCTTTTGGATTTCAAACAATGACTAGATAGGGATTTACCTTGAATATAATGATAAATCTAATCATTATTCAAGTATAAGCTAGTAGAATATGAAAATCTAATTTTGGTTATGTTTGGACCACTTTTGATTTTAAGAGGTCAACCAATATTGCTATTTTGCCCAATATGCCCTTATTTTTTTTATCTTTTATTTTAGCATACCAGATAATGTTCATAGATTTATTCTTACTGATATTTGATAGTGAATTTATTTTGGTAGGAAATATTCATCATATTTAATTCAAAAGATATGAGCTTAAACCCATGGGTATGTGCACTGATCATAAAAGTGCATGGATCCTTCTTATCCCACACATTGTTGGTCTTAAAGATATGCTGGAGAATATTAATATATAAAGTTTTTTATTGAAAATATAATGGTGTATGTTATTTTACATTTTTACACATTGGGTTCTGAGATAATCACAACTTTATCTTGTTGTTTTACTTACTTTAAGATTATAATTTCAATTTGCATTATCAAAAAAGTTTTTTTAATTTTTTTTTGCAAAGTTTTTGGATATGGGGTCATACCTCACTAGGTCACAGTATATGGAATGACTTGGCTTAGAATTTGCCATACAGGATGTAAAGTCTTTGCGAGCGCAATTTAACTTAGCGTAAAGCCATGATATGGCTTTGAATAACTAGAAGGGCAAAATTCACACAAAAAGGTGGTACCATGGGAAAAAGGAAAAAAGGAGCTAAGGTACCAGGCTTCTTTTCCCATCTTCCAGTGCGTAAATACTTTTTTACTCCAGCACTAAATAATTTTGAACCTTCTTTAGGCTTGACTTGAAAATTGAAGTTTAAAGTGTTTTATTTCTCTTTGGGAAAGGGATCACAAGATTCCAGAGGGTAAGTCCCTACATGCAGGATTGTAAGCAAGGCTTAAAGAAGCTTGAGAGATTAAATCATTCCAAAATCAAAGTTAAAGGAATTAAAACCTGATACAAAGTTAAGGTTAATTTTTTATTCTCATGTTTTTGTTGAAAAAGAGAAATAACTTTAAGCTTCTTGATAATATCCAATCCCCATGTATTTACTAAAAAATTTCACAAAACTTAGAGATCAATGTCATTTTTGTATAAATTGACTTTGAAGTATGTTTTATGTGGATGATTATTTATTTAGCCTCAAATATACCTTTTCAATTATTCTTAAATAATATCAATACTCCTTGGAAAATCTATGGAAGATATTATTTATAGGATATCTTATTGAGCTGTTCTATTTACATAGTAAATTTTATGAGACTCAATATAAAGGAATTGATTTAATATTTGCACTTATGATGATAAACTTACCTGAGGATTGAAGTTACTTGTAATTATGTATAACCTTGAAAACTACAATTGAAAATGAAAAGGAGCTACATTACCTTAAGAAATTTCTTTGTAAGCATTGTTTCTGAGTTTTTATCTAACAATGCCGGCTATATCAATTACTAATCATGAGAGCTTCTATGTACTAGAAAGGAAGCTTTGAAATTACTGTTTTTGTTCATCATTGTCATCCAATGAAACATACAATTTAAAACAGGTAATATTTTATTCTATAGAAAATATTATATTGTTACAAAATTATTAGATTATTCCTTTCTTTATGAATTATAAATGAAGAATTTAAATCATTGAATTTGCACTACATGATTGTAATCACCAATAATTGATTCTATCATCAAAGGACATTGTCTCAAAATACCCTTTAAACCCAAATATTTCCTCTAAAGACTCTTATATTTTCTTTTTTGAGCCTTGGGATATATTTTACATACCCAAATACGCCACAACTATCTTAAAAATAAATGCTGAACTATGCATAACCCATAAGGCATGCATATATTCAAAATTCATCATTTTTGATTTCAGAAAAGATGAATAACTTTTTATTGAGTAAGTAAATCTATAGATTTAAGGCCAGATTTGGATTCTACACAAAATATCACCTAGGGTTGCACCATAGAGTGAATAAGCTCAAATCAATTCTTTGAAGTGGTAATATGGAAAATACTTCAATACCACATAAAAGATCTGTGAAAACTTTTGTTTTTCTCTATTTTATGCCAAATTAATGGGAATAAGAGAAATCCCATGTTAAATTTACACTAAGAATAGTGTTGTGCATGTTTTTGGCACTTCATATTATGGTATTCTTACATGCACATTTGTTACACCCATAGTGGATATCTCACTTGAAGCTTAAAATCCTATTTTGAAGTAAAAAATAGGCAACGGGGACAAAAGACATCAAAGAGAGCCAGGGTACCAAACTTCTGAGGCCTCTGAGGCATGGACAGCTCCAAATCTTGGATACATGGCTTATCCTGGCCCAATTAGTAAACTAAAACCTTTTGGGAACTTGTTTACCATGTTACAACTTCAGTAAATCACAAGGAAATAGCAAATAACCTGCTATTTTGACATGCCAAGGACGTAAAAGACAACTTAGACTCCTGTAACCATGTCAATGATTAATTGCTTACCATGGATAAGCCCCAAAAGAGTAATTAAGACCCTTTTTTGACTATTATCAATTGATTTGCCTCATAGCAACCAGCCATATACTGCTATTTGCAATTCTACATAGAAAGGAGGTAAAAACTTCAAACATTCATTAAAAATAAAATTCTTAATGAATATTTCTGAAACTTTCAGGACAAATTAGAAACTGTTTAATTCATATAAAAGCTAAAGATAATTATGCTGTTATATTTAAAATTCAAATTTTTACTTACAGTCCTTTTTTGATGATTCCATGTGAAACACAGAATCTTTGAAAATTCACAGAAAATACATTCTGCGATGAAATTTCCAAAAACATTGATAACTTTGAGAAATAAATGACTATTTGGAATAAAAGAATATTTAAAGTTGTTACTCCTTTTATTTATAACCATAAATGGGTTGGTAGTCATGTAAAAGCCTCAATTAAGTAATTATGATAATCTTACATGACAACAAATGATGCAATGAATAATACAAAAGTTTTATTTTTTTCTCACTCAATGGTTTTTCAGTTTGCTAAATTTCATGCTTCTCTGAGCTGTCTTAGACTTAAAAGAGGCCTCCTCTTTCTGTTTTTTCCAAATCATCACATTATTATATTATATCTTTATTACCAAACAAGTAAGTATTAGTTGAAAATATTTCTTAAGTGTTTTATTCTTTCAGAAATCAATCAGAAAGACGTTTAATCATAGAAATAAACTATATTTTGTTGTAATACTGCTATAAATCATTTTGATCCATTGAATCCACAATTCTCCATCAAATTTCTCTACTATTATCTTCTAAAAGGTTCATTGGATTAATAGTCAGTGATTTATCTTAATTATTAAAGTTTTTCTCTAGTAATAGTTTTATTCAAATAATCATCTTCATAATTATTCTTGTAAAAGATATTTATATATTAAAATAATTTTATTATTTTAGTAAAAGAAGGTTTTATTATTGAATTCTCCTTGTAATTGATTCTTGTAGACAATTACTGCTTACTGTTATAATCACTAGTAGTGTATAACACGTAAAAGAAATGATTCTTTAATTATTTAATTGTGGTTATAATAATTTTTATTATTATATCTCAGAAAACAGTCATATTACTGTTGATTAATAGTAATATCATCAACAGCTTCATAGAAACACCTTACATTTGGGAGCCTGGCCATGTTTTTTTGAACATTGCACCCTTAATTAATCTATTTTTAAGTTCTAAAACATATTAATTCAATAATTTTTTTTCCTTCAATTTGAAGCTAAATTTATTTGCATTTTTGAAATTGTCTTACAATCATTTTTCATTGAGGAATGTGGTTTAATTTTTATATTGTTTTTACACATGGCTTTTTCACATCCGAAAACTTATAAAATTATTATTTGAGTTACTCTGAATTAATTTTCATTAAAAATCTTAAACTTTAATATTTTTTTTTCTTTATAAAGAATAAGTTTTTTTAATATGTAAAGAAATACAAAGCTTTAAATTATTTTAAAAGCATAAAAATAATTTCTTCTTTTTATCAGTTTTTTCTAGTGTCTTTAAGCAAGTACTGTGTAGCTGGTAACAGACTCAGTAAAAGATATATTACCAGTCCAGGATCTTCAGAAGCAGAATCTGAAGAGAGTATTGAATTGCAAATTGCTAAAAGAGGCACCTTATTCAACTCTGAAAAAAATAAATTACCAAAAAAGCTGTGTGTTTTATGTTTATATTTTTCACTTTTTATCTTAAAATTGACATGAAAATGGTGCATACCGGAAGTGGAAGCAACTATTCAGTCCAACCAGATGGATGTGGACAAGGAAGAGGAAACACAAAATCCAGAAGTTTCAAATCTTCTTCAAGAAAGACACATATGGAGGATGCCAGAGTTGCCCCCCATTCCCCAAGGTCTGTACCCAGAAGCTTTGGTGTGAATTCTGAATCTGAACTGATTCATGATAGCATTTCAAGGGCTGAACCACTTCCAAGTGGCAGAAACAGAAATTTATCAATGCCAATACAAAAATTGGCTCAGAGCAGCCAAAGAAGAGGAGCGGGAAATATGCCCAAGCCTTTGGGAGGGGGCCATGAACTCCTACTTAGGAATCAAGAGCTTTCTCGGTCAGGAGAAGACCATAGAACTCTTAGGAGGTTGGAGCCCATTGTCTTGCAAAGGAAGGTCAAAAAGATAAAGAGTTTGTTGAATAATCAAAGTATTTTATCCATAGACCAGAAGAAGGAACTGGAAATGACTCCAGCTTTGGAGACAGAAGGCCCAGTGGCATCTAGAAGCTCCAAACCAGCTCCAGAAGTATGGAAAGACAAGCCCAAAGGACCTCAGAAGAAGAAGAAAGGTCCCAAGAACCATCAAGGCAAGGGCAAAGGCAAAGGCAATTGGCATAGACCTTACCCACAAGGGTACAGGATCCCCAGATTGGAGCCTTCAGCCATAGACAGTGTGTTCAATATGGCCAGGACTCTGATGGAATTCACAGCCAAGGAGCAGGAAAAGATGATCAGAACATTCCCACGCAAATAATACAACAAATACATTTTGTAAAAAGTATTATTGATGTAGAACTTGGTAAATTTGATGCAAAGATAAATAAAATTACATCAGATAGGAGTGAATTGAAAAGAAATGACAAAAGTTATACTGAATGGTATCAGTTCACACATGTCAGACTTGATTCAATTATTAATACATGTGACAGAATTTAGATTAAATGTCAAGTTCAAAATGATTAAATGGAAGATATTTCCATTTTAAACATTAATTATCAACTTAGAATTCTGAAAGATCATGTCTTAGAAATAACTAAAAATACCAATCAGTTTGCCACACATTTGGCAAAAAGTGACAGTGAAAGGCAGGAATTAAAGAATGAAATCATTGCAAATGTAGAACAAATTCATAAGAATTATGAACCACATATTCCAAGACATTCCCCACCTTTGACTGAAGAGAAACTTTCTGTTAAAGGGAGTTTGACCCCATTCTTAGGAGATAATGATATCTCTGCAAAAGATGTTCCCAAATTGGAAAAATGGCCAACATTCTCTGGTGAAGGTGAATACAACCATATTGATTGCATCAAAACAATTGATATGTTTAAGGAAGACTTTCATATACCTGATGAAATTATAGTTTGAAAATTATACTGTCTGTTTACAAAAACTGCAAAGAAATGGTATTACAACATGAGACCAGATCATGGAAAACATGATTGGTCTTGGTGGAAATCTGAAGTGATTATCAAATGGGCCAATAATTCTTGGAGGTTTAAAATGGAAAATACTTTTGAAAGTGCCACTTTTAACTCAGAAAAGGATAAACCACTTACTTGGTTTTTCAAGCAAAAAGACAGATTATCTGCTTTACACCCAGATATGTCTGACATTATGATTGATATGAAAATATTAAGAAAATGTGCAGGAGAACTGGAACATGATATCAAGTGCAGATGTGTAGAGCCCTGTTCAACAGAGGCCTGTATTAATGCAATGGAAGATATCATTACTAGTACAAGAATTGGTACAACTTGGACTAAAATTGCTGTGGAGTCCAAAATGGTCCCAAAGATTTCCAAAGAAGACAGAAACCTGAAAGACCTGTTTTGAAGTTTCAAGAATGTTGAGGTACTTCAAATTTAGCAGACACTTGCACCAAAAAGACAAATATTAATGAAGTTCAAGTCATTGAAGAAGTTCAGCTTACTGAATAGAAAGAGGAATCTGATCTAGAATCTGCAGTCTCTGAGGATACACCAGTAGAGGACTATCCCATTGAAAAAATAACAGATTTCTTAAAGGTCACAGAAGTCCATACTCACTGATTACAGTACAGTGAGTATTGTCACCGCCTGATCAATACCCAAGATGCCAGAATCTGTAAAACCAAACCTGCTAGAGGTAAAGGGTACACTGCTGGAGCATCTTGTATCACATCAATCCTGATGAATGATATTGAAGCCAAAGTAAATTTGGATACAGGGGCATTTTGTACCTGTGTGGGAAACAATTATCTTTAAACCATACTCCCTGGATGGAATAATCATCCATTTCCAATAGAGGGTGTAAAATTTGGTAGTGACAGTAATAATATGTACACTTTAGGTATATTGGACACTAATATTTTCTTTACACACCTAGAAGGAAGCATTAGAATGAAGGCTGAGATTGTAGTAATGGACAATTGCACATCTCAGCACATTATTCTTGGAAATGATTACTTGAATATTTATGGTATTGACATCAATAACCATAAGGGTATATATTTCAAAATTGGAGAAAACAAAAGACATATTTTCTTTTTCCAATATGAAAAAACAAATATCACTGGTATCTTCTAAAAAAGATACTTATAAGGAAGAGTTTGTGGACAATCAACTTGTTGAAGCACAAATCAATCCATCATTGTCACCAAAGATGAGACAACAACTTATTGATGTGTTATACACATATAATAATGCATTTGCCTCTGATAATGAACCATTAGATGGTATAAAATGACATGAACTTGATATTAATCAACACCTGTTATTAATGCTTGTCAGAATGATAAATCAAGGATGGTTGCAGATTTTAGAGTATTGAATACCTACAAAGTTCCAGATAGGTATCCAATTCCTAAAATTGAAGAAACCTTGACCCAATTGTCTAAATCCAAGTATAAAACATCAATGGATGCATTGAAAGGCTTTCACCAAAATGTTTTGACTCCTAAAGCTAAGAAATTACTTAGAATTATCACTCACTGTGGTATTTATGAGTATCTTAGAATGCCATTTGGTATTAAAAATGCTCCATCTCACTATCAAAGAATGATGAATACCATCTTCCCCACAGAGTTATGCGAAGGATGGCTTATCATTTATATTGATGATATCATCATATGTTCTGATTCATGGTCTTTGCACCTTGAAAGACTTGCAAGAGTACTTCACAAAGTTTCAGAAGTGAATATGAAAATTTAACTCAAGAAATGCAATTTTGGGTTTGAAGAGCTCAAAGCTTTAGGACATATTGTTTCTGGTTTAAGCTTGGGTATTGACAAGAATAAAGTAACAGCAGTGTTACCTAATCCAATACCCCAGAATAAGAAAGAAATGATGTCTTTTCTAGGGTTTTCTAGTTATTATAGGAAACACTTGAAAGACTTTGCAATGCCAGCCAAGTCACTTTATAGAATCTGTTATCAACAAACAGTATTTGAGATGACAAAGGAGAGAATTAAAGCTTATGAGGAGATAAGGGAAGCTCTTACAGAAGCACCTTTACTGCTCATGCCTGACTGGAATATACCTTTTAAATTGTATATTGATGAAGTGGAGATGGATCAGGGGCAGCCCTACATCAAGTCCAAATTATTGAGGAAAAACATACAGAGAGACCAGTTTGTTACATCTCAAGACAAATCAAACCAACAGAAGCCAGATATGGTGCAAGCCGAATGGAGTGCTTATGTTTGGTATGGGCACTTGAGAAATTGCACTATTGCCTTGATGGCAGTGATTTTGAAGTTATAACTGACTGTAATGCTGTGAAATTACTTCTTAACATGAAACGACCCAACAGACACATGTTGAGATGGCAAATAGCCATTCAAGAATATAGAGGAAAAATGACTATAGTTCATAAAGCAGGAAAAATTCACAAGAATTCTGATAGACTTAGCAGGTGGGAATTAGCAAATACTCCTGATAATCCAGCTTATGTACCTTTGGAAGCAGAACCACAAATTCCAATTGAAGGAATTAACATAACTGATATTGGGACTTAATTCTTTGAAGAAGTCAGAGAATCTTACAAGAAAGACAAGAACTGCCATATATTGACTTCCTTATTAGATAAATACTGAAAAGATACAACTTTAGTTAATCCACTGGATGGAGTTTGGAAGAATTCCTATTCTGAAGGAAGATTTCACTTGTTTGATGGGATTATTTACCACAGAACCAAACATTGTTGTGTAATGACATTGTGTAGCAGATTGCTTATCAATACCATTCTTCATGAATGCAATGATAGTATCTACTCTGGACACCTGTCAGAGCACAGAACACTTGAAAAAGTGAATAACTGTGCATGGTGGCCATCTTGGAGAAAAGAGACCATTGAATATTTCCATACCCGTGACAGATGTCAAAAGGCAAACAGGATTACAGGCAAGAGATTTGGACTTATGATCCATATTCAAGAACCAAAATCTTCTTGGGAAGTTGTTCACATGGATTGGGTCACAGCACTTCCTCCAAGTGGTGACAAGAGTTATAATGCTTGTTTAGTAATTGTAGACAGATATAGCAAGACTCCCATATTCTTACCATGTCATAAAGATGATAAAGATATGGATACAGCTCTTCTTGTATGGAGTAGAGTTCTTTCTCATACAGGATTATTTAAGAATATCATAAGTGACAGAGATCCCAAGTTCACATCTGCACTTCTTTAGAAGACAAGATAAGGAGAAAACTTTAACTGTACCACCAGTGGAACAGAGTGAAGACAGAAAGACAAATAAAGTAATAAAAGAAAGGAGACTTAGTGGTAAAAATCAAAGAGAATATCTTGTCAGATATAGAAATTCAGTACATGAAGATGAATGGCTGGCAGAATCAGAAATACCTGGCTCAGATAAACTCTTAAGAAGATTTAGACACGAAAGAAGGCCACAAGCCTGAATATGTCTATAAATGTGCTTTTAATTACTTGATCAGAGTAATGGAAAGAGGTTGGAAAGTGGACATTAACCCCCTTTGGGGTCTGTTTTTTTATACCATTGAGAAAATTGTAGTACAGTTTTATTTTTTGATGGGAGGGAATGTGAGCCTTGAGGTATATTTTACATACCCAAATAGGCCACAATTATCTTAAAAATAAATTCTGAACTATGCATAATCAATAAGACATTCATATATTCAAAACTAATCATTTTTGATTTGAGAAAAGATTAATAAATTTTTATTGAGTAAGTAAGTCCATGGATTGATGGCCAGGTTTGGATTCTACACAAACATTTGCCTAGGGTAGCTCCATAGGTTGAATGAGATCAAATAAACTCTTTGAGGTGGTAATATGGAAAATAATTCAATACCACATAAAAGATCCTTAAAAACATTTGTTTTTCACTATTTTATGCCAAATTAATGGGAATGTGAGAAATCCCATGTTACATATACACTAAGAAGAGTGTTATGCATGTTTTTGGCACTTAGAATCATGGTATTCCTACATAGACTTCTGGTACACTCATAGAAGATATCTCACTTTAATCTTAAAATTCTATTTTGACGTAAAAAATAGGCAAGGGGGACAAAAGACATCAAAGAAAGCCAGGATACCCAACTTCTGAGGCCTCTGAGGCACGGAGAGCTCCAAGGCTTGGATCCATGCCTGATCCTGGCCCAATAAGTAAACCAAAACCTTTTGGGAACTTGGTTACCATGTTAAAACTTCAGTAAATCATAAGAAAATAGCAAATAACCTGCTATTTTGATGTGCCAAGGAGGTAAAAAAAACTTAGACTCCTGTAACCATGTCAATTATTCATGACTTTCCATGAATAAAGCCCAAAAGAGTAATTAAGACCCTTTTTGGACTAGTATCCATTGATTTGCCTCATAGCAACCAGCCATGTACTGCTATTTGCAATTCTACGTAGAAATGAGGTAAAAAGTTCAAAAATTCATTCAAAATACAATTCCAAATGAATATTTCTGAAACTTTCAGGAACAATTAGCAACTGTAAAATTCATCTAAAAATCAAAAATAATTATACTTTTATATGTAAAATTCAAAGTTTTACTTACAGTCCATTTTTGATGATTCCATCTGAAACACAGAATCTTTGAAAATTTACAGGAAATACATTCTGTGATGAAATTTCCAATAACATTGATCACTTTGAGAAATAAGTGATCATTTTGGAATAAAGGAAGATTTACAGTTGTTACTCCTTTTATTCTTAACCATAAATGGGTTGGTAGTCATGTAAAAGCCTCAATTAAGTAATTATGATAATATTATGTGACAACAGATGATGCAATCAATAATCCAGAAAGTTTTATTGTTTTCTCCCTCACTGGTTTTTCAGTTTGCCTCATGGCATGCCTCTGTGAGCTTTCTTAGACTTAAAAGAGGCCTCCTCTTTCTGTTTTTTCCAAATCATCACATTTTTATATTATATCTTTATTACCAAACAAGTAAGTATTAGTTGAAAATATTTCTTGAGTGTTTTATTCTTTCAGAAATAAATAAGAAAGATGTAAAATTGTAGAAATCAACTATATCTTGTTTTAATACTGCTATAAATCAATTTTGATCCATTAAATCCACAATTCTACATCAAATCTCTCTACTATTATCTTCTAAAAGGTTCATTGGATTAATAGTGAATGATTTATATTAATTTTTAAACTGTCTCTCTGGTAATAGTTTTATTCAAGCATTATCTTTATAATTATTCTTGTAAAAGATAATTATATATTAAAATAATTTTATTATTTTAATAAAGAAGTTTTTATTATTAAATTCTTCTTGTAATTGATTCTTGAAGACAATTACTGCTTACTGTTATAATCCTAGTAGTGTATAACACGTAAAAGAAATAATTCTTTCATTATTTAATTGTGGTTATAATAATTTTTATCATCATATTTCATAAAAACAGTCATAGTACTGGTGCTTAATAGTAATATTATTAACAGTTTCATAGACACATCTCAAATTTTTCTTCTCATCATAAAGGCTGTTTTATTTCTTGCAAATATTTTTTTGGGTGTGTTGTCAACTTATGAATATTACCTAATCCTATACAATTTTCAGTTTGAATTATTGTATTAAATAAATAATAGAAGTAATGTGAGCCTGCAAGCATGGAAAGTCTTCAATGCTACACAATCTCCAATAACTTTCATTAAATTCTCTTTGAATTATTTCACTTTGCTGTTCATCTTTTCACCAAGTCAAATATTCAAGACTTTTAGCTATAGAAATATTGTTTCTACAGAACCATTATACTTTGTTGATATAGTGACTTTGATTCTATAACAACCATATATATTCTTTACATATATTGTTACTCTAACAATACCCTTCATGATAAAAAGTGTATTCACCAGGGCGAATCTTGCGTCAATCGTTGGCAATTGACTTCACATTGCACCGCTGTCTGTATAAAATCTTGCTTCAGTCGCGTTAGTGTCACTTTATAGTCACTGGATTTAGTGGGTCACGTCACGTCAGCGTCAAGACAACGTCAATCGTCACATGTGTCACATGAGAATGTCACTCAAAGCCCAAACCCATTTCAACACTATTCACAATGTTTGGGTAATTTCACCTCATTGGCTTCCGCATCCCCACCTAATCCGCCCCGATGCTTCACATGCTTACGAGCCCGCACTGCCCTCCAGATGAGACTCCGACACTGCCCCCCCCATCTCTGTCCTCACCACTCCTTACGCTTTCACACCCCCGCCCATACCATCTTTATGCTCACGTGGTGCACTCCCAACATCACTTATCCTTACGCTCGCTCAAGTGCCCTCCCGATATGCTCCCGACACTGCTTACCATCCTTACGCTCGCGGAGTGCACTCCTGACATGCTCCCGACACCAATTATCCTTATGCTTGTGTAGTGCCCTCCCGACATGGTCCCAACACTGCTTATCCTTACGCTTGTGTAGTGCCCTCCCGACATCCTCCCGACACTGCTAGCCGCAGCATTCTTCATCAGAAGTCTTAGTCAGGACTGGGACCTATCTGGTTTAATACATACTCTATATGACATCAAACCGTTTGATCTAAACATAGTTTTAAACTGTGTAGCCGTAGAACATTGTTGACGAGGCATGCCTACCATCCTTATGCTCGCGGAGTGCACTCCCGACATGCTCCCGACACCACTTATCCTTACGCTTTTGTGGTGCCCTCCCGACATGCTCCCGACACCACTTATCCTTATGCTTGCAGAGTCCCTCTCAACATGCTCCCGACACGACTTATCCTTACACTTCCGTACTACATCCATAGTGTATGGTGGCTTGTTGGCGTACACGATGAAGGCAATTGCCGAAATATGCTGAGTGGCCTTCTCTGCCAACAGGACCTAAGGGGAAATTGGTCAGTATATTCACAATGTTGTGGCTAGGGTTTAAATCATGAGACTCACAAATTAAAACCTAATAAGTGGACTATTTAAGACAAGAGAATTGTGTCTCCTGTTTCGCCGACAAAACCATTTTATTTCATATCATTCAAATGGAACACTTTGCTTAGTCCTTACCTCATGAGCATTGAATAGTTCAAAAGTTGACTTTAGTAGGTTTCTCACTAGTCAACTTTATTCAATGTCTCACAGGGAAGTGATTTCATTTGCATGATATGAAATAATTTGCAAAACATCGCCTACTTCCATTTCCCGACAAATCGCATTTTGCAAATGCGATTATTTTACTTGCACCTTTTTTCTTGAATTTGGATCTTTTTATTCAAAAATTTTCAAACAAGTTATCAATCAACTCGTCACCATCTATTTGCTTAATAAACTACCTCCGCTATGGCCCAAACCCCGGGAAATTCAACTGAATTCAATGAATGACCAACTTCAGCCCCAGAGAGTGGAAGTGAAATCTCTGATATCGCCAGTAGTCGTGATTTAGGCATTGAAGTAGAGAGCCAGTCACATGAAGATAATCAAGATCCCCCAGTTCTTCCAGAATGTGAGTATGCATCCATCTTGAATATTTCTAATCTCCCAAAACCTGATATTGTGTCATAGTCTTTATTTCAGGTCAGCCTCCAAGCTCTCAGAAACCGAATTTTAAAAGTTATGAGAAGGAAAACACTGTTGAACCTTGTGCACCGACAGAAGATGATGGGCAAGGTGATGTAATTTTCAGTGGGGAGGTGGAAATTATATCCAAGGAACAATTTGTCTCCAACATTGCTCAAACAATCCCAAGGCTCGAAAAAATCCAAAATGATAGTAAAATTCCTGATTATGTGCGTCAAAAGATTTCTGAAGCCATGAGCCTGCTCAAAATGGATTTGAACCGTAAGTCCATTACTAATTCAAAACAAAGTTGATAAAAATAGCTGCTTACAATATATGGGCAGGTGTGGAGGTGGGAGAATCTCTACCTGAAGGATCTCGAGTCGTAATTGGATTTCCAGGCAAAGGATTAGGAAAAAGACCAAATATACATGCAACCAAAAAAACAAACAAAAAACGCCGTACCTTTGAAGCCGCAAACAATTCTTGCGATCAAGGTAATGAAATTATCAATGTTGGAGGGGACCATATTGATAATCAACCTCTGCATACTGAACCCCCCCCCAATACTCAATGAAACAATCCATGATGAAGCTCCACATACTGAAAGCCCCCCGATACCCAATGAAACAATGCATGATGCAACCCCTCCCGCCTCTCCTCGGAATATTCAAGCCTTTCAAGAAAGGGAAACAATTAAACATGATACAATGGGACGAGATATGACTGATATAGTTCCTGACCCTGAGCGCGAAGTGTCATTGTCTGCTAATTTTCAAGAAATATTTTTATCCCACATGGAAGAGTTTGCAGGCGTTTTGAATTATCATTCCAATATTACTCAACAATCATGGAAAAGGGGGCTTGATAATATCAATAGTATTTACAAAAATCAATGGGACAATTTACCAACAAAAGATGCTCATACATTCCTGCCCGTTGGTATTAAGGTGATCAGTAACCGAGAGCTTAAAATGTCGGTGTGGGAACTCCTTTTGGTGTGGGACGAAATAAGGCAGTACCTTGAGGGGGAAATTATTGGTAAGTCTGTTTTGAATTTCAGAATTGTCCAATAACCATGGGTGTTAAGGTGTATTAGCTGCCCCTCTAAATAATACTGAATAGTCAGCCTACAGAGAATCACAAAATAAAATAAGATTTGTGGCTTTAACAGATAGAGAAGACTTATCAGCAGTCTCTAAATCAGACCTATCAATAACACTACAGTAAAAATTCTGATCTAAAATTTCTGATAAAATAAACACTAGATTTTTTTTTACTTTATTTTAATAAAAGTGATGATAATATATATATATATGTTTTGGGTTTCTGTTATTTTAATGAAACAAATAAGAATATTTTTTTTGTTTTTTTTTTAAGAATGATAAGAATATATTTATTTTTTATGGTTTTAGGTTGATTATAATGATTTTTTTTTGATATGAGTACTAATAATAAGACTACTGGATTTGATTCTTTTAGGATTTTTTTTAATACTGAGTTTTATATCACTACTACTTTTTTTAATAATACTAAGCCACTGAGCAAGGCTACTGAGCTTTTTACTACGTTAATACTAAGCTACTGAGCAAGGCTACTGAGCTTTTACTACGGTTATACTACTATTCTTCACTAATACTAAGCTACTGAGCAAGGCTACTGAGCTTTTCACTACTAAAACACTACTACTATTCTAGATATCCTGCTAGTTCAGGGATGGTTATGATCCTGGATAGTGGGAACTTGTTCCATGATGATGGGAAAAATGAGGGAGAGAGGACCTCTATTTATAGCTTTTGGGCCTCCATAGAGCTTCTCAAAATAGGGTACTTAGAAAAAATCATAGTTGAGAGGTTTTAGCTAGTGAGACGTGTAGTTTTGGTGTAGCAGCGTGTTTGCTGAGAGAATTATGCTGGTGGTGCTTTTTCTTATCAAAATCATGTGATGTATTTGAGATAATTTGGCTGGTGAGATTTTCTTTTTATCAGGGTCATGTGAGGTCATTGAGATGATATGGCTGGTGATGTTTTCTTGAAGGCGGGGAAAGTATTTTTTTGTTTCTATTTTTACGTATGTTATGAGAGAATTATGCTGGTGGTGGTTTTTCTTATCAAAATCATGTGATGTATTTGAGATAATCTGGCTGGTGAGTTTTTCTTTTTGCCAAGAAAGTGGAGAAAATACAGCTCCTGAAGATTGAACTGTCTTCTAGTCATATGATATATATGAGATAATTATGCTGGTGTTTCTGTTTCTTATCAAAATCATGTGATGTCTTTGAGATAATTTTGCTGGTGACACTTTCATTTTTGGTGAATTTGTTACGTATTTTCTGAGAGAATTATGCTGGTGGTGCTTTTTCTTATCAAAATCATGTGATGTGTTTGAGATAATTTGGCTGGTGAGATTTTCTTTTTATCAGAGTCATGTGAGGTCATTGAGATAATATGGCTGGTGATGTTTTCTTGAAGGTGGGGAAAGTATTTTTTTGTTTCTATTTTTTACGTATTTTATGAGAGAATTATGCTGGTGGTGCTTTTTCTTATCAAAATCATGTGATGTATTTGAGATAATTTTGCTGGTGAGACTTTCTTGAAGGTGGGGAAAGTATTTTTTTGTTTCTATTTTTTACGTATTTTATGAGAGAATTATGCTGGTGGTGCTTTTTCTTATCAAAATCATGTGATGTATTTGAGATAATTTTGCTGGTGAGACTTTCTTTTTGCCAAGAAAGTGGAGAAAATACAGCTCCTGACAATTGAACTGTCTTCTAGTCATATGATATATATGAGAAAATTATTCTGGTGTTTCTGTTTCTTATCAAAATCATGTGATGTCTTTGAGATAATTTGGCTGGTGATGTTTTCTTGAAGGCAGGGAAAGTATTTTTTGTTTCTATTTTTTACGTATGTTCTGAGAGAATTATGCTGGTGGTTTTATTTTAGTATTGTATCATTTAATGTGGAGATTGCATCATTTCTATCAAGTTTGCTGCGTGCCATTATTACTAAGCAAACATTTGTTCTTGGAAAATATATTGTAACTTTATGCATAGCCTTGAGTGTTCAGGTCACTGTTGGGACACCAGATGTGGGAACTCCTTTTGGTGTGGGATGAAATAAGGCAGTACCTTGAGGGGGAAATTATTGGTAAGTCTGTTTTGAATTTCAGAATTGTCCAATGACCATGGGTGCTAAGGTGTATTAGCTGCCCCTCTAAATAATACTGAATAGTCAGCCTACAGAGAATCACAAAATAAAATAAGATTTGTGGCTTTAACAGATAGAGAAGACTTATCAGCAGTCTCTAAATCAGACCTATCAATAACACTACAGTAAAAATTCTGATCTAAAATTTCTGATAAAATAAACACTAGATTTTTTTTTACTTTATTTTAATAAAAGTGATGATAATATATATATATATGTTTTGGGTTTCTGTTATTTTGATGAAACTAATAAGAATATTTTTTTTTTGTTTTTTTTCTAATAAGAATGATAAGAATATATATATTTTTTATGGTTTTAGGTCGATTATAATGATTTTTTTTTTGATATGAGTACTAATAATAAGACTACTGGATTTGATTCTTTTAGGATTTTTTTTAATACTGAGTTTATATCACTACTACTTTTCTTTGTTAATAACACTAAGCTTTTGAGCAAGGCTAATAAGCTTTAACTACGGTTATACTACTATTCTTTACTAATACTAAGCTACTGAGCAAGGCTACTGAGCTTTTACTACGGTTATACTACTATTCTTCACTAATACTAAGCTACTGAGCAAGGCTACTGAGCTTTTACTATGGTTATACTACTATTCTTCACTAATACTAAGCTACTGAGCAAGGCTACTGAGCTTTTCACTACTAAAACACTACTACTATTCTAGATATCCTGCTAGTTCAGGGATGGTTGTGATCCTGGATAGTGGGAGCTTGTTCCATGATGATGGGAAAAATGAGGGAGAGAGGACCTCTATTTATAGCTTTTGGGCCTCCATAGAGCTTCTCAAAATAGGGTACTTAGAAAAAATCATAGTTGAGAGTTTTTAGCTAGTGAGACGTGTAGTTTTGGTGTAGCAGCGTGTTTGCTGAGAGAATTATGCTGGTGGTGCTTTTTCTTATCAAGATCATGTGATGTATTTGAGATAATTTGGCTGGTGAGATTTTCTTTTTATCAGAGTCATGTGAGGTCATTGAGATAATATGGCTGGTGATGTTTTCTTGAAGGTGGGGAAAGTATTTTTAGTTTCTATTTTTTACATATGTTATGAGAGAATTATGCTGGTGGTTCTTTTCCTTATCAAAATCATGTGATGTGTTTGAGATAATTTGGCTGGTGAGATTTTCTTTTTATCAGAGTCATGTGAGGTCATTGAGATAATATGGCTGGTGATGTTTTCTTGAAGGTGGGGAAAGTATTTTTAGTTTCTATTTTTTACATATGTTATGAGAGAATTATGCTGGTGGTTCTTTTCCTTATCAAAATTATGTGATGTGTTTGAGATAATTTGGCTGGTGAGATTTTCTTTTTATCAGAGTCATGTGAGGTCATTGAGATAATATGGCTGGTGATGTTTTCTTGAAGGTGGGGAAAGTATTTTTTTGTTTCTATTTTTTACGTATTTTATGAGAGAATTATGCTGGTGGTGCTTTTTCTTATCAAAATCATGTGATGTATTTGAGATAATTTTGCTGGTGAGACTTTCTTTTTGCCAAGAAAGTGGAGAAAATACAGCTCCTGACAATTGAACTGTCTTCTAGTCATATGATATATATGAGAAAATTATTCTGGTGTTTCTGTTTCTTATCAAAATCATGTGATGTCTTTGAGATAATTTGGCTGGTGATGTTTTCTTGAAGGTTGCGAAAGTATTTCTTTGTTTCTATTTTTTACGTATTTTATGAGAGAATTATGCTGGTGGTGCTTTTTCTTATCAAAATCATGTGATGTATTTGAGATAATTTGGCTGGTGATGTTTTCTTGAAGGCGGGGAAAGTATTTTTTGTTTCTATTTTTTACGTATGTTCTGAGAGGATTATGCTGGTGGTTTTATTTTAGTATTGTATCATTTAATGTGGAGATTGCATCATTTCTATCAAGTTTGCTGCGTGCCATTATTACTAAGCAAACATTTGTTCTTGGAAAATATATTGTAACTTTATGCATAGCCTTGAGGTATTTCTTCTTTCAATTGAATCAAGGTGGGGAAAATACAGCTTCTGATGCTTTGGTCTATTTTCATATACCTTTATTTAGATTAACTGCCTTTAATGACGTAATTTGTTATTGATGATGCGATAAGGTGGATAAATTCTTTGATACTATACTGTTTTGATAAGATCTTGAGGCTGTGTATTGTATATTTCTTTTTGAAATTTGTAATTGTAATGTGTAAATCTGTTTTGCGTAGTTCTTTTTATTATCATTTTTTTCTTTTGTTTTATTGGTAAGCTTGAAACTGGTACTAATGGTATGGAATACCACATCCCCCTCTCCATTTAATGCTGTCCCCAGCATTCCAGTTGAAAAGCTTGCCAATATCAATCATATCCATTTTGATCAATTTCTTCTCCCTCTGATATTAAATCTTCTTCTTCAATTTCTTCACTGCTGTCATTTTCTGACTCTGTACTTGATTCAACTTTCTTTCCTCTGGGATAAAACCTCTTGATGTGACTTGCTGCAAATTTTCTTGTAAGTTTAGTGCCATCCAATTCTTCAAGCTCATAAGGTCCATTATTAATTTGCTTTATGACTCTATAAGGTCCATTCCAACAGTTCTTGAAGAGTAAACCCCACTGTGACTCCAGTGGTTTATTATAAACTAATACCAAGTCCCCCGGTTCAAGTGGATTTCTCAGTCTATGTGCCATCTTTTTGTCCAAATATTGAACTGATTTGTGTCTTGAATCTCTTAATTTCTCTGCTGCTGCTAATCTTGTTTCCTCTTTTGCTGCAATCTGTATTGCTCTTGCTTCCAATAGCTCTTCTGTTGTTGAGATTTTATTCCATTCTATGGCCAGGTATGTGTTTGTTTCTATGTCAATTGGTAAGACAGCCTGCTGACCAAACTGAAGCTCAAATGGTGAGTATCCTGTTGTTCTTTTTACCGAAATTCTATCTGCCAAGGTTACGATTGATAAGTATTCTTTCCATTTGGATCCATTTTCACCACACATTTTTACAAGTGCATCCTTCAATTGCTTATGGCCTCTTTCAATCATTCCTTGTGCTTCTGGGTAGTAAGGTGTAGTTATTCTGATTCTTGATCCTGCTCTTTTGACTGCTTCTTGTAGCTCTTTTCCAAATTCTGCTCCTCCATCTACTGTGACTTCTTTGGGTGCTCCATATCTACAAATCCATTCTGAATTAAACCATTCTGAGACTGATTTTGCCGTTAGCCTAGTTAATGCAACAGTTTCTGGCCATCCTGAAAAGTCATCTCTTGCTACAACTAAGTATTTCCATCTTCCTGCCTTAATGTGAACCGCATCCATGCTGACTCTTTCAAATAAAGTAGATGTTACAGATATCTTTGCTTCTTCTTTTTGTTGCAACTGACTCCTTTTTTGACATTCTTGACATGATTTTACCCATTTTTTAACTATCTTTTTCATTCCTTCCCACCAATATCTCTTCTTGATTCTCCTGTATGTTTCATTTTCCCCTCTATGCCCCAGCTCTTCATGCATTTTCTTTAGTATCTGTTTCTGAGCTTTTTCATTGTATACAACTATTTATGGATGTGCTTGATTCCTTCTTTTCAGCTGCCCTCCTTCTAAATAGAAATTAACTGATCTTCTTTTAATTTTCTTGAAGTAGTCTTCCCCAATACTTTGTGGCTTTTTCAAACTATTCAAATATTCCTGCATATGTTTTCCAAATCCTTCCTGTTTTAATGGAATTTCAATATTGTTTGTTTTATTCCTTGATAATTTTCCAACTTTACTTGTATTTACTTCTTTTAGGCCAAATCCTGGATGTGGTTTAATCCAATCTTCATCTTCATCAAAATCATCCCTTTCACTTTCTTCTTCGTCTTCTCCTTTTGGTCTTCTTGATAACCCATCTGGCATAGTAAATGTTTTTCCTGGTTTGTGTACAAGATCAAATGAGAAAAGTTGAATGTATGCCACCCATCTTGTCATTGGTGCATTTGGTAAACATGGTGTGTTGATCATTTCTATTAAAGCTTTAGCATCTACTTGAAGTTCAAAGTGTTGCCCCCATAATATTGTTTGAAGTTTTTTGAGTATTCTTGCTACACCGCAAAGCTCTAATTTTGGCTGAGAGTATTTAGATTCTAGTCTGGAAAATGTTACTGATTCATATAGTACTGGTCTATCCTTTCCATCTTCATCCTCTTGCATAAGAACTACACCTGCTGCAATATAACTTGAATCTATTGCTAATTTTATTTTCCCTGAGCCTTTATCATAATTCAATGTCTTCAAAGTAATTTCTTCTCCTACTATCTTCCTGAGTTTTATAAAAGCTTCTTCACATTTTTCATCCCATTTCCACAATACATCCTCCCTTGTCAATATTCTCAATGGTGCTGCAACTTGTGAAAAGTCCTTGATAAACATTCTGACATATGCGCATAATCCTAAGAATCCTCTAACTTCCTTCTTTGTTGTTGGTCTAGGCCAGTTTTGTATCTTGTTTATCTTCTGTTTTGAAATCTTTCTTCCTCCCAAAGACACAACATGCCCCACAATATCAAGTGCTGGAACACAACATGCAAATTTTGATCCTGAAATTGTGAGTCCTGCCTCTTCTATCCTGAAAAGTATTCTTTCTAATGTTACTGCATATTCCCAAACAAATCTTCTTATGAGCTGATTCTCCTTCAATGTTTCATGCTGATATGTTGATCTGGGTCCTTTAATTGCTCCATCATCTATAAATATTCCAAGATGCTCTGGTATTTCCTCCTGAAGTATCCAAGTCATTTGTGCTTGATAAACTGCCACAGAGTTTGTTGCTCCTTGAGGTAGTCTTGTAAGCTGAAGTCTTCCAAGTGGTGTTTCAAATGTTGTAAGGGGTCTTGTAGTAATATCAAATTCTCTTTCATCGTATCCTCCCATAATATCTCCCAATCCATAGCATGCTCTTCCTGAAAATGATCCTACAAACTCATCAACATTTGGTGGCAATCCTGCATCTTTTATTGTTACTTTATTGAGGTCTTGAAGATCATGAACTATTCTAAGTTTTCCGTTGGGCTTTGCTACACAAAATACTGGGCTGTTATAGCTTGATGTTGATTGTTCATAGAGTCCTGTACGTATTCTTTCTCTGACTAGTTCAATAAATTGAGGTAAAATTGATTTTGGTATTGGTATTGGTTTCTTTTGCCATGGTTCATGTGGTATAATTGGTATTTTATAAGGTTTTCCATAAGAATGTTTTAGTACGCCTATTCCTTCTTCACAAAATGCTATAGCCTTTTGCCTTAGTAATATAACATTCTTTAATAAATTAATCTCTTCTTCTGATAACCATCCAGATGGTCCAAAGTTTATCATTGAAATTCTTTCTTCTGTAACTTTTGATGTTTCAAAAAATGGAGGTGGGTTAGGTGATAGGGGTGTTTCATATGGATCTCTTGATAATTCAGGTCTTCCCAAAGGTGGATTCAGATCTTGAGGCATAGCTTCATTGACTGGTCTAACCTTCTTGAGTACTGACTTATATTTTGCAGCATTGGCTTGAGCTTCCATGATTATTAGTCTGGTTTTAAAGCATAAATTGATAAATTTTTTTTTTAATAATAATTTTTTAGTTGAAATAAAAACAGTCTCTTCAGTTTCTCCTTTTTGTTCATAATTAAATTTGTGTTGTAGTTTTAAGTCATGCAAGGACTTTACCTCTAGGTGGATAAAACCCAGTATATTAGGTATACCAAATCCTGCAGTTTAATGTCATACAAGGACATTTGTGAATGCTAGTCCTGAGTTTACTGTTTTACTTGAGGCTTTCATTATTCTATTATTCATTTTTGTTTTACTCTTGATATCTTCTCTTTTCCTTTTTATTTTCTTGATTCCTTGATTTTACTTGCATCTTCAGCCCTCTGGTGTGCTACCCCTGTAGTTTGAGTCATACAAAGACTAAATTTTAGCCTTCAGGTTGCTACCCTGTAGTTTAAAGTCATACAAGGACTAATTTTAGCCTTCAGGTTGCTACCCTGTAGTTTAAAGTCATACAAGGACTAATTTTAGCCTTAAGGTTGCTACCCTGTAGTTTAAAGTCATACAAGGACTAATTTTAGCCTTCAGGTTGCTACCCTGTAGTTTAAAGTCATACAAGGACTAAATTTTAGCCTTCAGGTTGCTACCCTGTAGTTTAAAGTCATACAAGGACTAAATTTTAGCCTTCAGGTTGCTACCCTGTAGTTTAAAGTCATACAAGGACTAACTTTAGCCTTCAGGTTGCTACCCTGTAGTTTAAAGTCATACAAGGACTAATTTTAGCCTTAAGGTTGCTACCCTGTAGTTTAAAGTCATACAAGGACTAATTTTAGCCTTAAGGTTGCTACCCTGTAGTTTAAAGTCATACAAGGACTGATTTTAGCCTTAAGGTTGCTACCCTGTAGTTTAAAGTCATACAAGGACTAATTTTTTACCTTTATTTGATCTGATCTTTTATCCTTAATTTTAATCACAACAGTTTATTTTATTTATTTTTGTTATTATAAATTTTTTTTATGTTGAAAAAAGATTTTTTTTAAAATTATTTTCTGTTGAAAAAAATTTTTTTTTTTTTTTTTTTTTTTATGTTGAAAAATTTTTTTTTTTTTTTTTTTTTGTGTTGAAAACAATTTTTTTTTTTTTTTTTTGTTGAAAATTTTTTTTTTTTTTTTTTTTTTGTTGAAAATTTTTTTTTTTTTTTTTTTTTTTTTTTTTTTTATGTTGAAAATTTTTTTTTTTTTTTTTTTTTTGTCGAAAATTTTTTTTTTTTTTTTTTTTTTTGTTGAAAATTTTTTTTTTTTTTTTTTTTTATGTTGAAAAATTTTTTTTAAAATTTTTTTTTTTTTTTTTTTTTTTTTTTTGTCGAAAAATTTTTTTTTTTTTTTTTTTTTTTGTTGAAAATTTTTTTTTTTTTTTTTTTTTATGTTGAAAAATTTTTTTTTTAAGAGTGATCAAATTGGTGAGTGATTTTGAATGAGTTTTCAATTTGAGGAATGATGTTATATTTTGAAATGGTGTAGTGGTTAGTGATTCCGGGTTGCTTTCAACTTTCATCAAATTTGAAACGGGTTCAAATCCCCCCTCTGGTAGTAATTCTTCTGCCGGACCTGTCAGTTTCTGGAATAGGGTAACCATGCTGGGTAGCATATTCTGAGCCTTGAGCAAGCTTAGTGATGCAATTTGGTATTGTTGTGTTCCTTGATTCTGTCAAACAAAATTGATCTTTGGAAACTTGTTGTGATTGAGGGTGCTCAACCTTGATCATAATTTGAGAAGTACTTATTTCAATTTGCTCATTTAAAATGCTGGAAGGATGCGTGCTTGTCAAAGACTGGCTAAACTCATTAATTTGGGGCTATAAGAACGTCATCCAGTCTAAATTGTAGTAGCCTTTTGATGAGTTGAATTATTTTCTGTATTGAGGTGGTCATTTTATGACCGGCGGTCATAATTTGACATTTTAAATTCCTTGATCTTCCTTTTCTGTATCTGAATAGCCTAGCTTGTTTGGTTGATTTTTCCCCCATGTCTTGATATAATTTTCTTGAATTTAGGCCAAATTATGACCAGCGGTCATAATTTTGACATTTTGAACTTCTTCTATCTTCTTTTTCTGTATCTGAATGGCCTAGCTTGTTTGGTTGGTTTTTTTTTCTTCTTGTTTTCCTTTCCATATTTTATATCTTCCTGTCTCAAAGAAACAAATTATGACCAGCGGTCATAATTTTGATATTTTGAGCTATCTATATCTTCTTTTGCTGTTTCTTCACATCATCTTTTCATTGTTTTTTTTCAAAAAGAGAAATAACATTAATAAAGGCCTATGGGCCCACACTTCCCCAAACTTGTGCCATTTTTTTTATATGAGGTGGCATAAGAACAGATAACCACCCCTGTTTTTTTTAAAAAAAATAAAATCATAATACTTGTACATTGAAAAAAAATATCTTGAAAAATGTTGAGTCTGAAGTCCTTTATTGAATACTGGTTTATAGCCTTGAGTGATAAGATAATTGAAAAAAAAGTTGAAAAAATTGAAATTCCTCTTTGATAAGGCAGGAGGTCACTGCCCTGAATTATAAGAATGTTGAAAAAAAGATTTTTTTTTATGTTTTTTAATTATTTGAAATTCCTCTTTGATAAGGCAGGAGGTCACTGCCCTGATACTGATACAGATATGAAAAAAATTCTCTTTTTTTTTTTTTTTTTTTTTTTTTTTTTTTTTTTTTATTATTTTTGCTATTTTTTATGATGGTTTTTTTTTTTTTTTTTTTTTTTTTTTTTTTTTTTTTAATTGGAGATTGAAATTGGATTACTTCAGTTGTTATTGAGAAATATTCAACCTTCTGTTGTGAATTACTGAAAGACATATGTCCTTCAATATTTCTCCAAAGATCTTGTTGCGTTGTTTTCTTTGTGTATTTCCTTTCCATTCAGAAACAAAACCTTTGACTTCATGAATAAACATGTACCCAAAATCACACCAGCAAAGAGTTCCTCCCAAGATTTCCAAACCATCTAGATTCAAATCTTCTTGAGCCCATAACATTTTGTGATACAGTCCTTCTATTGTCATTTGATAATATCCATAAGGCTTCTTCCAGTAAGGATTTCTTAAATTTCCTTTGATTCCAATAGTGGTTAGTAATTCCAGAAAATCAACATTTGTAAGATTTGATCCAGGTAGTTCTGAAATATATTTGGTTTGAATTATTGGTGAATCTAGCTCATAATCATACAGTTCCTTAAATGTTATTATTGGAAGTATTATGTAATCTTCCAGTCCTTAATATTCTGGTATGTCTTCCTGTATGCCATTTTGATTCTGGGAGTCATTTGGTAATTCAGATGTAATTCCTTTATTTTGATTAAATAGATCAGTTGCGCTTGAAAAGCAGAATATTTGATCATAGGCATGATTAAATTCTTCTAGAATGCTAAGTCCAGCTAGCCTTTGTGTATTTTCTGATAACTCTCCTTCTTCTAGATCTTCAAATATTCTTCCTTGCTTATATTTATCTTCCAAATCTTCATTATTTTGTTGGTATAACTTCAAGTCATCTTCTGATTCTGCTGTTTCCATTTTTTTATCAATCCTCTTTTGAATATTTCTATCCCAAACTTGATCCATTTTGTCTTCAGTAATTATGGCGCTTTCCTTTTCCAATTCTTCAAATTTTCTTTTTGCCAATGGATTGATTATGTCATTTTTTATTTTTTCAGTATCACTAATGTACCAAGCTTTCTTCTGAAATAAATTTGAATAATCTTCTGCAATTCCTGAGGAATTTGCTTCAGGTGGCTTCAGATCCATTTTAAATTTCTTCTGTGGGCTTTCTACTTTATCTTCTTCATTCATACCACTTAGCTCAAGTGCTAGCCATTTCTCTGGGTCTTCTATGGCCATGTCCAAATTTCTTCTCATCTTCTTCAGTTCCATTTTTATTTTTTCTATTGCTTCACTATCTTCTACCTTCAATTCATCCTCTTCTGGATCCTTCCCTTTAGATTTTGTTTCAGTTTGAGGTGGAATACTTTCTTTAGATGAAGATAATATGCTTGACTTTTCTTCATCTATTATCTGGTTGAAATTTTCAAATACTAAGAAGTCCAGGTAGGTTTTCTCTTCACTTTCAAAAGTGACTTCAAGATTTTTAATTTGACCAATTGGCTTCAAAAAGTTATCTGTTGATTTTGATGTGTAAGGGCTGATTTTTAATTCTGCTTTTAGGGCCATTTCCTGAGTTATAACATTCAAGTCATTTTTTGCATCAAAAATAGCTGAGAAGGGTATTTTGTTTGCGCCAAGAAATATTGTCTTCACTCTTGTTGAAGATTGACTTTCTGTTTCCCTTGTTTCTTTTCTTTTGGATGATTCTGCTCCATGTATTGACCATTTTCCAATCTCTGAAGATGCACAAAGCTCCATTCCTCTGGGTGGAGAAATTTCCCATCCCATAGCTTGAGGGTTACATATTGGTAAACATAATCGACGTCCATCTTGCTCTGGATAACTAAATATTTCCCCTTGCTTGTGTGAAAATTCCAATTTAACATTATTATCTGCTAAAAATGGTCTTCCAAGTATGGTGTGTACAGCTCCTTTTGCTATGAATAAATGAATTTCTTTTTCTTCTCCTGTTATCATAGTAATTGGTGTAAATTCTGAGAGTCCAACCAAAGATGTTGTATGTCCACCAATTCCTCTGAGATTCATATTGAGCTTTCTACTTGTAAGTGAGGCTTGAATTGCAATTTCCTCTGGTATTATATTAATTTTTGATCCAGTATCCACCAATGCCATTGTAGGATATTCTTCTCTTCCAATAAATACTTCTATAAATCCAAGTGGGCATGCATAATGTAATCTTGGGGTATCATAGTCCCGTAGCTTTACTGAAAGTAGTCTTTCTTGAATATTTGATGTATTGACTGATTTTATTACTTCTTTTTCCTGGGTAGTTAAATTTTGTAGTTTATCAATAAAGGTTGGTGACATTGATAATATTTCTTCAAGAGTAAGATTTATCTTTTGTTCAAGTATTCTCTTCATCACATGTTCAATTATTATCTTTGGGTTATTGGGTGTAGTTTTTACCTTGTTTTTTAATCCCATCTTTTGTGAATCCTGTCTAAGTACCTCCTTATTCTTTTCCTTGGAAATTATTTCAATATCATTATCTACTTCCTTTTCTTCTTGTGTTTTCTTGTATTTTGTTGGAATTAAAACTCTTATTTCTTCTTCTGCCTCATCTTCCTCGTGGTAGGCACCTGGTATCTTCTTTTTAAAGGGTTTGTTTGTTCCATTTTTATCCTCTTGCTGGGTTTGACTTTGAGTTTCCTGTCTTGAAGCTCTTTGCCTTGTCTGTCTAAGCCCAACATTTATTTGAATATTTTCATTTGCTGGTGATATTTGAGGAGGTTTCCAGTTTCCCCATTCTTCTATTTGAGCTATAGCAGTTGCCTTCTCTTCTTTGCTTTCCTCAATTACTGTTGTCTCTTGCTTCTTTTGGGGTGGATTTGATTGTTCCATCATTTTCTTTGTAAAATCCTCCTGCTCTTTGGCAAAATGTCTAACTAATTCTTTTGCAGATTTAGGGCCTTCTGTGGGTACTCTTTGAAAATTTGGAAAAAGATATGTTCCTCCACGCTTCAAGACAATTCTTTTCTCCAAGTCTTCTGTGAGGTGATTACATCTTATTGCGGAATGTCCTTCTTCTAAGCAGTAATAACACTTCAGTAGCTGTCTTGGAGCCATTTGTGCTGGAACATATGGTTGATAACCAGAAGATGTGGGTAGTAAAGGATATCTTGGCCTGAGTGGCTGTGAGTTTTGTGTAACTTTCTGATCTTGATTATTGCCTGCTTGTATTTTATTTGGAGATTCAACTACTTCTGAAAGGTGTTTGAGCTGATTCAATACTTGCTTAACTGATTCCTTCCCAGTATCCTTTGATTGATGCCCTTGCGGCTGAGGATTTTGAATTTTTTGGGTAAGATCTTTCATTTGCTTTAAGACTTCTTCCCAGCTTTCCTCTTCAAACCTAGCTTTCTTCTCTTGTGACTTTGGTTGTGAAAATTCCTTCTGTTGAATTAAGACTTTGGCTTCTAAATCTTGTTCAATATATAACTTTAAGATTTCCAATCTTGGAATAATATAACCACCATCCAAGGCTTGCACCATGGCCTTATCTTTAATCATTTCTTTGTAAATAGACTCTTGAACACTTGAGGAAAGACTGGCCAAAATTTCTTGATTGTGATTGATATCTCCTTGTATATATTGGTAGCTTCTGAGATAATCAATAATGGATTCATATTCACCAATGAACTTTTTATATTGGGTCATATTTCTAATTCCTCCTTCTTGTTTAATCTTTGTAAATAATTGAGTAATTGAGGACAGCTTGTATCTTCTTTCAGGTGACACTGTTCCCCATCTTCTCTTCATATCCAATTTTAATTGCTCCCAATCGCCAGTTTCATATCCAGGCATTCCTTCAATATGGTAGCTAATTTCTTGATCTTTAGTCCAAAAGGATATCTGTCTTGCTATATCCCTTCCACTTGCTCCTTCAATTTCTGCTATATTTTCTACTCTTTGAATAAATCTTTCCACTTCCTTTCCATCAAACCATAAATTATAATCCTTTGGTCTGATCTTGACAATGGGTGTATTGTTTCGTGGGATTTCTTGTTGCAATGGGCTTGAAGCCTGTGCATGAATATTAACCCGCTTTGGTAGAGTATTTGGTCTTTGTGAAGTGAATGGAGTTGATGAGGCCATAGGCCTTGAAAATGGTGATGGTGACCCTTCTGGTCTAATGATTCTTGGCATGCTTGTAGTTTCTTCCATTGGGCTGTTTTCTGCGGTAAAACTTGACTCTTTCCTTTTCCCTTCTTTTTTAAGGAGTTCAATTAATTCTTGTTGCATTTCCAACATTCTTTGATGAAGTCTTTCTACATCAGAAATATCTTCTTGTCCTTGCATAGTCTCTTCATTTATTATTTCTTCTTTGGATTCATCTGGATTGTGTGGTATCTTTGATGATGATGCTGAATCCATATTGATATATTCTTTGTTGATTTTCTCTTTTTCACTTTTCTTTTTAATTTCAAATAGTTCCTTGAGTAATTTCTGAAAATATTCTGTAACTATCTTTTGATCTTTCTTCTTAGTTTTTGGTGTACCAACTGGTATACTATAATCTATAGGTGATTCTTCTCCAGGTGGTGTTTCTCCTCTTTTTGGATAATAATAATGAAATGATTTTGTTGAAGCACTTGATGGTGAAAATGATTTAGAACTTTGTGGTTTTTCTGATTCCAGATTGACTTGATAGGTGCTTGAAATTTTTTATTGATAAAAGGCTTTTTTTTATATGGACTAAATTTGAATTTTTTTTTTTTTTTGAGAATTGACGGATTATTGATGGTTGAAGTTGTTGTTGGTCACTGTTGGGACACCAGATGTGGGAACTCCTTTTGGTGTGGGATGAAATAAGGCAGTACCTTGAGGGGGAAATTATTGGTAAGTCTGTTTTGAATTTCAGAATTGTCCAATAACCATGGGTGCTAAGGTGTATTAGCTGCCCCTCTAAATAATACTGAATAGTCAGCCTACAGAGAATCACAAAATAAAATAAGATTTGTGGCTTTAACAGATAGAGAAGACTTATCAGCAGTCTCTAAATCAGACCTATCAATAACACTACAGTAAAAATTCTGATCTAAAATTTCTGATAAAATAAACACTAGATTTTTTTTTACTTTATTTTAATAAAAGTGATGATAATATATATATATATGTTTTGGGTTTCTGTTATTTTAATGAAACTAATAAGAATATTTTTTTTGTTTTTTTTTTTAAGAATGATAAGAATATATTTATTTTTTATGGTTTTAGGTTGATTATAATGATTTTTTTTGATATGAGTACTAATAATAAGACTACTGGATTTGATTCTTTTAGGATTTTTTTTAATACTGAGTTTTATATCACTACTACTTTTTTTAATAATACTAAGCCACTGAGCAAGGCTACTGAGCTTTTTACTACGTTAATACTACTATTCTTCACTAATACTAAGCTACTGAGCAAGGCTACTGAGCTTTTACTACGGTTATACTACTATTCTTCACTAATACTAAGCTACTGAGCAAGGCTACTGAGCTTTTCACTACTAAAACACTACTACTATTCTAGATATCCTGCTAGTTCAGGGATGGTTATGATCCTGGATAGTGGGAACTTGTTCCATGATGATGGGAAAAATGAGGGAGAGAGGACCTCTATTTATAGCTTTTGGGCCTCCATAGAGCTTCTCAAAATAGGGTACTTAGAAAAAATCATAGTTGAGAGGTTTTAGCTAGTGAGACGTGTAGTTTTGGTGTAGCAGCGTGTTTGCTGAGAGAATTATGCTGGTGGTGCTTTTTCTTATCAAAATCATGTGATGTATTTGAGATAATTTGGCTGGTGAGATTTTCTTTTTATCAGGGTCATGTGAGGTCATTGAGATAATATGGCTGGTGATGTTTTCTTGAAGGCGGGGAAAGTATTTTTTTGTTTCTATTTTTACGTATGTTATGAGAGAATTATGCTGGTGGTGGTTTTTCTTATCAAAATAATGTGATGTATTTGAGATAATCTGGCTGGTGAGTTTTTCTTTTTGCCAAGAAAGTGGAGAAAATACAGCTCCTGAAGATTGAACTGTCTTCTAGTCATATGATATATATGAGATAATTATGCTGGTGTTTCTGTTTCTTATCAAAATCATGTGATGTCTTTGAGATAATTTTGCTGGTGACACTTTCATTTTTGGTGAATTTGTTACGTATTTTCTGAGAGAATTATGCTGGTGGTGCTTTTTCTTATCAAAATCATGTGATGTGTTTGAGATAATTTGGCTGGTGAGATTTTCTTTTTATCAGAGTCATGTGAGGTCATTGAGATAATATGGCTGGTGATGTTTTCTTGAAGGTGGGGAAAGTATTTTTTTGTTTCTATTTTTTACGTATTTTATGAGAGAATTATGCTGGTGGTGCTTTTTCTTATCAAAATCATGTGATGTATTTGAGATAATTTTGCTGGTGAGACTTTCTTGAAGGTGGGGAAAGTATTTTTTTGTTTCTATTTTTTACGTATTTTATGAGAGAATTATGCTGGTGGTGCTTTTTCTTATCAAAATCATGTGATGTATTTGAGATAATTTTGCTGGTGAGACTTTCTTTTTGCCAAGAAAGTGGAGAAAATACAGCTCCTGACAATTGAACTGTCTTCTAGTCATATGATATATATGAGAAAATTATTCTGGTGTTTCTGTTTCTTATCAAAATCATGTGATGTCTTTGAGATAATTTGGCTGGTGATGTTTTCTTGAAGGCGGGGAAAGTATTTTTTGTTTCTATTTTTTACGTATGTTCTGAGAGAATTATGCTGGTGGTTTTATTTTAGTATTGTATCATTTAATGTGGAGATTGCATCATTTCTATCAAGTTTGCTGCATGCCATTATTACTAAGCAAACATTTGTTCTTGGAAAATATATTGTAATTTTATGCATAGCCTTGAGGTATTTCTTCTTTCAATTGAATCAAGGTGGGGAAAATACAGCTTCTGATGCTTTGGTCTATTTTCATATACCTTTATTTAGATTAACTGCCTTTAATGACGTAATTTGTTATTGATGATGCAATAAGGTGGATAAATTCTTTGATAGTATACTGTTTTGATAAGATCTTGAGGCTGTGTATTGTATATTTCTTTTTGAAATTTGTAATTGTAATGTGTAAATCTGTTTTGCGTAATTCTTTTTATTATCATTTTTTTTCTTTTGTTTTATTGGTAAGCTTGAAACTGGTACTAACGGTATGGAATACCACATCGGCCTGGCTGGAGGACCTTGAGATGGCAGGTGAGTTTTATCTTTGTGCATGATACATGATTATTGGCTGTTGACTGGTGATATAAATTGCAATATACAGGGTTAGATTTTTTTAAGCCAACCAAAACAGAAGCGTTTTTTGATCACAACATTTGGAATCTCAAATTGATGAAGGAATCAGCTAAACCTCCAGAGAATCTCCCAAAATCTGAACACTCCTTCTTCAAAATGGTTCAGAGCCTTCTTTACCCCGCCAATCCAGTTAAACATTTTCGGGCAAATGTTATGTTTGAATCCATTAGTTTAGTCTCATACAATGTGGTTGCACCAACATCAAATTCGAACGGGGAGCAGTTGAATACCTTGCCTCCTGCTTGAGTAAATCGAAGCAACGTGCAACCCAACTCAGAATTGAAGGTGGCGGGGCTGACAATGAGATATCCACAAAGCCGCACAAGAACCTGGAGGATCTAATGGATACAGTTATCCATTTGATGATTGCGAAAACATGGTACGTGCACATACAAAGGTCGAAGTTAATGGCATCAAAGGCAAACTCACGAACTCAAAAAAAAATGAGGCCATCAAAGATCTTTTGGCGTGTCACAAGAATCTCAGAATAAATCGAATTTGCTATGGTATATTAGCGGCATTCTGTGCGGCGGGGGTTCGTGGTTTGATGGTATGCTCAGATGACTGGAGAACAAGCTCAGTTAAAGGGGCTTTATCACTAATTGACATTTCCGAAAAACTTTCAGAGGGTAAAAATCTAGTGGAGCCAGTGTGGCTATGTACTAATAAGTATATATGTAATTTACTGAATAAAAGTTTCTTCTCATTAGAGTCTTTTAACCCCACTGTACCTCTTAGATTTGAATTTGCACAATGCTTAGTATTAGACTTTGGTGATGCCTGGGTGGCGAAAAGCGGTCTTGGATAAAGTGATGAGGTCACCTTGACGGTACCCAGGTCAGCTAAACTCACAACCAGGATTGACCCGTTTTAGATTAGCTTTGTACTAGATAGATTGTAATTTAATTTTGCAAAGTGATTTATGAACTTAATAATCATGACTTCCTATCCTACTACTGCCCGGATGCCACAGTCTGAGTACCAATAGTAATTGTACGGCGGCATGCCTCCGTACATCATTGCAAAGACTCCGACAAGACGCAAGCTGAGTCAGGCGTTGTGCCCGCGAGTCACACATGCGGGGGCATTGTGGGAAGTCGCGCTTATCACTTCCTGCCAGCCCATAATAGGCCAAATGTTCCTGTGTCTTTCAAGAGGACTAGGATAGCTAGGGATCCGCAGCAGGATGCATATTGCATTTGCGTGTGCTTGCAATATTCCAAATGGTTGGATTGGAAAGTGATTGCATGGGAACATCAATGTGTAAAATTGAATAATGCACTATCCACTGCAATTTTCAGGTTCAGGTATTTGAGATCGCGAATTTGCCAAGGTCAGGTGTGATCTTCCTTTTTAGCCGCAATCAAAAAAGATTCATCAACCGCAATTCAATTTAGGTGATATTAATAAATCAGTAATCATTCGGTTTCATTTCATTTTCTGCTGAAAGCATGCCATTCACGAAAAAAGGGAACTCGCGAGAAAGCGTCAGGCTGAGGAACGAAAGTGTGAGTTGCTCGCTTAATCTCAGTTTATATATATAGATACATATATATGCTTCCACATTTATGTGGCACCCTCATTGGGCCACACGGAAGAACATTGGCTTTAGTCGGTTCAGATTGTGCCAATGTCATGTGGGCTCCAACAGGGAAGTCAAAGGATGTGTGCCGAAGAAAGCTCCTTGGCAGTATCTGATATCTTGTGTGCTTCAACACATAGTGATCCCTCAACCACTTGGGAATAGTAGCAGATCCCAAAAGACAAATGAGCACAAAACGACCCAAATGAATAGGTTGTTTTCCTCCTCTTGCCCAACAGCACAAATATCAATGCCAGTATCAGCAAATATCACCCCAAGTGAAATTCGGAGGGTTGTGGATGTCAATCAGATCAAACGCATTCACTTTGGCCGTGTGGCAATTTTCATTTCAACCGGATTACTCATTGCCCTTGTTGAATTCCGACCATTCACAACAATGAGTGAAGTCGAGGTCAATCAATGGGATGAATTATCACAATTCTTATTTCGCGAAAAGAGATTCACCTACCCAATTGCAACCAATGGAGCATTACTGGAGGGATTTATGTTCGCAATTGGGTGGCGCAAATGCAGCACAAAGAATGAACAATTTGGTCTGTATGGAAGTGTCGGGAAAATTCAAAACGCAAAAGATGAATGGCAGAACCGAGGTCCCAATCTTAGCTCGGTGGGTTGCATTCTAGGTCAATCCTTACGATATGTTGGGGATAATTTATTTGAGAAGATTCAAAATTTCTACAATTCATTGGGGGTTCCATCTTTTGATCAAGTCAACTATGAAGGCAATATTCCGGCAAATCAGGGTGCATTCGAGTTTGCTTCCGCACTCACTTTCACCATGAATGGATTCAAAAACGCACCTCATGTTGATAAGGATGCATCGCTGTATGCTCGGGATGGTGGTTTCAAGCTGATAAGCGGACCGGCCAAATTCAAAGAGATGCGTCAAAGCGGTGTACAGGTGGAAAATTGATTTTCCCAAATGAGCATTTTTGGATTGATCTATCCGCATGTCATGGGCTCATTCAGGTAGTGTGGGCCAGTAGTACATTTGTTCATTATACTGATCCAGCACAGGACAACAAAAGCACGACACTAGTGGGTATGTCCGCACAATGCTCAAGCAGGTTAGCAAAAACGATGCGGCAAAAAAACCATGGCTATTATGAGATTGGCGAGAGAGCGGGCTATCAAATCAGGGATGGTAATACAATCTCATGCCGATTCAAAGAATGAGGAGATTTGCATGTGTGTTGGGTAAGTAATGGTGGGGTAAGGCAGAGGACAATATACACCAGGATTGGATGGATTCGAGTGCGGGAGATGGGGTGTCTCACATGAAAAAGGGGTGAAGTGGATTATGTACGGTGGCATGCCATCGTACATCTGTCCTGGTTTGTTGCTATTGTCCAGGATGCCAATGCTTCACACACGAATCCTTATGCTTGTGCAGGTTCCGACAATGCTAAGAGTTCCTTACGCCTATGCGGGGTGCCGACGCTACACATGCCAATCCTTACGCCTGTGCAGGCTCCCGAAAATTTACACGCCAATCCTGACGCTTGTGAAGGTTCCCAAAAATGCTAAAAATTCCTTACGCCTGTAAAGGCTTCTGATGATTCACACGCCAATCCTTACGCTTGTGAAGGTTCCCCACAATGCTGAAAATTTCTTGGCCTGTGCAGGATCCCGAGAATTCACACGCCAATTCTTACGCCTGTGCAGGCTCCCAACAATTCACACGCCAATCCTTATGCTTGTGAAGGGTCCCAAAAATGCTAAAAATTCCTTACACCTGTACAGGCTTCCAACGATTCACACGCCAATCCTTACGCTTGGGAAGGTTGCCAACAATGCTGACAAATTCTTACGCCTGTGCAGGCTCCCGACAATTCACACGCCAATCCTTATGCCTGTGCAGGCTCCCAACAATTCATACGCCAATCCTTATGCCTGTGCAGCCTCCCAACAAGTCACACACCAATCCTTACGCTTGTGAAGGTTCCAAACAACTTAAACAATTCAATACATGAGTAACATTAATAGTGTGTGACCATAGGAAAGGCCATGTTTCACAAATCTGGAGTGGATTGCTCACATGCGGGAAGCTCCCGCTTTTTTACAGTTAAGAATGGATATGGCTCTAAACCATGGAAGGAGAAAATATAGGAGACGGTAACGGCAACTATTGGCGCATTTTGGGAAAAAGAGGTTCACGAAAACAAATACTCACTCAAAATTTTGGTGGGGCACTTATAAAAATTTTTCTCACGCAATAGGATATTTGAACCATTGAGGAAAATATAATTTCACATAAGCAAAGAATGTAATAGAAATTGAACATAACAATAATTGAAGACAAATAACTTATTTAAAAGAAAGTATTACAAATAATAAAAAGAGGAAATCATGACATTTTTTTTAAATTTGTATTTTTCTAAGAATTTCGAGACTATCCCGGTGATGTCCTCCTTTGGATAAGCCTCCAGTGCCTGGGCAAGGAGGGAGTTTAGTTCCTCCCGGAATTCCCGGTGCATCTCATTTCGATGAGTTGCATCCACAAAAGGAATCATGTGGAGCAAGCGGCCATGCTCCAACAAGATTTGGTTGATCGATTCGTGGACGATAGCTCGAGGAATCATTAAGTTGGTCGCAGGTCGGTGAATTCGTGGCGAGCGTCATTGTGGGAATGAGAGGAGCTTGGCACCGGGGGGGAGGAGGAGGTTGGGTTCTCGGGGGCAATGGGAGGGAGATCCTGGGAAGGAACCGGGGTAGGAGTGGAGGGAGGGGGAACAGGAGGGGAAGATGGTGGAGTCGGTGAAGAAGAAGGGGGAGGGGGAGGGGGAGGGGGGGATCCAACGGGCGTATCGTCGATGATGATTATCGAGCGAGGAGTGGCCGGACGATCTGGAGACGGTCAAAGAAAAAATGAGGAAAAGTGGATATGGATCGAAGAGAAAGAAGGGGTGACTTACCATAAGGTTCCTCCATGGATTGCGTAGGAGCCACCTCAGGTTCTGGCTCACAAGGCGTATCGTCCTCAGGTGGTTGGGACGATGGACTTGGGCCAGGAATAGGTGGCTCTTTGGTTTGGGAGGGTTCTAAAAAAGGAGTAAGAGTCAGTTCACTCGACTCGAAAGTGAAAGTGAAAATGAAATGAAGCTTTGGCTGATAACCGCAGAATAATTCCTCAGACCATCGGGTGCCACTCGGGCCTGGAGTGGGTTGCCGGGGGGTTTGCTCGCGAGGCAAACTAGGAACGGGAGAGTCATGTTGGGGGGGATTTGGGGGGTTTTCTTCTATGAGTAATGGAAAAAAGTCAGTATTATTGCGTGAAGAGAAATGAGATAAGGAGGAGAAAGAAAACTTACTTTGGCATTTGAATCCCATCGGTGACAAGACATGGTGACAATCAGCCCAAGCTCGAATGTCCTCTCGCCATTGCCATCCTTCATCGGCTGGATAATCACTTCGCTCCGGTCAAGGAGTGAAGTGACCATCAGATGGTGGCCTAGGAGGGGGAGTGGACAGGGCTAATCGTCTGGAATCATTCCTGTTGGCCTGTTTGGGGGCCCGGAGTCCATTCACGCTCGGAAATGGTTTCATCATCGTCGACCACAAAAGAGTCCTCGCAAGGGTGTCTTGGGCGGGAACTCCTCTGGCCTCGTGGTTGGAAGGGGCGGACAACAAACGAACATTTCTTGTGTGCTTGTTGGCAAGCATCACAAGCGTTGTTTGTCGTTGAGGAACAAATGCAGGGGATACCCCGCTTGGTGCATAAAGTGCACGACATCTAAAAACAAAACAATTGAGGTTAGTAATTGCATACAAAGTAAACAATCAAGAGAAAAAATGAAGACGTACGATGAATTATAAATTTAAAACGGAAACAAAATAAGAACGCTCTAGTCGGAAGTTTTTAAAAGTCTGGAAAAGAGTCATGAAGAAAAATAAGTATTAATATCGGTACATAATGTTGACAAAAGTTAAAAAAAGAGGTAACACACAAGGTGGATAGAAGGGAGGTTCTGAAAGGATCAGAAGAAGAAACAAACAGGCAAAAGTAAGGGGAGTGGGTTTAGTGGAGTGCAAAAGACAAAAGTAGAAAGGCAGGAAGACCAAGGGGAATACGCACAAGAAGGACAAACGCGGGTGAGGTTGAACGAAGTGGAGCGGGTGAGAAAGAAAGTGAAGGGCGTGTCGTGTGAAGATGGTCTTTTATACCATGGTGAAGCTGAGACAATCTCAGCAGTTGCAGCACCCGCAAAAGTCTCAGCTTCAAGGCGTGTGGGCAAAATTGAAGCTGAGTCTCAGTGAATGCTGCAACTGAGAAGTGAAATGCTCGCGTGAGGCAGAAGAACAATGGGGGTCTGGCTGAGTATTGCAATTTATTGAATTTTCAAGCTGAGTCAAATCCCCTTTGTTTCCTTAAATTGCCACCCAATCACCCAGGAGGGTGGTCGTGAGGCCCTTGTTGAATGTGCATTGTGGGTGCAATGCACAAGTGACCCATGCAGAAAAGCACCCGGTGCATTTGGTCACAAGTGACCGCGGCAAGATCACCGGCCGTATGGCCTGGTAATAGTCTTTGAACAAAGGGGGGGCTGTAAGACAAGTGAATACAGTGTGAGCTTGCCTCGACCCATTGCTCAGGTTTGCTTTCGGGTCATAATTGAAATGCTCAGTGGCTGAACATTTTAATTGCACAGTAATTGAACTATTGATATAACAATATGAAATGCACCATGCTGAGGCATTGCTCAGTTGCTTTTGTATGCACACAATCTGAGCATTTGGCACAGCATCGGCTGACATTTCACACGCTTTGGTGAAGTGCTCCAAACTGAGCCTTCCAATCAACTAATGCAAAAATAGTTCATTCCATGGCTTTACTGAGCACTTCCACACGGTGCGTTTGACCATGACATGCTCAGCTTGCATGTTCAAATCAGGTGAAACGCAATGCTGAGCATGTGGCACATGAGCTACGTATATGCAAACAATCGGAATGTGAGCTTTAGAGGTAATTTCATATACCCAAAAGACCACAAATATAAAAAATAACATATTAATATAAATAAAATAAATTTATTTATATTATTAAAATAAAAATCAAAATATAAATATAAAATTATATTAAAAATAAAAAATTAATTATAATTTAAAAATAAAAAATACATTAAATTTTGTAAATATAAAATTACATTTATACTTGAAAAAATTAAGTAAAAATGAAACTTTAACAAAATTGTGAGAAAATAAATAAATTTGGAAAAAAGTTAAATAAAATTTATTATAACTTTTTATCCAATAAATAAACATATAAAATTTATTTCACCATTGGATTCCTCATAAAAAATCAGGTGGGGTCACCTCTGAGTGAAATTCTTGTAACTCAACTCTAAATAAGCTTAAATTAAGTTTTTAGTATTTTCAATACAAAAGTTGAAAATCCTCAAAACCTTAATTTAATTCACACCACATGTGGTGTTAACCATCAATTTTTGTGTTAAAATTGAGGTGTTATGTTTAGTTTAGAAGTTATGAGGAATTGAAGTATTTTCAATTGAATTCTATTGAAATGTCAAAATGTGCGCGTGTATTACATAAGTGAACTTTGATTTACATATGAGGTGTCAATTATTACTGTATTGTACTGTACAATTGAATTGAATTACATATGTAAATTATAAGTATAATACATGATGAGGAATTAAAGGAAAAATAAGTTGGAAAGATTAAATTTGGGGGGGAAAAGGAACTCCAGCTCTAAGGGGGAGCTAGACCCCCAAAATCCTTGCTGACAGGCGTGGGATGTCAAAATTCACGCAAACGTTCATCACTTTTGGCCTGGAATTGAGTTACAGGGTCTGTGGACTCAATTGATGATGAGGTTTTGATACCAACTGGGGTAGTTTTAGCTGTTGCCAAGAGGGTAAAACTACCCTTAAGATAAAACAATCATAATAAAAACAGTTTTAACTGGTTTCTACGCCTCTGACACACATTCTGACGTGTTTTGAAGGCTCTAGGCCTGGTATTGCTATAGTAATGGATGATTTAAGGGTCTAAAATGGCTAAAAATGGCTAAAAATGGCTTAAACCAGCCCTTTTTGGTTTAAACCAGGGTTCAATGATGCCATAATTGGCTTTTCTGTTGTCAGACTGTTTTTCACGACTGACAAGAGTAAATTTTACTTTTGGAGTAAGAGAATTGATGGCTATAAAAGAATGTCTTCTTTGCCCCACTTTTCTCTTGATGTTAGAATCTTTTCCTTTTATTAATTAGTTTAAAACTGTTAAACCAATCAATCAAAGATTCCAACCACCACTTTTAAATCATTTTAATCCTTTAACCACGTGAAAAAAATCATTATAATCATTGTTTGTAACTCTTATAATCATTTTTACCCCTGAACCACCCCAAAAGTGAATTAAAGCATCTTTCATCACTGTAAACTTTGTCACTTTGTTTCCAAATTCACTCTGGTCACTTTTGGGCGTGTTTTCTCTTTAATACTCTTTTTAAAGACTTTGTTCTTTAATTAATTGCTTGCAGTTCTTTGCTCAATTAATTCCAATTGAAATTGCTCTTGAAGAAATTTCTTTTGTAGCCTTAAAATATCTCTTGTAGAGTATTTTTTGGATAAATTTTTATTGTTGGTAAAACAATAAATTTTTATAATATTATTGTTTTATACTAATAAAGTTATAAACAACAAAATTGGCGTGTTTTCTCTTAAAAATAATATTTCATACTATTTTTAATTGATTTTTACCTTATACAAATTTTGAGGACAGGAAAAGTACTTGATTTTTAATCAAAGTTTCATATCCACACCTTACATTTGGGGGCCCAGCCGTGATATTTTACCTGTGACATATTTTTTTACTCATTTTAAATCTTTTTTCTTATATTGAAAAATTTAAAAACATATAAAAAATACTTATAATTCAAAAAAATCCATAAAAAATAACTTTTTTTCATATTATAAGTGAGGCTTATATTTTTATTTCTTTTTTGAAATAACGTTTTTTTTACTTAATTAATTGGCTTTTTCATTAATTTTAGTGTCTGACAACGTGGTAAGACAAGAAAACATTGAAACAGCCTCAACAGTAACCAGCATTATCCCTGCCAGTACTGTTAATTCTGATCATAATAGTACTGTTATTGTGACTCAAAATAACCAGCCTGAACCAATATCTTCTGAATTGATTAACTTGGACATAAGTAATACCCTTCGGAAAGCTAAAAATTTGGCCAATAGTAAGTTTTTGACGTAAAAATACTATTTTAAGCCTTTTTTAACCATAATTATGCCTTCAACCAGGTCAGGAGCCAGCTACAATCCCTCAAGCAGCTCCCAAAAAGGTAATAGACGTGATTATGGCAGAGGCCAACCAGGTACAGAAGGAAAAGGGTCAGTTGATGACTTCCAAACAACTAAAATGGGTCATTCTGAAGCTGATAATACCATTTTACCTTCAAAAAGAGCTGACACCGCCACAACAAGCCTCTGTGGACATATACAAAGCCAGCCACAGTGCATACAACAATGCACTTCAATTCAAAGAGTACCAGATCCTTGCAGACCTGTGGAAGAATTGCATGAATTCTTACCTGACAGTAAGAAAATTCTTGGGCCATCCCAACACTTGCAAATTGCTCAATGGATGGCATCCATTGATGGAGAAGAAAAACATGATGCTTTTGACACTAGAATGGAGGAAAAAAAACCCTCCACCACCCAAACCAGTGCCAAAAACAGCCCCAGTGGCCAGCAGCAGCAATTCCAACGTGAAAAAGCAGCCACAAGCTCCAAACAAGGGCAAAGGGAAGGCACCAGCCCCAAAACCTTACAGCCAGGGCTACAGAATCCCAAAGATTCAGCAGGATGCCATGGAAAATGTATTTCAGATGGCCAGAACCATGATGGAATTACAGAAGAAGGAGGAAGCCAGATTAAGGTTCCAGAAATGATTTCTGACATATTTGATTCCATCCCAGAGTTGTATAATGCTATAAATGACATGAAAAAACATCTTTCTGATAAAAATGACACCATTTGTAACAACATTAAAACAAACAACCTGAGTCTGTGCCAAATTAATGAAACACTTATGTGTTTTGAAAAAGTTTTAAGAACAATTAAAAATTCTAATAATGACAATTCTTCTAACATTAAAATAAATGAACAATCTGCCATTATTAAAGAATTAACAGATAAATATTCTAAATTCAATATTGATGACATGATTGAAACAATAATTAAACAAGCCATAAATATTATCAAAACAGATAACAAAAAAGTGCTTGATGACATTTCAAATTCATTTACTGAAGTAAAGACATATACCATTGCCTTGAAAAAGTGTTTTGATGCTTCACAAGAAGAAGTATCAAAATTATCAATGAAATTGAATCAAGTCACTGCTGATAATACAAGACAGACAGAGTTATGGCAAGAACTGACACATAAGGAAGACATGTATAAAATTGAAGTAATAAATTTAATACAAAGCTTCCAACATGAATACAGAAATTCCCAAAGGTGTAGCAACAGTAAAATGAATGACATTGAACAAATACTGAACACCTTACCAAGAATGTCTACACCTCTAAATCAAAATGAGGGCACAAGAATTCCAAATCCACAAGTATTGGATCCTGATAATTCACAATTAAAAAATGAATTATCCACTTCTTTTCATAACTTGGAACCATCAATGGGCCAAGCACTCTTGAAAGAAGTTCCAAAACTTAAAGAATGGCCTCACTTCAGTGGTGAAGGAGAGTATGACCATATGGAATTCATTAGAGGTATTGACATGATCAAAGAGGATTTTGAATTACCAGAAAGATTGGTAACAGCCAGGTTTAACACCTTGTTTACCAGATCAGCTCACAGATGGTACATCAAAATAAGACAAGCACATGGACACCAGAGTTGGACTTGGTGGAAAACCCAAATCATCAACAAATGGGCAAATGATGCTTGGAGGTTTAAAGTTGAAACAGCCTTTGAATATGCCAAATTTAATGCTGATAAAGACAGAGCTTTACCATGGTTTTGCCAACAAAAGGACAGATTAACAGCATTATATCCTGACATGGCAGAGTTTATGATCCATAGAAAAATTCTGAGACAATGTGGAGGTGACTTAGAGAATGCTGTCAAAAGCAGGACTACTGAACAATCTTCAGCAGAAGATATTATTAATATACTAGAAGAAGTAACCACCAGAACCAAAATTGGTTCTAGTAGGGCGAATCTCAAAACAAGGTTTAATACACCTTGGAAAGATTCTGTGGACAAAAACCCCAAAGAAAATTCTGGTAATATTAAATATAAATCTGCAGATACAGTCAGAAAATGCCATATTTGCCAAAGCACCACCCATTTAGCCAATACATGTCCAAAGAGGGGGAAAATCAATGAAATTGACATTGAAAAGGAACCAGATGTTGAAAAAGAAGACATAATTGAAGACAATTCAGATGATAAGTCATCCATATTTTCTGAATCTTGTAAAGATATAGAAAATATCAATGCCACTTTTGACATCATGGAATCTTATTCCCACTTACCACAATTGAGCAATGGTCAAGTTGATTTATCAAAAGTTGTGTGACAAAGACACAGTATTTGAGATGACTGTTGACAGAGTCAAAGCTTTTGAATCTCTAAGAGAAGCATTGACCACTGCTCCACTCTTACTGATGCCAGACTTTAAATTACCTTTCAAACTTTATATTGATGCATCAGGGGATGGACTAGGTGCTGCACTTCACCAAGTTCAGATCATAAATGACAAACCTGTAGAAAGACAAATATGTTTCATATCCAGGCAAATCAAACCAACTGAAGCCAGATATGGAGCAAGTCAAATGGAATGTCTATGCCTTGTCTGGGCCTTGGAGAAATTGAACTATTTCTTAGAGGGATGTGTTTTTGAAGTAATAACAGATTGTACAGCTGTGAAATCACTTTTGAACATGAAAACTGTAAGGTGTGGATATGAAACTTTGATTAAAAATCAAGTACTTTTCCTGTCCTCAAAATTTGAATAAGGTAAAAATCAATTAAAAATAGTATGAAATATTATTTTTAAGAGAAAACACGCCAATTTTATTGCTTATAACTTTATTAGTATAAAACAATAATATTATAAAAATTTATTGTTTTACCAACAATAAAAATTTATCCAAAAAATACTCTACAAGAGATATTTTAAGGCTACAAAAGAAATTTCTTCAAGAGCAATTTCAATTGGAATTAATTGAGCAAAGAACTGCAAGCAATTAATGAAAGAACAAAGTCTTTAAAAAGAGTATTAAAGAGAAAACACGCCCAAAAGTGACCAGAGTGAATTTGGAAACAAAGTGACAAAGTTTACAGTGATGAAAGATGCTTTAATTCACTTTTGGGGTGGTTCAGGGGTAAAAATGATTATAAGAGTTACAAACAATGATTATAATGATTTTTTCACGTGGTAAAAGGATTAAAATGATTTAAAAGTGGTGGTTGGAATCTTTGATTGATTGGTTTAACAGTTTTAAACTAATTAATAAAAGGAAAAGATTCTAACATGAAGAGAAAAGTGGGGCAAAGAAGACATTCTTTTATAGCCATCAATTCTCTTACTCCAAAAGTAAAATTTACTCTTGTCAGTCGTGAAAAACAGTCTGACAACAGAAAAGCCAATTATGGCATCATTGAACCCTGGTTTAAACCAAAAAGGGCTGGTTTAAGCCATTTTTAGCCATTTTTAGCCATTTTAGACCCTTAAATCAGCCATTACTATAGCAATACCAGGCCTAGAGCCTTCAAAACACGTCAGAATGTGTGTCAGAGGCGTAGAAAGCAGTTAAAACTGTTTTTATTATGATTGTTTTATCTTGAGGGTAGTTTTACCCTCTTCGCAACAGCTAAAACTACCCCAGTTGGTATCAAAACCTCATCATCAATTGAGTCCACAGACCCTGTAACTCAATTCCAGGCCAAAAGTGATGAACTTTTGCATGAATTTTGACATCCCACGCCTGTCAGCAAGGATTTTGGGGGTCTAGCTCCCCCTTAGAGCTGGAGTTCCTTTTCCCCCCCAAATTTAATCTTTCCAATTTATTTTTCCTTTAATTCCTCATCATGTATTATACTTATAATTTACATATGTAATTCAATTCAATTGTACAGTACAATACAGTAATAATTGACACCTCATATGTAAATCAAAGTTCACTTATGTAATACACGCGCACATTTTGACATTTCAATTGAATTCAATTGAAAATACTTCAATTCCTCATAACTTCTAAACTAAACACAGCACCTCAATTTTAACACAAAAATTGATGGTTAACACCACATGTGGTGTGAATTAAATTAAGGTTTTGAGGATTTTCAACTTTTGTATTGAAAATACAAAAAACTTAATTTAAGCTTATTTAGAGTTGAGTTACAAGAATTTCACTCAGAGGTGACCCCACCTGATTTTTTATGAGGAATCCAATGGTGAAATAAATTTTATATGTTTATTTATTGGATAAAAAGTTATAATAAATTTTATTTAACTTTTTTCCAAATTTATTTATTTTTTCACAATTTTGTTAAAGTTTCATTTTTACTTAATTTTTTCAAGTATAAATGTAATTTTATATTTACAAAATTTAATGTATTTTTTATTTTTAAATTATAATTAATTTTTTATTTTTAATATAATTTTATATTTATATTTTGATTTTTATTTTAATAATATAAATAAATTTATTTTATTTATATTAATATGTTATTTTTTATATTTGTGGTCTTTTGGGTATATGAAATTACCTCCAAGGCTCACATTCCCTCCCCCTAAAAAAAAGAATATTACTTTGTAATATTGGTGTTTCTAGTGTGTCTGAATCTCCTCAGGAGTTTGGTAGCTTCTGGTATATCTTTTTCTTCTAACCATTCATCTTCACAAGTTGGGTCACTGTACCTAACAAGGTATTCCCTTACTTTCTTGGTTCTTAATTTCCTTTCTTTAAGAACTTTGGTTATTTTCTTAGTACCAGATGTCTCAATAGGAGGTATAACTTGGGGAACCTTATTCCTCAAGGGAAATTTCTCAGCATCACTAGATTTATATGGTTTTATCAAGCTCACTGGAAATGTAGGGTGCTTATTGCTAAGTTCTTCAGATAACTCTACTTCAACAGCATTTTCTCCATGGAGGGCCTTAATCACAAAAGGTCCTGCAAAGGAGTCTTTCAACTTTTTACATCCTTTGATGTTATTGAAGTTAGTGGTGGATACAAGAACTAGGTCCCCCACTTTGAAATCTGGAGTTGCATGAGATTTATCCCATTTGTCTTTAGCATATGCAAAAGAGTCCTCCATGCACCTTACTGCATGCTTTTAAGCTTTGTCTAGCATTCCTTTGAAGCTAGCAGCTGTGGGATGTATTTCAATTAAGTCTTTCCTCAAGGAGTCTTGGGGTAACTTGGGGTTCCATCCTTTTTCTAGAACAGCAGGAGTATGATTGGTACTAGCATGGATTGATGTTTTATATGCTAATTCCAGTGCTGGTAACAGAGTACACCAATCATGGGTAAATCCATCACAATCTTTGAATTCAAGGCCATATGCACAAAATCTTCTCACCATGTCCTCTAAGGTTTGGCTCATTCTTTCAGCCAGGCCATCAGTTTGTGGGTGGTAGGCTGTAGAGAAAGACAGTTTAGTGCCAAATAATTGGTGAAGATTTGTCCATAGTGCTGAAGTGAATTTGGGATCTCTATCACTGATGATATTTGTAAATATCCCAGTCCATGACACTACTCTATTCCATATCAGAAGAGCTGTATCCATGGCTGTATCATCTTTGTGACATGGTAAAAAGATTGGAGTTTTACTGAATCTGTCCACAATTACTAGGCAAGCATTATAGCTCCTGTCACCTCCTGGTGGTAGGCCAGTTACCCAATACATATGGACAATCTCCCAAGGTCTGTTTGGTTCTTGGATTTTCATCATATTTCCAAGTCTTTTGCCAGTGGATTTATTTGCCTTTTGGCATCTGTCACAGGTTTTGCAATACTCTGCAACATCTTTTTGCCACATTGGCCACCATATGCAGGTCTTCAATTTCTCTCTTGTTCTGTCTTCAGAAAGATGTCCTGAAAAGGGACTATCATGGCATTCTTTCTGTACAAGATTGATTAATGACCTGTCTACAACTGTCATGACACATGTGTGCTTGGTTCTGTGGTAAATTATACCATCCAGTAGGTGAAATCTTCCTTCATTATAATATTTTCTCCATACTTCATCCAAGGCATGTATTAGAGAGTTGTCTTTACAGTCTTTGTTAAGTAATTGGCATAAGATGCTACAATTCTTATCTTGAGTGTAACTATTTCTGACTTCTTCAAAGAAGGTGGTGTTCAAGTCTGTAACACTTATTCCTTCTATTGGAATTTGTGGTGAAGCTTCTTCTGGAACATAAGCAGGATTATCAATGTTATTTGGTAATGGCCATCTGCTTAGTCCATCTGCATTCTTATGAATATTCCCATCCTTATGAACAATAGTCATATTGCCTCTGTATTCTTGTATGGCTATTTGCCATCTGAGCATGTGTCTGTTAGGTGTTTTCATGTTCAAAAGTGATTTCACAGCTGTAAAATCTGTTATTACTTCAAAAACACATCCCTCTAAGAAATAGTTCAATTTCTCCAAGGCCCAGACAAGGCATAGACATTCCATTTGACTTGCTCCATATCTGGCTTCAGTTGGTTTGATTTGTCTGGATATGAAACATATTGGTCCTTCTACAGGTTTGTCATTTATGATCTGAACTTGGTGAAGTGCAGCACCTAGTCCATCTCCTGATGCATCAATATACAGCTTGAAAGGTAATTTAAAGCCTGGCATCAGTAAGAGTGGAGCAGTGGTCAATGCTTCTCTTAGAGATTCAAAAGCTTTGACTCTGTCAACAGTCATCTCAAATACTGTGTCTTTGTCACACAACTTATAAAGTGGTCTTGCTATGGATGCAAAGTCTTTAATGTGTTGCCTGTAATATCCTGCAAAACCCAAGAATGACTGAATTTCCTTCTTATTCTGAGGCATGGGTTTTAACAATACTGCTGCAACTTTGTTTTTATCAATCCCAAGGGACAAACCAGATACACCAAAGAATGATGAATTAAATCTTCCCTGAAGAACTCTCAGAGGGATGGTTAATCATTTACATTGATGACATTATTATCTGTTCAAAGACTTGGGAGGAGCACATGTACAGATTATCAAGAGTTTTGACAAAAATCCAATCAGTAAACATGAAAATCTCCCTGAAGAAATGTCATTTTGGATTTAAAGAACTTAAGGCACTAGGACATGTTGTATCTGGTTTGTCCCTTGGGATTGATAAAAACAAAGTTGCAGCAGTATTGTTAAAACCCATGCCTCAGAATAAGAAGGAAATTCAGTCATTCTTGGGTTTTGCAGGATATTACAGGCAACACATTAAAGACTTTGCATCCATAGCAAGACCACTTTATAAGTTGTGTGACAAAGACACAGTATTTGAGATGACTGTTGACAGAGTCAAAGCTTTTGAATCTCTAAGAGAAGCATTGACCACTGCTCCACTCTTACTGATGCCAGGATTTAAATTACCTTTCAAGCTGTATATTGATGCATCAGGAGATGGACTAGGTGCTGCACTTCACCAAGTTCAGATCATAAATGACAAACCTGTAGAAGGACCAATATGTTTCATATCCAGACAAATCAAACCAACTGAAGCCAGATATGGAGCAAGTCAAATGGAATGTCTATGCCTTGTCTGGGCCTTGGAGAAATTGAACTATTTCTTAGAGGGATGTGTTTTTGAAGTAATAACAGATTTTACAGCTGTGAAATCATTTTTGAACATGAAAACACCTAACAGACACATGCTCAGATGGCAGATAGCCATACAAGAATACAGAGGCAATATGACTATTGTTCATAAGGATGGGAATATTCATAAGAATGCAGATGGACTAAGCAGATGGCCATTACCAAATAACATTGATAATCCTGCTTATGTTCCAGAAGAAGCTTCACCACAAATTCCAATAGAAGGAATAAGTGTTACAGATTTGAACACCACCTTCTTTGAAGAAGTCAGAAATAGTTACACTCAAGATAGAAATTGTAGCATCTTATGCCAATTACTTAACAAAGACTGTAAAGACAACTCTCTAATACATGCCTTGGATGAAGTATGGAGAAAATCTTATAATGAAGGAAGATTTCACCTACTGGATGTTATAATTTACCACAGAACCAAGCACACATGTGTCATGACAGTTGTAGACAGGTCATTAATCAATCTTGTACTGAAAGGATGCCATGATAGTCCCTTTTCAGGACATCTTTCGGAAGACAGAACAAGAGAGAAAGTGAAGACCTGCATATGGTGGCCAATGTGGCAAAAAGATGTTGCAGAATATTGCAAAACCTGTGACGGATGCCAAAAGGCAAATAAATCCACTGGCAAAAGACTTGGAAATATGATGAAAATCCAAGAACCAAACAGACCTTGGGAAATTGTCCATATGGATTGGGTAAGTGGCCTACCACCAGGAGGTGACAGGAGCTATAATGCTTGCCTAGTAATTGTGGACAGATTCAGTAAAACTCCAATCTTTTTACCATGTCACAAAGATGATACAGCCATGGATACAGCTCTTCTGATATGGAATAGAGTAGTGTCATGGACTGGGATATTTACAAATATCATCAGTGATAGAGATCCCAAATTCACTTCAGCACTATGGACAAATCTTCACCAATTATTTGGCACTAAACTGTCTTTCTCTACAGCCTACCACCCACAAACTGATGGCCTGGCTGAAAGAATGATCCAAACCTTAGAGGACATGGTGAGAAGATTTTGTGCATATGGCCTTGAATTCAAAGATTGTGATGGATTTACCCATGATTGGTGTACTCTGTTACCAGCACTGGAATTAGCATATAAAACATCAATCCATGCTAGTACCAATCATACTCCTGCTGTTCTAGAAAAAGGATGGAACCCCAAGTTACCCCAAGACTCCTTGAGGAAAGACTTAATTGAAATACATCCCACAGCTGCTAGCTTCAAAGGAATGCTAGACAAAGCTAGAAAGCATGCAGTAAGGTGCATGGAGGACTCTTTTGCATATGCTAAAGACAAATGGGATAAATCTCATGCAACTCCAGATTTCAAAGTGGGGGACCTAGTTCTTGTATCCACCACTAACTTCAATAACATCAAAGGATGTAAAAAGTTGAAAGACTCCTTTGCAGGACCTTTTGTGATTAAGGCCCTCCATGGAGAAAATGCTGTTGAAGTAGAGTTATCTGAAGAACTTAGCAATAAGCACCCTACATTTCCAGTGAGCTTGATAAAACCATATAAATCTAGTGATGCTGAGAAATTTCCCTTGAGGAATAAGGTTCCCCAAGTTATACCTCCTATTGAGACATCTGGTACTAAGAAAATAACCAAAGTTCTTAAAGAAAGGAAATTAAGAACCAAGAAAGTAAGGGAATACCTTGTTAGGTACAGTGACCCAACTTGTGAAGATGAATGGTTAGAAGAAAAAGATATACCAGAAGCTACCAAACTCCTGAGGAGATTCAGACACACTAGAAACACCAATATTACAAAGTAATATTCTTTTTTAGGGGGAGGGAATGTGAGCCTTAGAGGTAATTTCATATACCCAAAAGACCACAAATATAAAAAATAACATATTAATATAAATAAAATAAATTTATTTATATTATTAAAATAAAAATCAAAATATAAATATAAAATTATATTAAAAATAAAAAATTAATTATAATTTAAAAATAAAAAATACATTAAATTTTGTAAATATAAAATTACATTTATACTTGAAAAAATTAAGTAAAAATGAAACTTTAACAAAATTGTGAGAAAATAAATAAATTTGGAAAAAAGTTAAATAAAATTTATTATAACTTTTTATCCAATAAATAAACATATAAAATTTATTTCACCATTGGATTCCTCATAAAAAATCAGGTGGGGTCACCTCTGAGTGAAATTCTTGTAACTCAACTCTAAATAAGCTTAAATTAAGTTTTTAGTATTTTCAATACAAAAGTTGAAAATCCTCAAAACCTTAATTTAATTCACACCACATGTGGTGTTAACCATCAATTTTTGTGTTAAAATTGAGGTGTTATGTTTAGTTTAGAAGTTATGAGGAATTGAAGTATTTTCAATTGAATTCTATTGAAATGTCAAAATGTGCGCGTGTATTACATAAGTGAACTTTGATTTACATATGAGGTGTCAATTATTACTGTATTGTACTGTACAATTGAATTGAATTACATATGTAAATTATAAGTATAATACATGATGAGGAATTAAAGGAAAAATAAGTTGGAAAGATTAAATTTGGGGGGGAAAAGGAACTCCAGCTCTAAGGGGGAGCTAGACCCCCAAAATCCTTGCTGACAGGCGTGGGATGTCAAAATTCACGCAAAAGTTCATCACTTTTGGCCTGGAATTGAGTTACAGGGTCTGTGGACTCAATTGATGATGAGGTTTTGATACCAACTGGGGTAGTTTTAGTTGTTGCCAAGAGGGTAAAACTACCCTTAAAATAAAACAATCATAATGAAAACAGTTTTAACTGGTTTCTACGCCTCTGACACACATTCTGACGTGTGTTGAAGGCTCTAGGCCTGGTATTGCTATAGTAATGGCTGATTTAAGGGTCTAAAATGGCTAAAAATGGCTAAAAATGGCTTAAACCAGCCCTTTTTGGTTTAAACCAGGGTTCAATGATGCCATAATTGGCTTTTCTGTTGTCAGACTGTTTTTCACGACTGACAAGAGTAAATTTTACTTTTGGAGTAAGAGAATTGATGGCTATAAAAGAATGTCTTCTTTGCCCCACTTTTCTCTTGATGTTAGAATCTTTTCCTGTTATTAATTAGTTCAAAACTGTTAAACCAATCAATCAAAGATTCCAACCACCACTTTTAAATCATTTTAATCCTTTAACCACGTGAAAAAAATCATTATAATCATTGTTTGTAACTCTTATAATCATTTTTACCCCTGAACCACCCCAAAAGTGAATTAAAGCATCTTTCATCACTGTAAACTTTGTCACTTTGTTTCCAAATTCACTCTGGTCACTTTTGGGCGTGTTTTCTCTTTAATACTCTTTTTAAAGACTTTGTTCTTTAATTAATTGCTTGCAGTTCTTTGCTCAATTAATTCAAATTGAAATTGCTCTTGAAGAAATTTCTTTTGTAGCCTTAAAATATCTCTTGTAGAGTAGTTTTTGGATAAATTTTTATTGTTGGTAAAACAATAAATTTTTATAATATTATTGTTTTATACTAATAAAGTTATAAACAATAAAATTGGCGTGTTTTCTCTTAAAAATAATATTTCATACTATTTTTAATTGATTTTTACCTTATACAAATTTTGAGGACAGGAAAAGTACTTGATTTTTAATCAAAGTTTCATATCCACACCTTACACGGAAGGTGCATGCACATTCGCTATATGCATGCAGGCTCAAGTAGTATTACACCTTCCTAATCTGTACAGCCAACACTGTAGTACACAGTACACCTTTGTAGATGTATGCTGCGGGGCAGAGCAAAAGCTGTTCAACAATGTAACATGCAATCACGTCAAGCCATCAAGTCATATCTCTCACCTGCATCCCTTTGATGCACCTTGTTCAACAGCTCTGCCTACCTATGGCACAGATATGCATGTAATCCAAGTTAATGTAAGTGGGTCATGGTGGGATGACTGTTTATTTGGGTCATACACAAACAGTGGATTCCATCCGGTGCCATTGTCGGGGCAAACAATGACTGGCCCTGCTTGTTCATTGCGCGTGTCATTGTCGGGCAGCCACACACTTTCATACGCACCCCCAATAGGTCATACACAGGCAACTTTCACACGCCTGGAAGACATTTTACTGCCAGTGTTCCGACCGGCTAGTTTCTTGGTCGGGTGGTCAGCTTTACTGCAGACGCTCACCTGCTCGCGCGTGGAAACCTGAGGCCAATCAGTGTGGACTTGCTTCAGCCTCATCCACATTAGAATAATCCCAGCCCATGTTTGCGTGGGTATCTCCCACCGCGGGTCATTTTCTTCACGTTCTCACACGCCCCGCGCAAGTTGTAGCACCTGGCTTGCAGCCAAAAATTCCCTTGGGTGGGTGGCCTCTTTTGCCAGAGTTTTGTACGCGCGTGAGGCAAAGACCCAGATGCCAATCTCGGTGGATTAGTACTTGCCTCAAACGCAATAGGGGTGAATGTATATGTGGATCACGGCTCACGGCTGGCGCCCCCTTTGATCATCCCACACATTCCCCCCTGGAAGCCCAGTAGGCATCAGTCAGCAAAAAACTTCAGGCAAAACCAAAGTCATGTTTGGTGGAATGCCACCAAACATATCTCAGCCGCCCACACACAAACATCCCCACAGTGAGATTGCCCTTTGAAACGGCCAACATTGCCCAGTAGGTCCCTGTGCGACAATTAACCTGGGGAAGATATGCATCCATGTTCGCTGTCACACCAGCGAACATGACTGCATGCCTCTAATATGCCCTCCACAATAAGTTGCTACAACCCACCCAATTTCGGATATGCTAATGTCAACCTTGTTCCACCAAAGGCTTTGTACCTTGCTGCAGATCCAGCAGTCATATTGGTGCACCCACATTTTGGCCACCTTGCCTTGATATATGTCCCAAATTGGATATGAAAATTATGAGCCCAAGAGGCCCACCCCCATCAAGACCATGCATGTAACCACAGGCCATCCCCCCTTGACCCCATTGCTGCCTCTCATATAAGTTCCCCACCTGCGCCTATTTGTCTTCATTCCGTTTAGCTAACCCCTCCCGATCATATAATTTCCAACTGTCCCCAAATAATTTAAAATAGCCATCATGTCAACCCCTTCACAACCACTTTGCATTGGGATGATTAATATTTGTATTCAAATAGATAGTGATATAGCCTTAAATCCTGAGGATTCCCACTTAGCTTCTTGGATTATCATATGGCACAATCAACACAACATATTTGTTTATCTCCCCAATCACCAGCATGCTATTGGCTCTCTACCTGGAGCCCTTTCCAAAACGTTGATACCATTCCTTGGGGCACCAAAAACTTTCATGCACTGTGGTCCTGGTGGGGCATGGATTGAAAATTGCCAATCCAATCCTTCTCAAATAGTATTTGTTGAGGGAGTATTTATGACTGATGCAAATGATCCCTCCTCATCTCAGAAACCCAATCTAGCATTGATGTTCTTCACATGGTATCCAAACATTTTATCCATAATGGAAAGCTTTCGAACACAAGATTTCAAGCTTAAAATGCCCAAAGAATATGACTGTAATACTCATAGTCAATGTCAACTCTTCACGCTGACATTTCCCGCTTCAAGCTCGACGCCAGTTTCATATCCTGCTGTTTCATCATTTATTTCCAAGCAAAAACTGATACAATTTCCCAGTGGATCAGACCTCCCCATCATGACCCCGCCCCATGCCATTATTCAAACCCCCCTCCTCCCTCATCAAAAGACCGGACTAGCTTTTCTCTGGGATTGAGAAATCCCCAATGGCCAATCAGCCCGTAACCTTTGGGCCACCTCACCCCCAGGATCCACTTTCAATGCCAGGCACATCATTACAAACAAGGTCGTTAGCTCATTTGAATCCCTTTCGACCAATACCCCTCTTGGAGGACTGCTTGCGGATGATATGGGATTAGGTAAAACCATTCAGGCCATTGCTCTAATTGGTACCTCCAAGGAGCGGATGATTGCAAACCCCCATCGCTCCACGCCCACCATGATCATCTGCCCCCCTTGCTTAATTACCAACTGGCAATCAGAAATATCCAAGCATGCTCAGGCTGGAGCGCTGCATTCCAAAATCTACCATGGTCCCACTCATCACTCATTATCCAAAGACGACATCTTAAAATATGATATCATCATCACCTCTTACAATAATATCACCCAAGAATTTAAGCAAACCAATACCTCTACATCATTCATTTTTCAAATCAATTGGCATCGTATAATTTTGGATGAAGCACAGTGAGTGTCTGATCTTAAATGATTCAAATTACCTTTTCTATCCAATAACCCTTGCCCCATCTTATAGCTATATTCTCTCTCAATACACTGCCACTCACCGTGCCATTAATAGACTCCTTTCATCCCGTCGAATATGCTTAATGGGCACACCTATTCACAACACCATTTATGACCTTTTGGGCATAATATCATTCATCACTCAACCCCAGAGCGCCGATCAAGATAACTGGTCACCATTCATCCTGAGTAGTCTTTCCAAAGGTTGCAATGATATCTTGCATTTGGCATTGCGGCATTTAAGTTTGCACCGCACCAAAACCACACATCTTGAATCCCTGCCCACTATTAGCCATCATTATGAGATGCTCCCACTCAACCCGACCATGCAGCAAGAATATTCCATATTATATGAAGAATTCCTATCATCCAAAAGCAAAGGACCAGGAGAATTTTTCAGAAATATTAATAAGCTGCGAATATGTTGTAACCATCACATCATGCTTAACACAATCGCGGAGGCGGATTTGGAAGACCCCGAGGGCAGGAGCACTCAGGATAACTCGCCAACAATCACACGAACTATTGTGGATGTGGAAACATGCATGATGAGTAGTAAAATTGCACACCTCCTACAAAGCTTAATGAAGAACAAACAAACAAGGTGTGGTCCAACCAAATCGGTGGTTTATACCCAATAGACCCAATTTCTAGATTTGTGCGTTAATTCTAATATGCACCCATTACCAATTGAATCCATCTGACTTTTTCATATTTTAGAATTGGTATTGCACTTGCCCATCACTCTATCCTTTCAGCACGAATTGATGGAACAATTACAGCACGAGCACAGGAGAAGGCACTGGAGAATTTCTTCAATAATCCTGAATGTGAAGTACTGATTGCAACCATTGCCGCAGCTGGAACTGGCCTCAATATAACTTGTGCTAATACGGTCTATTTAATGGTGAGGGGACCCCCAAAATTCTGCCCTGATTTGCGGCCCCTGACATCCACATTTCCAGGAGCCCAATTGGAACCCAGCCATTGAGGCTCAGGCTGTTGATCGACTCCATCGTATTGGCCAACAACAACCTGTAAAGGTCATCCACTATATCACTCCTCATTCAGTTGAGGTCAACATGCGGAAGGTACCTTTCAAGATCATCTTTGACCCTAATTGTATTGCTATTCTAAAATCCTTCCTTATGGAAATGCCATTTTCCAAACACCAATAGGTCCAAGAAAAGAAAAAATCATTAACTGCGTGAGCCTTACTGATATTATATAATTTGTGTTTGACCAAGTTGATAACTCTTGTTCACCCTGGCATAGGTCCACAATTATGAACACCATGAGTTGGATCGAGCTCCTTCAATATTTCCTCAATGAAAATGAGCAATAGAGTCTTATTTCTAAGGGAGACGGTGATACATTCCAATTCATATTGTCTATATTCTGACATATTTAGCAAGTTGTTGCATCTTTAAGAAATAATACTTAGATTGTATTACACCTGCACAAATAATTCACAAAATGTTAATTTGTAATGGTGCTATACATTTATATTACTAAGTTATTGCAGAGAATCCACATTTGGCCTAATAACTGGCATGTCAAGTATTTTGAGGGCGCTAGTCTGCATCTTACTACAGCCTTTGAGCCAATCTTGATCAAATACCTGAAATGATAAGCCTTCCGGAATATCACCATCATCTGTTGATCGTAATTCTGGCAATCTATCAATAGTTTTTTTACCCTTTTTTTTAATGCGATTACAAAACTCTATGTCTCAATCCATTTTTAATACCAATTCATTAAATAACTGGGAGCGCCAGCGTAATCCCACTTTGCGGTAAACTTGACGGCCATTTTCCAGTACCTCCTCAGTATCTGAACATACTCGAGGGTCATTGAATTGTGATGCTAGAATGGGAAATTTAGCCGTATCACACCATTCACGACGGCGCTCACAGGTCTGCACATAATCAAGTAGATCATCATCAGTCTTTGCTCACAATTAAGAAGAGATACATTAACTAACCCTCTGACGAATCTTTGTGAGCTTTTGATTCTCCTTCTTTTTAACCCAATACTCGGCATCCTTTTGAATAGACTTCCATTCTCTTTTCAAATAAGTGAAATATTGCTCCATTAAAGCCGCCACAATCCCATAGTTATTATGATCCTTTTTCCAACAGTAATGATGATACTCGGTGCTGACCAGTGCAAGACGGAATGTACGGTAAAACACCATAGAAATCAGCTCATTGAACTGATGTTGCCATGAGCTCTCCCAGTCCCAAGTGAATCGCTTTAGTCCTAGCTTGTGGAGCTCATTTTCGCAGTAGCTTTGGAAACCCTGAGACTGAACCTGTGTTGATGGCTCATTGAAAACATCCTTGGGGACATATCCGAGATGACCAGCCACTTGAATTGCAATTTCACGCTCTTCTGTGCTTGGTTGTGCTGGTAGTGAGGAAAAATCCTTATCCCTAACTTTGAGTAGGAACAGGCAATGTGCATGTACTGCTGATCTCATTCCATGGACATTCTCTGGAAGTTCTGCTTTCAGCCATTTTTGTTTCTCCTTCTGGCTTGCATTTTTCGCCACATTGTGAGCTTTACGAGCCTGGTTCCTTTGCTGTCTGACCTCGGATTGTTCAAGCATGCTCTGGGCAAGGCCCATTTGAGGATGGGTGAACTCATTATTTGACTGAGTGCCATGCTCATGCGCCGTGAAATTGTCCCTCCTTGATTCATCATCAGTTTCCATTTGAGTCGGAGACATGTTCTCATCCTCATCATCCACGATTTTTTCTCTTGATGAACTGGCATGAGCTGTTCTTGGTTTGGAGGCATATGGATGATGACATCCAGTGACTTTCTCTTTATGGACCAGAGGTGAAGATGCATAAAGTTCATCACCTGCCATGCACATCATCAGTTAACACATCAAAAAATTAATGAAGACTGGTCATACTCACAATCTTCAATTGGCTCCTGAGATCAGACTGACTTGCCTTTAGGTGCCATATCTAAGCCATGAAACAAAAATATCAAATTGTGAAAAAGGTTATACTCCAAAATTAAAATGACTTACTTTGATGAAGCGTCAATCCTGGATTTCCCTCCGACAGACCACTCCAAGCTACATTCTGCAATGGTCTTTTTCGTCGCCCCCCATCCACGCGCCTTTCATCACCCACATGAACCTGAGATCCTGATGGAATATTGAGGGTTGGCTGTTTACTTTGGCCAAAGGGATCCTGGGATGTGACTGGATTCCGACCGGGATTAATGAGGAACTCACGTGGAAATTTTGATTGGGGATTAGCGTGTGATGAGATTTGAGGTGTGCCTTCTGGCCCCTGAGACACATGCGATTGTGTATTAGTGGGATTCGGGGGAATTGGAGTGACGGAAATATTTGGGATCGACCAAGTGCTTGAAGTTGGAGCCTTTGGATTGCCCACATCAATGTTAAGACCCGATACATTCATTGAGGATGCGATAGGGGTTGTGAGAGGAATGTTGGGACTCAATGGTGACTGTGTTTGAACATATTCTATGCTAGATTCACTATTTGAGTCATGAACAGAACCTGAATGGGATTTATGTGACTTGAAAGATGACATAAGGGCCGAAAAAGTACAGTAATATTTTTAACTAGATAAAACACCTCAGTATTATGATAAAATAGAGTGATATGAGATGAAATCTTTTCAAATTTAGAATAGAGAAATTCTATGAATAGTTGGAACTAAGTGTTGCATGAAAGTCCAATAAGCCTCTTTTTAGGAGAATCCTCCCTGCCTCCTCTTGAGCTCCTCCGCTTTTATCGGAAACCACCCGGCACGGCCTACCACCATATAATGTAATATTTCCTTGATCTCAAAGGGGACCCATCATCCATAAGTAATCATATTTGGTAACATTTCCGCCTCCCCATTGTCACATTTTGTGAATTATCCAAACTGCCAATATATGCATTGAAATTCCACAGCATTGTACATCTGTAAAGGGGTATATTCATGAAGGATTTACCCACAAAAGAGACATCACCTTTTCAAGAAAGGCGAGACAATCCAAATCACATTCCAACTGATTAAAAGCCTGCTGCACTCAAACCAAATACCAAGACTCTAGCTGCACTCCAACCCCTTATGTAATAGAGCTATATCGTTATGTCTGTAATAAGGTTTAAGCCATGTACGATGGCGTGCCAGCGTACATGGTTTGAATGTCAATCCCCTCAAATCAATGTTGACACATCCCTATTGGAACACCCCTAAAGGGTCAAAACCGCAGTATTGCCATGTGTAAATAAAATAGAATATGTATGAGCATTGAGCAGCATGGCATTTTACCCAATTAAACTCCTAACCAATTCCGCCATCCAGATGAGACATGTTACACTCCATCAGCTGCAGCTCACGCACCATTACAAATGGGATAAAATTCTCAGATGGCTCAAATCATTTCCCCCTTCATAAATAATCACTCAATTCTTTTGCCAATTAATAACACTCCTAAACACTTTCACATCAGCCATAGATATTTATACACAAACCAACCGTACCTCCAATTTCTGCAACAATGAAAACCCGCCGCTATTCCTCAATGCGTATATGCATGTGTCAACACTGCTCAACTCAAACACACTCTTCCCCTGAGGGTGATAGGCCTGGAGTTGCCTTCACACCTTTCCAATATAAACAGCACATTAAAAAGCTCAAATCAACCATTGCACCCAAATCTCTTCCAAACATCCCTACTTCTGCATCAGGATCTGAGTGCCCACAACTTCTTTTGGATCAAATATTCCCAGCTGATTATTCACCATTGACCCAAAGCACCTTCTCCACAGCACCGGGGCTCAATTAAACTGCACAGAAACCATACAGCAGCAGTCAAACCCTTCCTCCACAAGACCTTGGAATGATAATATCTTCCATTCTATCATTAAGGTATAATATACCCTGCAGGGCTTCACCCATTCTCAACCCTACCCTAAACCTGCTGATCAAGTCCAGCATCTCAAGCTCCGGTGGTCCCCCAATTCCTGCATTCCATATACCTCAAGATCTGAGTACCATATATGAACATCTCCAATTGGAGCCAGTGATTCAAAACTATATATGTTGTCCTCAATGTTTCTCTCTTAATGGCCTTACTGAGTCAGTCACAACTGACCAACCCCACTGTCAATGCCATAATGACCCAAATTATCATGATCCCCCTTGCACACAATCATTAGTCAAATTCATCTATTCATTTGAAGCCCACACCCAAAACACCACCAACATGAAGCAAAAATTTATACCAACAAAAAAATTCATTTATCAACCATTCAAAAATTGGCTTGCCAGATTTCTCCAGCGGGCTGGAATTATGGACATTCTGCATTAACATCAACAATCCCAAACTCCCGAAGATTCCCCAAAACTTGACGTCTGGGATGGATTGGTCTGGAGACGCTTCACTGGCACTAGAAATATCCATGACCCCCCATTCATGTCCATTCCTGGTGCATTGGCCTTCTCCATTTATGTGGACTGGTTTAATGCACATGGAAAGTCCACCCGGTTGGTCAGCATTGGACCTATCATGCTTATTTGTCTTAATCTCCCCCCAAGTGAAAGATTGAAGCCAGAGAATGTCTATGTTGCAGGAATCATCCCTGGTCCGAAGGAGCCAACTTCCCTTCAATTGAATTATTTATTAATGCCACTCATCAACAAGCTCAAAGAGCTATGGCAAGGTTACCATTTTTCACCCACCTCAACACATCCTTCAGGATCCTTTATCCGTGTTGCCATTCTCACAGCCATTGCGGATGTGGTTGCCATGCGCAAGCTTACTGGATTTATTTCCCATTCAGGCAACCACTTTTGTAATTTTTGCACCATTCACAAAGCTCAAATTGAAGAAATTGGTCCTCAATTTCACTACACACGCTCATATCAAAATCATAAATCAACCATTGCCAAATGGCTTCAGGCAACCCCACAACAAAGACAAGCAATTTTCTCTGAGTATGGAGTGCGATATTCAATTTTAGAAGACCTTCCGTATTGGGATGCAACCAGAATGGCTAATCTTGAGATAATGCATAATTTAATACTGGGAATTTTGAAGGATCATGCAACTTTCAAATTGTGCATTCCAGATTCCAAATCAAAAATTTACCTCAGGTCCCGCAGGAAATCCAAAGACACCAACAGTTCAGACTCAGATTCCATGACCTCCAGCAGCTCTCTTGATAAAATCACATTGAGAGAGGCCCGCTCCCTGAGAAGAGACGCAGAAAAAATAATAAATGAGCCACTCCCCACTACTTCCACCCCAAAAAACTACTTCCCAATGCCCACCCCTCACACGGAACATCCATCTAGTGGTTCTGCGGAGATTCCTTCATTTGATGCCGATTACATCCCCACTTCTGAAATCCCCTCTGAATTGGATATCAATGCACTGAGTGATCACCAGATCAAGGGTGAGGCTCTGGAGCATCTCTGACAAATCATATCTGAGACGATAATTCCCTGATCATGGACAAGAGTACCTCGCAACATGGGTTCCCCCTCTCATGGTCGCTTAAAAGCCGCTGAATGGGCTCTCTTATATAAGGTCTATATTCCATTTTTAATGCTCAGTCAACAGATGTCATTAGATGTACACCAATCCGCGAACATTCAAAGAAAAATGGGTCAGTCAGAAGAACTTGCAAATGAAATAACCAAGAATACATTCCATTTGATTAGTGCTATCAACATTGCCACAAGTTGGACTGTTTCAATAGGAGATGCGACTGCATTTGCTGAACATTGGAAAAAATTCCGCCTTTCCAATCAACTCCTGTTCCCAAAACAGAAAAGTAAACCAAATCATCATTTTGCTGATCATATTCCCGAACTCTTCCAACGTTGGGGCCCAGCACAAGCCTCAGCCACATGGGGTTATGAGCGCTTGATTGGAGTATTGGCAAAAATGCCAACAAATAACAAAATATGTACGTCAATTAATAAGATCAATATATTCACATTGATTAAACACCTGAACTGAATAAGATTAACTTCTTGCAACTCTGAATAGATGATATAGATAAAACCTTACTTCAACATATCTGTCGATGTTCCAACCTTTCCGTTCTCCTGAAATCCCCATCCGTGCCATGTGAAATAAAACAGCTTTTCAAATCACAGCCACCTGCCCTGTTCAATGACCATAAATATAACAAACCATCCCGCCATGACCAAGAAAATTATGATTGCGTGGTTGAGTACTTACAGAATTTTCATGCAACAAGGTAAATAGTTGATTGGATCAACTAAGACACTACCGTGCAATCCACAAGTCCTCCCACTTCAAGGATTGTCTCACCTTGGTATTTTCCAGTTTCAAACATTAATATTGGGAACAATATATTTTCAACTGAATCCAAAAATGTCAGCAACAGTGTGATATGTTTTCTGAGGGGAAACTCACGACAATTTGGTATTATTAATAGCATTTTTAAAGTCTCTGAGCCATCTAGCATACTGAACAATAACTTTCTGATCTTAAAAACTTTGAAGATTGATGTGAATTTCTTACCAGATTGGCTGCATCTCAATATTTATAAAGCTGTTGGTTTTGATGATGGACACTTGATTATATCTGAAGAAGAGATAGAAGGTAACTGCAGATTGTATGATAACAAAGTTCTGTCATGTGGACTGCTTGTAATGATAAAGCTGTTATTTCATGAAATTTAGTCTACTAAAATGGAAATCTCTCAGATTCATTAGCAATTTTGCTAGTGAAATAACTGCCTCAAAATTTAGTGACATAGACATGCCATTGTGACAAGCAAAGCCCATTATTTCACATTGCCACAAAGAACTTACTATTTTGACATTGGGTACAGTGTGAATAAGCCAAGTTCAATGATCAAATGACCCACACACTCACCTTTCACATCATCCAAAATTTCTAACTGCGCCATCATCATGTTGGAAGGGGAAGCGGCCCTTGCGCACCCGCACACGCCAATGCACACGCAAGTGCACCCGCACACGCGGTATTGTGCGGCGGGCTCTACCAGTGTCACCTGCAAAACGACAATCCCACTCAGGCCGAGTCCTTTTATGGATGACCTGGTGAAGTCAAACCCCCCGCCTACATCAAGACTGGCTGAAGGACCTCTTTGATGTGTGTTTGTGCAAACAGGCGGGTCTTGTGTAATTTTTACCAACCATTGGACGGTTGCGGGATGATCAGGTGGTGAGGAATCTGAGTTGAAGGCACAGGGGAACCAATATTGGTGGATGTCACAGGATTTGGTGTAAGACAAGAGTAGGACATGTGCTCAACGTTCGCTTGACGTGAGCTCGACTTTTATCCTGCTTGACGTTTGCTTGACGTGAAGTCAATCGCCGACGATTGAAATGAGATTCGCCCTGGTGATTAGTCTATTTTTGTTTTATTGTTATTTTGTACCTAAAGCATATAAAGAGGAAAATTCTGCTTGAGAATGATTCCTCAGAAGTCTTAGAGATATGATTTTTTACAAATAAATTAATAAACATTTGTTGTTATTAGACATATCAAATATAAGTAATTACAAATTACTTTTAGAATTTTTCATGTTGGTGAAGACCATTGCACCAATAAAATACATTCCTAATAGTGACATCTCTATTAATTTAACCTGATAGTTTTCCACTAACTTTTGACTTTATTAAAATTACTAATAATTAGACTGGAAGCCACGTTAGAGGCCCCAGGCTAACAAGTAAGTTTTCTCCCAATCCCCTGTATTGTTTATCAAGTATTAATTTTTTTATATATAATTTTGTGGTAAGGATTATCTCTGCAAAGTCTGTTTCATTTTTTTGTTTAGAAATAATAATATTAACATTTATGAGTTGTGGAATTCTTTTCTTAACTGCATATCATTGGCTCATCAAGAGATTTTAGATTTCTTATCATTATGACTGTTGCTGTTTATAATAATAACAGAATAATGAGAATTTATCATAATTTTTGAAGAGATTTATTATCATGAAATTATTTGATAATTGACTCTTCTTTTTTTATGATCATTTTTATCATTTTATTAATTTGTCATTAGAAGATTTAATTATATTCTATTTTCCACTTAGGAGAGTCATAGTACTCTTCATTTGGACCAATATCATCAAGAGTCTGATAGAAAAATCTGACACAATTACTGATAACCATAATCCCAAAAGGAAGGAGCTTATCGACATGATTAGTGGTGGGATTCCCCAGTAAAATACTCATTTCTTCCCAAATTCTTTTGTGTACATAATAAGTAATATTAAGTTTGATTGCAATTTATTTTCATCATGGATATGCTTTTTTTATGATTGAAAAAAATGTTTTATTAAGCAACATTTGAAAACCCCACTTGAATTCATATCCTCTTCTCCCCAATGCTTTGTTGATTCAAAAGGCTGAGCAGTCTTTGGATTCTAAAAGATTTTAGATTGGGATTTTGAGATATTAAGGATGAGCCAAAATGAAATATATAAAAATTTCATCAGCTTGTAAAAACTAGAAGTATTCAAATCAAAATTATGCTCAAATTTTGGATTAACTGGTGGATATTGTTTCTTTTTAGGTGCCAATAATTCTAGTTAATTACCAAATTTATCACTACTGACCATATCAGATGGTTCAATTCCCCTCTCTGGGTCAAAGTTGAAGTTCAAACTAATCATGTGTACATTCTTTCGGCTCTTTAAATTGATTGAAAAACATTATGAAGATTTTTTGAGAACAAGTATTAGATCGATCTGATCCCCAATGTCAGTGACCATTATGGAAGAAGATAACAAAATTTCAAGAAGATTTTACATTCTTTTTCTTGTATACTTATTTTCAGAAGCCTAGTGGTTTCAGTAAATCAAGTGCAACATATTATTAATTTATTCTTTTTAACGCAATCTCAAAATTGCACAAATTTGGTAAGGTTAAGGCCTTAACTGAGGTCAATAATTCTTGCATATTCTAGTGTGATAAGCATTCCAAAACCACAAGCCCAGCAACTGAAAGTTCCTGAAAATTTAGAGGCCCAAAATCTTGCATTATTATTTATTGCAATGATGATGCATATGCAAAGCTGGTTTGGATGAATAATTCTGCCAAGATTCATGGTTGCATAATATTTAATATATTTCAAATTCCATCCAATCTCTGCCAGAAATTCAATAAGATTGACTAGTGAGAATCCTAGAAAAGTCTTTTTTATTCCCTTTGACCCCATGAGGGAGAAAATAAGAGAAGTCCTCCATGTAAATAATATGAAGCTGAATGGTCTTTCTTGTGGAATCAAACAATAAAACCAGTATTTTGTTTTAAAATGTGAATTTCATGGTCCAAGTACTAACTACACCAACTTGAATATTCCTGATGGAATTCTCTTCCAACTAGACTCCCAAAACCTTTGGGGGAATGGCCATGGGACACATTTATGGAAGAATGTCACTCATATCCGTATTTTTCTTTATTCCAGGAAATGGAACAAAAATGGGAAGTGCATGACTCAGATTATGAGTACTATCATGGATTGTTGGAATAGAGTTTTAAGGCCCTGAAAAGTTCTAACAGACAGTTAAATTACAAAAATAATTACCCAGGAAGATACTTTTCTAAAGTTTAAAAAGAGTGTAAGTGTGAAGATTGCTTTTTTGACACCGTACTAGAAGCTGCTTATACATGGAATATCTACCAGAGACACTCATATTTTGTTTGAATAAATATAAAAAAGCTATAAATGTTAGCCTGTGACTCAAATTCAGAGCACAAGCATGGCAGCCAAAATGCCATAAACCAATGGTACAGCCAAGATACCACAAAAACATGGAGCTGAGCGAAATTAGGTCAAAAGCTATCAAAAAAAAGGGGAAACTCACCCCTTTTCAAAAATACAATTTCCATCATCATGGGACAAATAATAACAAAGTTATTCCTGCTCAAAGTTGTTGCTGAGCATAAACCTTAATTTTCACCTCTCATCTGAAATACAGAGTAAGAGGCTTAACCCCATCAAATGGTTATGCAGAATTAAGATCTAATTAAGGGATATCCAATGGTACAAGCCAAACTGAGCTAGCACCAGAATTAAAGAAATTATGGTCAAATTCAAGCCAAATAAGGGTGAACAAAACATTCACCTCTCATTTAACTCCTACAGTTTTAGTGTGAGATACCTAAAGCGGGGTCCTTTTGGAAAGGGTACAATCAGGGATATCTGATGGTGTGATCCATTTCCTCATATCTCAACTAGAAGAAAACCTTTGGGGAAAACAAGCCCAATACAGCTTTTGCCTAAAACATGCATATGTACAAAATATCTTGTACATGGGTTAACTTTGCCAAATTTAATGATAACCATAATAAATAAGGTACAATTGTGTAGAAAGCATACAGGGCTACAAATTGAATCTGTTTTGAGGTTGATATTTCAAGAACTGACAGAGGTATGGATATTTTAAGGTGAAATTCCCACATTCTCACCAATACTTACTTACCATGGGATAATATCCCATAACCATGATTAGGAGGTGTCAAACAGGCTAAGAAGCATGTTTATACTTCAAAACCTCATAATTCAGTCAATACTGGGGTCCCATACAGTTTCTGTACAGAATTCTACCCGTCATACACATCAGAAGAAGGCTATTTGGTCCCCAGATGGAAATTCTCACCCTGTATTGGTGAAAACTGCCCAGATGTGGTTTTGAAACCACATCTGATCCCAATACAGGCTATACAGGCCTTTGCAAACCATGAGCCTGTCTCAGAGAGTGAAAAAATATTCACTTCCTCTATGTGGAAAGGTCTAGCAGCCTTTCCACCCCATTTCAGCTTATAATGAGGGCTTTTCACAGCAAGAAAAGCTTTCCACATCCTGCTCTTAAATTACTATGTAGCAAAACTGTCAAAAACAGTTATACCCTTGGAAAATAAACAGGTCTAATTCTAATATTAATTATTGTAGTCTTTATTATTATCATCCAACAGGTAAAGCTGCAACCATGGCTTTCAACAGCACTCACCACCACTATTTTATAATAGTAAAGCCCTTTAAATCTTATTATAAAATCCTTATTATCAATCAATACCTTTATTCTTAATCTTTTATCATGTGTCACAGCGACAGTTAAAGTTGTAAATAGGCTAATTACTACTTCTACATAGACTCAAGCTGACATTTTGGGGGCCTGGCCGTGTTTTAACCTTTTTTGGACCTTAAAAGTGAGTTTTTTAACTTGTTTTCTCTATTTCTGACATTTTGTTTTATGTTTTCAGGCGTAATTTTTCTTAATATATATATATATTAAATATTTCTTTATACTCATATTAAAAAGAGTACCTTTCACATGGCTAATAACCACAGGACATTTATTTTTGGCATGTTTTGCATATAAAAATGCTTTAAACCACTAATACAGTCATTTTTTAATTAAATAAAGACACCTCTTACTGTAAAACCAACAGTTTAGTCATGGTTGGGAATATTTTTAATTCAATTACACTCTTACATACCACTTTTTATCAGTTTATACTTGCTACTTACAAGTTATTCTGTGAGATATTGGTATACAAACAGTATATCAAATATCTGTAAGCTGTATTTCTGACGTGGAATTGTTAATTGAATTACACTGTCATTATACAAGGGCATATTGTAGTAATATACAAGCCCAGAGGCCATTCTTAGACATGCAAACAGCATTTTAAGAAGTCTTAACTGAAATTAAGACCTCTTTTCCTGTTTGATTCAGTGGAAGATAACTTCATACCACTTGAAACCCAGTCACAGGCCAACATACCAGTGACACCCGCAAAAGCAGAGGGAAGCAAGGGCAAAGGAAAGAGGCACAGTGAAGGCCTGATAACAGCAAAGAAGTGGACACCCATTTCCACACAGAAGAGTAGAAAACCACGAAATTCTGCTTCAATAAAAGGTAAACCAACCTTGATAGCGTGTACAGGGAAAAGTACTATAATTAACCCAGTTGTAACCTCTAAACATAAATTGCCCAAATCAGCAGACAAAAATTTGTACAAGGCACAGTCAAAGGTAAATAACTTAAGAACATAAAGTTTTTGACTGCTTTCATACACTTACATGTCAACTGTATACCTAAGAGACCTTAGCTTACAAAGGAACCAACCAGAGGACAGAGAAGGCTTGTCCACAACAAGAAGACCTGGAAGAGGACACCTTGGACACAGTGGTGGATACCAAAACAATGAGGGAGATAATATCAACCTTACCATTCACACTAAATTTCAACAGGAACCTCAAACCAGAGGACTGGAAAGAGATGGATCAAGTTCTTCAGCTCCACCAATTCCCCAAAGATTTATTTCAATGGAGCATGGACAACAAGGATTTCAACCTGGCAACTAACTGGGCAGAACTTGGAGCAAGTTACCAGAAGATCTGTCTCAAAGAGATAGACTTCAAAGACCTTATGGTATGCACCAAAGGTTGGAATCCTACCAGGCAGTTCAGACTCCTGGAGGCAAGGGCAACCAGGATAAGGGAGAATCAAGCCACTATACAAGTTATAGAAGAACAACTGACCCAGAAAGGGCATACTTAGATTCCTTCAGGCTCACAAGGAGCAGGCCAGATCATCTCTCCAGTGGCTTCACACCATTCAGAAACCAACAGATCAGTGGCCAAGAGTCACCATTCTTCACAATTTCAGGAAGTTTCCAGGAGAAGACAAGGAAAGATTGGCAAAAACAAGACCTCCTTCAACCAGAGGAAGAGAGGGTCAGACCCCATGATCCAGAAGCTGTTGGATTTGGTGAAAGAAGTGCACAAGAACCAGAAGTAGTTTTAAATAAATCTAGAATAAGTAGTCCCCTTAATAAAAATATTACCCCCACTCAGATTGAACATAATGCAGTCTCACCTGATAGTAACTTAAACAGTGATGTAATGTGGTTACAAATGTCCCAATATGCTGAGCAAACTCAAAAGCGGTTAGCAGAAATTGAAGCAAGCCATGAGAGGATGAAAAAATTAACAGCCCCCATGCATAAAATTGTTAAAACTCTGCAAGAAGGACATGCTCAATTGAGCAAAGTTTCTGAAGAAACTAACAAAAGACTGAATCTAGTCTTTGAAGAACAACACCACACCAAAAGGGACAGGGATTGTCTGGATAAAGACATAAAAAAACTGTTTAATGTCTACTATAGCATGAAGCCCCAACAACAGGGCCATGTTATGGATAATCCATATCACCAAGATGACATCAAACCAGATGCCATGTTGATGAATAAGGCAAGATTTCCATTACAATACCAGGATGGAGACAATATGTCTTATTCAGAGAAGGAAGCCTTGAAACAACTTCCTGAGGCCTTAAGCTGGCCCAAATTCTCTGCAACAGGAGAATATGATCACATGGAACTCATAGATTATATTGATGGACTCTTCATTGATGTACCAAGTATACCATATTACTGGATTACTGCTAGACTAAATACAGCATTTAAAGGTCATGCTAGTATATGGTACACAGAAATGAAAGAAATCCATGGCAGAAGAGTCAAATCATCCAAAACTACAGTAATGGTACTTGGATATTCCAAAAGACCGTTTCATTTGACAATGACAAATACTCTGTGGACAAAGATCCATATGAGTGGTGTCTTAGACAGTCTAAAAGGCTTAAAGCTCTTGACCCTCAGATGAACATCCAAATGAGGAATCACAAGATTCTGACACAAATACCAGGACAACTAGAGCATGCAGTAAAATGCAGATGCAACCAAAGTTTTACTCTAGATGACATTGCTAATACCTTACAAGACATAAGAAAAAGAACCAACATAGGGAAATTCACCCCATACAAGAGCAGTGGTTTTAAAGAGAAACAACCTTTCAGGGTAGACCTTAAAGACAAACCCAAAGAAAGGGTGGCAGAAGTGGCAAAGAAGAAGAATTCTTGTCACAATTGTTGTTCAACAGACCACTATGCCAACAACTGTCCAAATGCAAAGAAAAAAGTCTATGCCATTGAGAAAGTCCCAGAGGAGGAATCCCCAACTGAGGATTCTGAATCAGACTCCATGGGTGATGCAATCAGAGAACCATCTGATGATGACCAAGACCCAAGAGTATAATTTTTAATGGAATACCAAGAGAAAACCCCACTAGAAATTCAGGACATACAGTTTGGAGCAGGGATGCCACAGGACACTGCCAACAAAAACTTGTGAAAACATTCACAAGATGCACAAACATTCCTGGTCACACCAACCAGAGGAATGGCATATATACATGGAAAAGCCACAGAAATGACTGTCTGTATTGACAATTCTCAACATCCACTGATCATTGATAGTGGGGCACAATGCTGCATAGCGGCCAGAAATTATCTGGATAGCCACTTCCCAAATTGGGAAAAACAGCTCTTGCCCACCAAGGCAGGAAACTTTAAAGGTGCTTCAGGGAAGATGACTTCTATTGGGAAAATTAGCAAAGATATAATTATACCCCACAGGAAGGGTAATATCAGACTCAACCCAGAGTTTGTAGTGCTTGATGATGCACACATCCAAGGCTTCCTACTGGGAACAGACTACCAAAGGATGTATGGCATAGGTATTTACAATAGTAAAAACAGGCACATTACCATAGGTACCACCAAGGAGAAGAAATTTTCACTTGGTATATAACAAATCTCTACCCATGACCCACTGGAGGAGTTACTGAATGAATTCAGGAGGGCCAATTTGCACTACCCTCACCAGTAAACAAATCTAAGTTTACTAAAGCTTCTGAAGAAGAATAGACCACCATTTGGCATTTGTGAAGAGCCACTAGGCAATATTAAAGGCCATGATATAGAACTATATCTGGATGTGGAAAGACCTTATCCACCCATGCTCAATAGACCTCCTAACCCTGAAATTCTGGAAACCAGGAAAGAAATTGAAAAACATATCAATGAACTCATGACATGGATGTCATCAGGAATATTGGACATAATGTGTCAGCCTGTGACTCAAAACAGAGCACCAGCATGACATCCAACATACCATAAGTAATGGTATGAGGAGTATTGGACAAATGTAGCCAATACAAGTTAATTATAAAGAGGAAACCTCCTCAAATATAATAAGAAAGGACAAAGATATGCCCTATCAAAGATAAGACCAAATAAGCAAAAACTCTTATTCTAGCCTCTAATCTAACTTATACATATTTCATGAAACCCCAACCAGAATGGTTTTTTTCTTGAAGCTCTAAGGTAGAGCTATCCAATGGTATCATCTATTCATCTGTAGCACTCCTAAATCAGGAGATACCATTATACCACCTTTTTTCCACCAACAACCCCTCAAAGGTGTAGGAGGGCTTGTACAAAACTGTACAAAAGTACAGCCAAATTGAAGGTCTGAGTGAGAGCTTTAATTTGAGATACCTTAGACCCCTCTATCTTCAAAATTGACAGAGGGATCTTGGTTTAAAGGTTTACATCTCAAAATACAGGATTTCTGAAACTAACCATATAAAGAAACCCCTGTATCTTTGGAATATATTCATACAGTTGTAAAGTGTTGTATACCAAACTGTAGATCTAATCAAGCCCTACAATACTGTATCATTGGAATACAGATATCTTCTAAATTGGAGAAGATATCTGGCTTGGAAGGTTTTGAAGCCTCATACTGATGTACAAAAATACATCCAAAAACTTAAAGTCCTTATAGCTTTTGCTATCTTAGAGAAGGGTAAGCATGAAGCATATCAAATTGAAGAGCTCATTAAGCCCTTCAATTCTGTGCTCTTGGATTCTTGATATCTCAAAAACTGACTAAGATATCTTGGTTGGAAGTATTTTGACCAATACTGGTCTGTACCAAACCTGTACCAACCAGTACTGGCTTGATACTTAAAATAATGGTTGTTTAAAGCTTAAACCCGCCCAGAATGACTAATATTAGTCATCCAGACACTCTGGACACGTAACAATGGTGCTGACGTGGCCTGTGAAGAGTTTTTTCACCCTGTATTGATCCAGAATGATCATTTGTGGTCCAAAAACCACAATTCTGACTATGCTGACGTCAGAATTGATGGTACAGAACCACAACCCAGCCTCCAGAGTGAAAATTTTCACTCTGTAGACGTGTGAAGAGCCTACCAGTCTTTCACAGTCCTCAGAGGAGATAAAAGCAGGTCTTTCCTCACTGGAAAAGACTCATCTTATCATGAATTAACATCCTTACGTAGTAAAACTGTCTTATACCAGTAGTACTCTTAGGATTATATTGATATAATTAAAATAATTAATTATTGTAGTGTTTCTTTACAGTCAAAGATATTAGAGCATTGCAACCCAGGTCCTCAATAGACTCATCACCACTGTTACCACTTAGCAGTAGGACCTGAAGATTTGATTTATTACTTTTTTGTGTGTCACAGTCATAGTGCTAGCTTGTATTTACTATTTTTAAGCTACTACATAGACTCACCCTGACATTTTGGGGGCCTGGCCATTGTTTTAACCTATTCCGGACCTATTTTGGCGATTTTTGGATCATCTTCACTATTTTTGAAGGTTTGTTACTATAAAAGTAAGTACAATTTCGAGTTTTTTTCATTTTTTAACTAATTTTCATCTCTTATATGATAAAAATATAATATATATTTTTTATATATTTTATTTTATCAAAATATATTAAATAATATATTTTATTTTATTTTTGAGTATTTATACTCTTCAAAGCTTTATATTGCAATTTTCACGAAAATTAATAATAATAAATAATTATTATTAATTTTTCAAATTTATTTTTATATACAAACAGTATATTTAAATAAAAAAAAATTATTTTTTACCAAATTGTGTAAAAATTAATTTAAATCATAATATTTATTGTAAATCAACAATAAATATTGAAATAATAATTTTATTATTTCAATTCTTTAATATTCAAATTGAATATTATTGAAGAAGATCTTTTTTTACTCAAGTTGAGGAAAAATTGATTAAAATTTTCTTTTTTTGATAAATAATCAAAAAAAAAATCTTAATAATAATAAGTCATTATTATCAATTTACCACGAAAATTGATAATAATAAGTAACTATTATTAACTTCTCAAACTTATTTTTATATACAAATAGTATATTTAAATAGAAAGTATAATTAATTTTTACCAAATTGTGTAAAATTAATTTAAATCATAGTATTTATTGTAAACCAACAATAAATATTTAGATAATAATTTTATTATTATTTCAATTCTTTAATATTCAAATTGAATATTATTGAAGAAGAATCTTTCTACTCAAGTTGAGGAAAAATTCATCAATTTTAATAATAATAAGTAATTATTATTAACTTCCCAAACTTATTTTTATATACAAATAGTATATTTAAATAGAAAGCATAATTAATTTTTTACCAAATTGTGTAAAATTAATTTAAATCATAATATTTATTGTAAACCAACAATAAATATTTAAATAATAATTTTATTATTATTTCAATTCTTTGATATTCAAATTGAATATTATTTAAGAAGAATCCTTTCTACTCAAGTTAAGGAAAAATTCATCAATTTTTTTTTAAAATAAAAAAATAAATAAATAAATAAATAAAAATAAGTAAATAACTTATCAATAATATTCAAGTTTAATAATATAAACTTTTAATATTAACTACTTTACTTATAAAAATAAGTGAAACAAACTGTTATTTCTTCAAAAAATAAAAAATAAAATAATAATAATAATAAATAATTAAAACTCAAATATCAAACCAAACTCAGAAGAAATAACAGTAAGGAATTGGAAATTTTTTTTATTCAAATTGAATTACAAACCTTCTCCATTTTCTTTCAAAGTGGAAAAAATACATTCCATTTGAGACAAAATCACAGTGAAATTCATCTGTACCAGCCTCAAAGACAAGGAGGCAGTACTAACTCCCAAGCAAATTGCCAAGGAGTATAAAGCAGAAATCAGTCCAAGGGCCTTTTAAAGGTAAAGAAACCTTGGAAAATACAGAATTTTTGTCTTTTGTCATTTTTTAACATGACAACTCCATTTCTCAGAGATCTTGGATACCCAAGAAATCAGCCAGAAATCTGGCAAAGAAGAAACAGGGGGAGAAGGCCACCCCCTTCTGGATCAAATAACCAACAAAGGACTTATTATCAGGAAACTCCTGCTCAAAGTCCCACCCCAAACCAAATCCAGCCCAGTCCAACAAAAAAATTGGACAGATGCAGGGAAAATAACTCATATTCATGTACTCCTAAAAGGATTTTCCACATGGAGTATGTACAACAAAACCTTAACCATGGGAGTATCATGGAAGGAAATTGGAATAATGAGGCAAAAAATATGAGTCAATCTTATTACTTGCCAAAAGATTCTGGAAGAAATGAAAAGTTGGAATCTCAACAGCCATTTCATACTCTCAGAAGAGACTTGAATCAGAGGGAATCAAACAGAAATCCAAGCCATAGAGAGTTCTTGGCATATGGAAGAGCCCAATCTGATTCAGGAACACCAAGGCATGGAAGAAGAAATTCCATCTTTGCCACATCAGTCCAACAGCTACAGGACTTGAAATCCAAAGGACAATATTTCCAGGACTCTCCAGTCATCCCTGGTGGTTACCAGCAGAGGACATGGAGCCCTAGTAGAAAACAAGAATTCTTTCAGGAAGGAGAAGATAGAATCAGATCCTTTGATGAAACAATGAATGAAATTAGCCCAAGAGGAACACAAATCCTAAAAGACACTGTACCTACCAATAGTGTTAGCTCAGAATCAATTGATCCTCAGCTTAAGCCTATTGATGATAAAATACCCCCTCAAAAATTTGAAACCACAGATTCCAGAGGTAGTAGTTTCATATGGTCCAACATGGGTAAATTCATGGATTGGACATATGATCATGTTCAAGAAGTGACTTCAGAAATGAAAACACTCAAGGAAGAAAATTCCTTCCAAGCAACAGTCATAGAAGACTTGAACACAAATCTATCCAGAATCTGGGCAGAATTTGAAACTAAAAACAAACAGTTGAACTCAATACTAGAGGAACAACAAGCTGTGAGAAGAGATTTAAGAAATATCCAATATCAACAGGAAATCCTGGAAAAAGAAGTGGATTTTCTCTATAAAAAGGAGGAAAAAGAAGATAATTTCTTCCCTCAAACAACTCAAGATGATAAACCAATCACCAAAGTAAAAGAGGAAGAATCAGAAAACCAAGCTCCTGAATCCCAGGATCCAAAGTTAAGGTCTGAGTCTATTTACCAAGATGGTGAGAACCTCAGTTACTCTGAGAAACAAGCATTAAAGCAATTACCTGATGTGGTAAATTGGCCTAAATTCTCAGGAATTGGAGAATATGATCATATGGAGCTTATTGATTATATTAATGGAATTTTTGTTGATGTACCAAAGATACCAGACTACTGGATCACCACAAGACTCAACACTGCATTCAGAGGCCATGCAAATATATGGTACACTGAAATGAAAGAGATACATGGTAGGAAAAGCTGGCCATGGTGGAGAAACCAAATAATACAAAAGTACAGCAATGGTACTTGGATTTGGCAAAAAACCATCTCTTTTGAGAGTGACAGATACTCTACAGAAAAAGACCCTTATGAATGGTGTCTTAAACAAACCAAAAGACTCAAATCTATTGATCCAAACATGACAATAGAGATGAGAAATCATAAGATTCTGACAAAACTTCCAGGAGACTTAGAACATGCAGTAAAGTGCAGATGCAGAAAAATAAGCAGCATTGATGACATAGCAAATGTCATACAAGATGTCAGAAAAAAGACATCAATTGGCAGTAGTTCACCCTATAGGTCACATGATAGCAGAGAAAAACCAAAGATACTCATGGAAAAAGACCTCAAACCTACTAATTGTGAAGAAGCACCAAGGAGAAGGAACACATGCCATAACTGTGGATCACCTGACCACTATGCAAATAATTGTCCCAAGGGAAAAAAGAAAATATTTGCAATAGAGGAAGAGTCAGTAGAGGAACACATGGAGTACAAATCTGACTCTGACAGCATGGGAAATGGGCTAAGACAGGATTCAGACAGTGGATCAGAGCCTATTGAACAATATTTATTAGAGTATGAGGATGAGAAAACAGAATCAGTCCTAGGAAACTCTTTGAAACCAGAACTCATTCAACCCAAAAATGGGGAAGACAGAAGTGGCAGAGCCATTGATGCTAAAGAGTATTTGGAAGTACCCAAAACTGGTATGGCCTTTATTCATGGAGCAAAATCAAAGCTTGATGTATACATTGAAAATAAAAAGCATCCTTTGATTTTTGACACAGGAGCAAATTGCTCAGTGGTAGCCAAAGAATACTTGGACAGACACTTTCCAATGTGGAATGCAGAGATGCTTTTATTAAAAGCAAGAAGCTTTAAAAGTGCTGCAGGCAAAGTGAAGTCACTTGGAATAATCCAAAAAATAATTATAATACCACACAAAAAGGGAAACCTCAGACTACACATTGAATTTGTGGTACTTGAAAATGCTACGTTTGATGGATTTTTAATGGGTACAGAGTACCATAAAATCTATGGCATAAGCATACATAATTCCCTAGAGAGTTACTTGATAATTGGGCAAGACAAACAAAGAAAGTTCTACTTTGAAACTGACAACCCCAATCAAATAAAAAGATATTCCAATAGGGATTATTTAACAGAAAGAAGGAATAAACCACCAGAAAAAGACCAATGGGTAAATCTGGATGATGTTTTGGATAAAGATTCTTTTTTGAAAGGATCAAGAGCCTCCATAAGGACAAAAGAGTCTCATCAATGATGAGCCTTTTTTGGAGGGAGGGTATGTCAGCCTGTGACTCAAAACAGAGCACCAGCATGACATCCAACATACCATAAGTAATGGTATGAGGAGTATTGGACAAATGTAGCCAATACAATTTAATTATAAAGAGGAAACCTCCTCAAATATAATAAGAAAGGACAAAGATATGCCCTATCAAAGATAAGACCAAATAAGCAAAAACTCTTATTCTAGCCTCTAATCTAACTTATACATATTTCATGAAACCCCAACCAGAATGGTTTTTTTCTTGAAGCTCTAAGGTAGAGCTATCCAATGGTATCATCTATTCATCTGTAGCACTCCTAAATCAGGAGATACCATTATACCACCTTTTTTCCACCAACAACCCCTCAAAGGTGTAGGAGGGCTTGTACAAAACTGTACAAAAGTACAGCCAAATTGAAGGTCTGAGTGAGAGCTTTAATTTGAGATACCTTAGACCCCTCTATCTTCAAAATTGACAGAGGGATCTTGGTTTAAAGGTTTACATCTCAAAATACAGGATTTCTGAAACTAACCATATAAAGAAACCCCTGTATCTTTGGAATATATTCATACAGTTGTAAAGTGTTGTATACCAAACTGTAGATCTAATCAAGCCCTACAATACTGTATCATTGGAATACAGATATCTTCTAAATTGGAGAAGATATCTGGCTTGGAAGGTTTTGAAGCCTCATACTGATGTACAAAAATACATCCAAAAACTTAAAGTCCTTATAGCTTTTGCTATCTTAGAGAAGGGTAAGCATGAAGCATATCAAATTGAAGAGCTCATTAAGCCCTTCAATTCTGTGCTCTTGGATTCTTGATATCTCAAAAACTGACTAAGATATCTTGGTTGGAAGTATTTTGACCAATACTGGTCTGTACCAAACCTGTACCAACCAGTACTGGCTTGATACTTAAAATAATGGTTGTTTAAAGCTTAAACCCGCCCAGAATGACTAATATTAGTCATCCAGACACTCTGGACACGTAACAATGGTGCTGACGTGGCCTGTGAAGAGTTTTTTCACCCTGTATTGATCCAGAATGATCATTTGTGGTCCAAAAACCACAATTCTGACTATGCTGACGTCAGAATTGATGGTACAGAACCACAACCCAGCCTCCAGAGTGAAAATTTTCACTCTGTAGACGTGTGAAGAGCCTACCAGTCTTTCACAGTCCTCAGAGGAGATAAAAGCAGGTCTTTCCTCACTGGAAAAGACTCATCTTATCATGAATTAACATCCTTACGTAGTAAAACTGTCTTATACCAGTAGTACTCTTAGGATTATATTGATATAATTAAAATAATTAATTATTGTAGTGTTTCTTTACAGTCAAAGATATTAGAGCATTGCAACCCAGGTCCTCAATAGACTCATCACCACTGTTACCACTTAGCAGTAGGACCTGAAGATTTGATTTATTACTTTTTTGTGTGTCACAGTCATAGTGCTAGCTTGTATTTACTATTTTTAAGCTACTACATAGACTCACCCTGACATAATGAAATAGTGGAAATAACCACTCCTGTCCTAATCACCTGGCATAATGGCAAGTCTAGAATGTGTGGAGACTTCAGAGCTCTGAACAACTACACAAAATCAGACAAGTACGCTATACCTAGGATACCTCATGCCTTGGAAAAACTGGCAAAAGCAAAATACATAACCAAAATGGATTTTATTAAAGGTTTCCAAGAGAATGGAGTTAAACCAAACTCCATGAAATTTTTCAGAATAATATGCCATATGGGCATATATGAGTATACCAGGATGCCATTTGGCATCAAAAATGCACCAGACCACGTCCAAAGGATGATGGACAAAATATTTAAAGAAGAAATAGTGGAAGGCTGGATGGTGGTATTTATTTATGATATCATTATACTCAGAGACATGGGAAGACCATGTACAATACATAGACAGAGTCCTAAGTAAATTGACACCCATCAATCTGAAAATTTCACTGAAAAAGTGTAATTTTGGCCAACATGAGCTACTAGCTCTAGGACATAAAGTCTCAGGTCTTAGTCTGGCAATTGAACAGAATAAAGTAGCAGCAGTACTGCAAAAGCCAGTACCAAAGAGAATCAAAGAGATGGACTCTTTCCTTGGGTTTTCTAGCTACTATAGAAACCACATCAAGAATTTTTCCCACATAACTAGTATTTTATACAAGCTATGCTCAAAAGATGTAGCTTTTGAAATTACCAAGGAAAGGAGGGATACATATGAAGGGATCAAATATGAACTCACAAATGCACCTGTGCTCATCTTTCCTGACTTTGAACTACCATTCAAGTTATACATGGATGCAGCATGTAGGCAAGGCTTAGGAGCAGCCCTTCACCAAAAACAAATTGTAGATGGTGAACCAAGAGAGGGAGTAATATTTTAAATCTCTAGGCAACTGAAAGATTCAGAAGCCAGGTATGGGGCCACCCAGACTGATTGTCTATGTCTAGTCTGGTATCTGGAAAAACTCCATTATTATCTGGAGGGTGCAGTATTTGAAGTATACACAGACTTCACAGCCTCGAAGTCTTTACTGAACATGAAGACTACTAATAGACACATGCTGAGATGGAAAATAGCCATCCAGGAGTATAGAGGGAATATGACCATCACATACAAAAAAGGTAAAAGTCATACCAATGCAGATGGCCTTAGCAGATGGCCACTGGATAATGTCAGGAGAAATCCAGCTTATGACCCTGAAGTTGCAGCCAAGATCCCTATCAATTTAATGGAAATAGATAGGAGGAAGAACTTCAGATTCTCTGAATGAGAAGCAGGAAGTGGTACCTTTGACAGTGGGAACACTGATTCGGAAGGAACAGAAACTCCCATACTGGGAATAAGTTCCTCAGAAATGCACAATGAGTTTTTCAGTGCAGTACCGAAGTTGTATGCCAAACACAAACAGTGTGGCACATGACTACAACTCCTTCAACAAAAATACAGGAGCCCAGAACTGGAATCCCAGCTGGAAGAACCCTGGTTGAGGGCCTATAAGGATAACAAGTTCTTCCTTGTAGATGGCCTGATTTACCACAGAGAGAAGCACACAAGTGCACTCACAGTGGTAGACAGAGACCACATCTCCCTCATCCTGCAGGTATGCCATGACTGCCCCTATATGGGACACATGAGTGAGGACAAGACCAGATAGAGGGTAGCAAGCACAGCTTGGTGGCCCAAGTGGGAAAAATAGTTGAGTGAATACATCAACACTTGTGAAAGATGCAAAAAGGAAAATAGGAGACATGGGAAAAAGTATGGGTTTCTTCAACATGTAGAGGAACCCAAACACCCATGGGAAACCATCAATATGGACTGGGTCACAGGACTTGTCCCAGGAGGCAAAGAAAACTACAATGCCTCCTTCATCATAGTTGATAGGTTCAGCAATAGTATGAGGTGTCTACCATGCCATAAAGAGGACACAGCCTTGGACACTGCTCTGTTATTCTGGAATAACATCATATCTACATTTGGAGTCCCTAAAAGCATCATTAGTGATAGGGACCCAAAATTCACATCTGAATTTTGGACCAACTTGTTTGACATTATTGGCACCAAGCTTCCATTTTCCACAGCTTACCATCCACAAACAGATGGCCTAGCTGAAAGGATTATCCAGAAAATGGAGGACATCCTTAGAAGTTTCTGTGCCTATGGCATGGAATACAAGGACCATGAGGGATATACCCATGACTGGGTTACCCTATACCAGCTGTCAAACTGGCTTATAATACAAGTCAGCACTCTACCACAGGAAAAACACCTGCACTGGTAGAGAAAGGGTGGAATCCCCTGTTGCCTGTGGATCACTTGAAGAAGAATCTTCTGACCATCCATGTGAGCCTGTGAGGTATGTATAACATACCCATAAGGCCACAAATAACTTTATACACAGTTAAAATTGTCTTCAACAGACTTTTTAATTGAATTTGAAATAAAAAGAACAAAAAAAAGTATAGCTTTTTTTTGGATAAACAAAGTGATAAATATTATGTCATTTTTGAATTCTACACCAAAAATAACCTACGGTACATCCATAAGGTGTTATACCCAAAAACACTTTTTTCTTATGTTATTAGAAGATTTAAGAATCTCACAGTACTAATGTAACTTTTTTAACATTTTTTTAAAATTGTTAAATTTAAGCTTAAATAAGCTTAAATTTAGAGTTGCATAAGGTTTATGCAAACATACCAAAATTTTAGTTAAAATTGAGGTGTGGTGTATATTTACTGAACTGGCTAAGGATTTGCCATACAGAATGTAGATCCTGCGTAAGCTCAATTTAAAAGGGTTTAAGGCCATAGTATGGTTATAAATAAATAAAAGGGCAAAATCCACACAAAAAGGTGGGACAAAGGAAAAAGACCAAATAGAGCTGGGGTACCCAACTTTTTGGATCTGCAATGATTCAATTAAGGTTTTCCACCTGTATTGGAGGATTTTCAACCTTATCTAAACTTTAAGAATAGACTTTGATCCAAAATTAAAGTTTGAACTGGTTTTATCCCAAATTAGACAGGAATTTCAAGCTGCCAGATGGTAAATCCCAATATGCAGGCTTGAATTCAAGGTTTTAAGAACTGTCAAAGCTTAAATAAGCTTAAAACTTTAAGGTTACAAGCATTAAAACCTTATCAAAACTTAAGGTTCGGTGTGTATTGCTATTTTACGTGGAAAAATAGCAATAACTTCAAAAATTCATTAAAAATCCAATTCTCAATGGATTTGCTTGAAAGTTTCACACAGCTTACAATTTCATATTATCTGCATATAAGTTAAATTTTAAGTATCTTTTAAAAATAAATTTCCTGGGTAATTAGCCTGGAAATTTACTCTTTTAATTAAAAGCTCAAAGAAAATTATAATTTCTTTAAAAATTAATTAAAAATTGAGTTTAAGAGATTTCTGCTTGAAACTCTATTTTTAAGTTGTTCATGTAATGAACTTTAATATAAATAAGTTTATTTCTATTAAAAACTTAAAATAATCAGTTTAAATGAGGATTAAAGCTACATGGAGTTAAGAATAACCCTGTTAACTTTAAATTGGAATTAAAATTAAGTTACCTTAAGCTAATAACTTTATTTTTAATAATGGTTTTTCAGTTTTGACCTGAGAACGCCCTCTATATCCATTATGAATCATGAGAGCTGCTCTGAAGACATAAAAAGAGTCTTTTCATCACTTTTTTTGTCCATCATTCATTATCAATCCAATCATATTAGAAATTTAAACAGGTAAAGTTTTATTAAATATAAAATCTTATTATTAAAGTAATTCTTAAGTTATTTTATTCTTCATTAATTAAAATTAAAGAATTGAAATAATAGAATTTAGATTATTGTTGTAATCACCAATAATATATTTTATTATATAAAATTAAATCATCTTAGATATCTTTTAAAACCCACAAATTCCTCTTAAAACTCTTTAATCTTAATTTTTATTATAAAAAGCTGTTTTATCTTTGAAATTTTTGATTTTTGTCCTGTTTTTAACTTATAATTATTATTTAATATAATAACTGTTGTTGTTCGACTTGTTGTATTAAATAAATATTATAAGTAAGTTTTCTCTAAAGTTCTATATTTTTTTATCTAGTATTAGTTTTTTTATATGGAATTTTCATTCTATAAGAATTATTTCTGCACAGTGTGTGTTCAATTCTTTGATAAATAATATTTATATTATTTAAAAGTGGCTGATATTCATATCTTCCACGTGTAATTGTCTCATTAAGATCTTTACACTTTTTATTTTTATAACTGTCAGTGACTATAACAATAATAGAATAATTAGAATTTATCAAAATTATTATTTTTTATTATTATTATATTATTATAATAATAATTAAATTTATTTTTTTATATAATTATTTTTAATAATTATATTTAAATTTGTGGTTATAATATTTTGTTATATTATATATTTCTACTGAGGACAGTCATAGTAGTCTTTATTTTGCTGCTATTATCAAAAGTTTCATAGACAAACCTTACATTTGGGGGCCTGGACGTGATTTCAACCAATTTTTGCGACATAAATCATATTCTAGACCTTATTTTACTGTTTTTTGACGTAAAATTGCCATATTTATCTTAATATTGGCTATTTTGGGACTTATCCCTTGTAAGAAATCTTTATAATATTAATAAAGTTATTTTTTCTTAAGAATATTGTTTGAAACAACATACTATTGAGTGATTTGGAATAAATTTCTTTCGTCTAACTAGTGGCTTTTTCACATCACAGACTTGAAATTTATTCTTTGAGTTATTCTAGTATTAAGTGAATAATAAGACAATTGTTATTAATAAACTTGTTAATTGCATAATTATTATTTCTTTAAAGAAAATACAAAATCAAATAAAAAATTAAAAAATTAAAAATCTTTACTAAAAACATTTTTTCTTTTATCTTAGACATTTTTCTTGATTTTTAATGTAATTTTTCATAAATTACATTAAAAAAACTTTATTCAATAAGTTGAGTTTATAAGTTATTTTTACTGTTTGATAAAATAACTTATATTTTTATTTTTCTCTAGTGTCATCAATTAGAGACAGCTCTTCAGACTCTGAAGCCTCAGAGTCTAGTATTGAAATTCAAACCAGCCCAGCACCAAGGGGTTTAATAACCAAAGAACCCTTTCAAGGTGCAGCAGGGGAATTCAATCCATTCTAGTCTATTTTTTTTCTTAAAATTGACGTGCAATCACTCCTAATAGAAGTGGAAGTAATTACTCCATCCAATCAAATGGATCTGGACCAGGACATTCCAGTCACAAATCAAAAAGACAAGAATTTCAGCCCAGAGGAGAGGCACAAATGGAGGATTCCAGAACTTCCACCAGTTCCCAAAGGTTAGCCAGCACCTTTGAACCTCTTATTGAGAGTCCAGAAGCTGACATAACTGCTATTGCTGTTAGACCTGAATCATTTCCAACAGGAAGCTGTGGAGATTTACCAGTCTCAGTACAAGAACTGGTTTATGGCCTCCAAACAGCAAGAGTGGGAACTTCTCCCAAGTCTTTGGATAGGCACCATGAACTCTTATCTTCAGGTGAAGAAATTCATGGGGCCAGAAAAGACAGAAGATCTTCTGAAGGATTGGACACCAATTTCTTGCAAAGGACAAGTCCAACAGATAAAAGCTCGGTTGAAAAACCAAAGCATGTTATCAGAAGATCAGACAAAGAAGTTGGCCCAAGGCAAGGAAAACAGCCCAGTGGAAACTCCCCAAGCATCCACCAGCAAAAATCCGCCTCAACAAGTGCCAAGCAAGCCCAAGCAAGCCCCAAAGACCAGTCAGAAGGGCAAGCAAAAGGCAAAGGGAAAGGCAAAGCCCAAGTGGAACAAGCCTTTCCCGCAGAATTACAGAATCCCAAAGAAAGAAAACACAGCCATGGACAATGTGTTCAACATGGCAAGAACTCTGATAGAATTTAAAAACAAGGAGGAGGAAAGATTGAGCCAAGCTTTCCCAGAAAAATAGATCTTGTTAAACTTGTAACTCAATTTAAATCTTGTAATAAAGAAATTATAACAAAGCTTAAAAAATTTGAGTATATCCAACAAAAGTTGGGTAATGAGATATTACAAGTGAAAGAACAACAAAAGACCATTATTGGCCTTGAAAATGTTAATAAAGACAATATTGTATCTTTGACGCAAATTTGTGCAAGAATTGAGTTTAAAGTTACTTTTCTCAATCAACCAGATGACAATTCAATTTCTTTTATAACTGAATAGTTAAGAGAATTGAAATTACAAGTTCAAAACTTGGAAAATTCAACTGGTCACAATGCAGCTCTTTTCCAAGAACAATTGGAAAAAAGTGATAAAGCAAGACTTGAATTGAAAGAAGACATTAAATCAAGTATTAATAATATATCACTCAAAAAATGAATTTCCAAGGCAATCCACACCAATTCTTGACAGAAATGTGCTTAATGATTTACATCATACCATTTCAAGTAATGAGGTGGAAGCTTCTTGCAATTTCAAAGACATTCCAAAATTAGAGGAATGGCCAACCTTCAATGGTGAAGGAGAATATAATCATATGGAATTTATGAAAACAATTGATATGTTCAAAGAAGACTTTAAAATACCAGATGAATACATAAGTGCCAGATTTCACTCATTATTTACCAGATCAGAAAAGAAATGGTATTACAAAATGAGACAAGACCATGGTAAACATCCTTGGCCTTGGTGGAAAGAACAAATTATTTCCAAATGGGCTAATGATTCCTGGAGATTTAGAATGGAAAATTCTTTTGAAGAAGCCATTGTTAATATTGGGAGGGACAGGCCCATGTCTTGGTTTCTTAAACAGAAGGACAGATTAACTGCCCTTCATCCTGATATGTCTGAAACAATGGTAAATAAAAGGATATTAAGAAAGTGTGGTGGTGACCTTGAGCATGCTATAAGAAGCAGATGTATTGAGCCTTGCTCTACAGAAGATTATATCAATGCTATGGAGGACATCACTACTAGAAAAAAAATTGGAAGAAATTGGTCCAAATCCCCAATAGACAATAAGACTAATGGGAAACCAATTTCAAAATCAAATAAGCCACAAGACAGACTTCCTTTGAAATGTCACGAATGTGGAAGTACATCTCATTTAGCTAACACTTGTCCAAAAAAGACAAGAATCAATGAGATAAATGTTGAAAAAGTGGAAGACACAAAAGAACCAACTGATGTATCTTCACATGAAAGTGATTCTGAGCCTTCAGAAGAAGAAAAAGTACCAGAGGAGCTTAGTATAGAAAACATTAATGTTTCTTTTGAAGTCACTGAGGTACACACCCATTTACCACACTATAGTGATGAATGTATGGATCTCATACATGTGCAAGATGCTAAAATGCAAAAAGCCATACCTGCCAGAGGTAAAGGTTATACAGCTGGTTCATCTGGTATCACTAATATTGTGATAAACAACCCAGAAGCCAAGATACACCTTGACTCACGTGCGTTTTGCACTTGTGTTGGAAAGGATCATCTTGACAAGGTTTATACCAATTGGCAAGACAAATTAATGCCAACTGAAGGTATAACATTCAGCAGTGCTAGCCAAAATATGCACCCCTTGGGTATATTTGAAGCAGCAATCATATTCCCTCATCCTTCAGGAATTATAAGATTGAAAGTTGAAATTGTTTTCATGAAAAATTGTACTTCACAACACTTTATACTTGGGAATGATTATCTCAATATTTATGGTATTGATATTAATAATCATAAAGACAGGTATTTCACTATAGGGGAAAATAAAGGGCAAAAATTTGCTTTTCCCCTAGAAAAAAGAGAAATTACTATCATTGAACAAGTAAAAAATGTTAATAAGGAAAAATTTGTGTCAAGTCAATTAATTGAAGCACAAATTAGTCCTGAATTAACACTGGAAATGAAGGAAGAGCTTATTGAAATTTTATTTCAATACAGGGAAGCCTTTGCTTCAGATAATGAACCACTTGGGGCTATAAAGGGCCATGAGGTGGACATTATGCTTAATGTGGAAAGGCCTTATCTGTCAATATTAAGAAAACCAGCTTACCCAGCTAGCCTCAGGGCTAGAGAAGCATTAGAAAATCATATTAATGAACTAATGAAACTGGGAGTTCTTAGAAAAGTTGGACACAATGAGGAGGTAGAAGTCACAACTCCAGTAATCATTACTTGGCATAATGATAAGTCAAGGATGGTTGGTGATTTTAGAGCACTGAATACCTATACTATCCCAGACAGGTATCCAATCCCTAAAATTCATGAGACTTTGAGTCAATTATCCAAAGCAAGATTCATTACTTCCATGGATGCTCTAAAAGGCTTTCACCAGAATGTTTTGACACCTCATGCTAGGAAATTATTGAGAATAATTTCTCATTGGGGGATTTATGAGTATTTGAGAATGCCTTTTGGTATTAAAAATGCACCCTCTCATTATCAGAGAATGATGAATACCATCTTCCCACATGAATTGTCAGAAGAATTGTTAATAATTTATATTGATGACATTATCATTTGTTCAGAAACCTGGCAATCACATTTAGAGAGACTTTCATTAGTACTTAAGAAAATTCTTCAATTGAACATGAAAATATTTCTTAAAAAATGTAATTTTGGGTTTCATGAGTTAAAATCTCTCAGACATGTAGTCTCAGGACTGAGCCTTGGTGTTGACAAAAACAAAGTGGCTGCAGTTTTCCTGAAGCAAATGCCCCAGAACAAAAAAGAAATGATGTCTTTTTTAGGGTTTGCCAGTTATTACAGGCAACACCTTAAAGATTTTGCTATCCATGCCAGATCATTATACAGAATTTGTGATCAACAAACTGTTTTTGAAATGACACAGGAGAGTATTCAAGCATATGAGAAAATCAAGTATGCCTTGACCAATGCACCATTATTATTGATGCCAGACTGGAAACTTCCTTTCAAGCTGTATATTGATGCATGTGGTGAAGGCTTAGGAGGTGCTCTTCATCAGGTTCAAATTGTCAATGACAAGCCTTATGAAGGTCCAATTTGTTTTATTTCAAGACAAATTAAACCTACTGAGGCCAGATATGGAGCTATCCAAATGGAGTGCCTTTGCCTTGTTTGGGCTTTGGAAAAACTTCATTACTATCTTTATGGTAGTGTGTTTGAAGTAATTACTGATTTTAATGCAGTAAAATCACTTCTTAACATGAAAACTCCAAACAGACACATGTTAAGATGGCAGATTGCTATACAGGAGTATAGAGGCAATATGACCATAGTACATAAAGCTGGAAATATTCATAAGAATGCTGATGGCTTAAGTAGATGGGCATTACCAAATACACCTGATAACCCTGCCAATGTTCCTACAAGTGCAGAACCTCAAATTCCAATTGAAGGAATTAATATCACGGATGTTGGAACAGAATTCTTTGAAAAAGTTAGAGAAAGCTATAAGCAAGATCAGAATTGTCATATTCTTACTGCTCTACTTGACAAAGATTGCAAAGATGTAGCCTTGGCTAATTCTCTGGATGATATTTGGAAAACATCTTATGATAATGGGAGATTCCATTTGTATGATGGTATACTATATCATAGATCTAAACACACATGTGTCATGGTCCTATGTATTAGAATGTTAATTAACACAATACTACTAGAATGCAATGATAATATATATTCTGGACATCTGTCTGAAGACAGAACTATGGAAAGATTTAAGACATGTTCCTGGTGGCCATCTTGGAGAAAAGATGTCATTGAGTACTGTCACAGTTGTGATAGATGCCAGAAAGCCAATAAATCTACTGGTGGAAGATTTGGTTTAATGATCCATATTCAAGAACCAAGTACCCCATGGGAAGTGGTTCACATGGATTGGGTAACTGCCTTACCACCTGGAGGTGATCAAAGCTACAATGCATGTCTTGTTATTGTGGACAGATATAGCAAAACACCAATCTTTTTACCATGTCACAAAGATGACACAGCTATGGATACAGCTCTTTTGATCTGGAATAGAGTAATATCCCATACTGGTCTCTTTAAAAACATCATTAGTGACAGAGACCAAAATTTACATCAGCCTTATGGACTAATTTACATAAGCTTTTGGGTACAAGACTATCATTCTCAACAGCCTACCATCCACAAACAGATGGGCTGGCAGAAAGAATGATTCAAACCCTTGAGGACATTATCAGAAGATTTTGTGCTTATGGGATGGAGTTTAAAGATTCTGATGGCTTTACCCATCATTGGTGTACTCTTATAACAGCATTGGAATTAGCCTACAAGACTTCCATGCATGCTTAAACAGGAAAGACTCCTGCAATGTTGGAAGAAGGATGGAACCCCAAACTTCCAAGTGATACTTTGAAAAAAGATCTGATTGATATTCATCCAACTGACTCAAGCTTTAAGTTATTGCTTGATAAAGTAAGACATCATGCAAATCAAAGCATGAAGGATTCCCTTGAATATTCTAAACAGAAATGGAATAAAAGTCATAAGCCCCAGAATTCAAAGTAGGGGACTTAATAATAGTTTCAACCTTGAGCCTTAATAACATTAAAGGCCCAAAGAAATTAAAAGATTCCTTTTCAGGACCATTTATTATTAAAGCCCTTTATGGGAAAAATGCAGTACAGGTAGAACTGTCAGGAGAACTGGAAAACAAACATCCAACTTTCCCTGTCAGTCTAGTAAAGCATTACACTTCAAGTGATAAGGAATTATTTCCTTTGAGAAATGAAACACCCTTAGAAGTACCCCCACTAGATAAAAGTGAGGAGAAAAAGGTACTAAAAGTCTTGAAAGAAAGAAGAATTAGGGGAAAAAATGAAAGAGAATACTTAGTCAGGTATAAAAATCCACAACATGAAGATGAATGGATTGTAGAAAGCAAAATACCTGATTCCCAAAAGTTTCTCAGAAGATTCAGACATGAGAGAAGACCAGTTGCTCAATAAAGTTTGAATTGTGTGCTTTACATACTTAGAAAAGTATAGGTAGAGAGGTTGGACAGTGGATTATACCCCCCCAAAATAACTTGGGGGTATACTACAAAAGAAAAATTGGGGTTAATCTTTTTTGATGGTAGGGAATGTGAGCGTATGAGGTATGTATAACATACCCATAAGGCCACAAATCACTTTATACACAGTTAAAATTGTCTTCAACAGACTTTTTAATCGAATTTGAAATAAAAAATAACAAAAAATAAGTATAACTTTTTTTGGATAAACAAAGTTATAAATATTATGTCATTTTTGGATTCTACACCAAAAATAACCTAGGGTACATCCATAAGGTGTTATACCCAAAAACACTTATTTCTTATGTTATTAGAAGATTTAAGAATCTCACAGTACTAATGTAACTTTTTTAACATTTTTTTAAAATTGTTAAATTTAAGCTTAAATAAGCTTAAATTTAAAGTTGCATAAGGTTTATGCAAACGTACCAAAATTTTAGTTAAAATTGAGGTGTGGTTTATATTTACTGAATTGGCTAAGGATTTGCCATACAGAATGTAAATCCTGCATAAGCTCAATTTAAAAGGGTTTAAGGCCATAGTATGGCTTTAAATAAATAAAAGGGCAAAATCCACGCAAAAAGGTGGGACAAAAGAAAAAGAACAAATAGAGGTGGGGTACCCAACTTTTTGGATCTGCAAGGATTCAATGAAGGTTGTCCACCTGTATTGGAGGATTTTCAACCTTATTTAAACTTTAAGATTAGACTTTGATCCAACATTAAAGCTTAAACTGGTTTTATCCCAAAATAGACAGGAATTGCAAGCTGCCAGCAGGTAAATCCCAATATGCAGGCTTGAATTCAAGGTTTCAAGAACTGTCAAAGCTTAAATAAGCTTAAAACTTTAAGGTTACAAGCATTAAAACCTTATCAAAACTTAAGGTTTGGTGTGTATTGCTATTTTGCATGGAAAAATAGCAAAAACTTCAAAAATTCATTAAAAATCCAATTCTTAATGGATTTGCTTGAAAGTTTCACACAGCTTACAATTTAATATTATCTACATATAAATTCAATTTTAAGTATCTTTTAAAAATAAATTTCCTGGGTAATTAGCCTGGAAATTTGCTCTTTCAATTAAAAGCTCAAAGAAAATTATAATTTCTTTAAAAATTAATTAAAAATTGAGTTTAAGAGATTTCTGCTTGAAACTCTATTTTTAAGTTGTTCATGTAATGAAATTTAATATAAATAAGTTTATTTTTATTCAAAACTTAAAATAATGAGTTTAAATGAGGATTAAAGCTACATAGAGTTAAGAATAACCCTGTTGAATTGAAATTGGAATTAAAATGAAGTTACCTTAAGTTAATAACTTTATTTTTAAGCATGGTTCTTCATTTTTGACCTGAGCACGCCCTCTATATCCATTATGAATCATGAGAGCTGCTCTGAAGACATAAAAAGAGTCTTTTCATCACTTTTTTTGTCCATCATTCATTATCAATCCAATCATATTAGAAATTTAAACAGGTAAAGTTTTATTAAATATAAAATCTTATTATTAAAGTAATTCTTAAGTTATTTTATTCTTCATTAATTAAAATTAAAGAATTGAAATAATAGAATTTAGATTATTGTTGTAATCCCCAATAATATATTTTATTATATAAAATTAAATCATCTTAAATATCTTTTAAAATCCACTAATTCCTCTTAAAAACTCTTTAATCTTAATTTTTATTATAAAAAGTTGTTTTATCTTTGAAATTTTTGATTTTTGGCCTGTTTTTAACTTATAATTATCATCTAATATAATAACTGTTGTTGTTTGGCTTGTTGTATTAAATAAATATTATAAGTAAGTTTTCTCTAAAGTTCTATATTTTTTTATCTAGTATTAGTTTTTTTTATATAGAATTTTTATTCTATAAGAATTATTTCTGCAGAGTGTGTGTTTAATTCTTTTATAAATAATATTTATATTATTTATAAGTGGTTAATATTCATATTTTCCACGTGTAATTGTATCATTAAGATCTTTACAACTCTTATTGTTATAGCTGTCAGTGACTATAACAATAATAGAATAATTAAAATTTATTAAAACTTTTTATTATTATTATTATATTTTTATAATAAGAATTAAATTTATTTGTTTTATATAATTATTTTTAATAACTATATTAAAATTTGTGGTTATAATATTTTGTTATATCATATATTTCTGATGAGGACAGTCATAGTACTCTTGATTTTGCTACTATTATCAAGAGTTTGATAGACAAACCTTACAATCAACCCCACAGACAAGGACTTCCATGAAATGTGGAAGAAGGCTTGTGACACAGCTGCCAAATGCATAGCTGAGGCAAAAGAATATAATAAGCAGAGATGGAACAAGATACACATGGAACCTGACTTTAAGGAAGGGGACCAGGTGCTAGTGTCTACACTAAACTTCAATAAACTTAAAGGACACAAGAAGATGAGATACTTCTTTGTAGGGACCTTCACTATCATTAAGTTGATAGGAAAGAATGCAGGGGAAGTCAAACTTACAGAGGAATTTTCCAGGAAGCACCCAGTCTTTCCAATAAGCTTAGTAAAACCATACTTCCAAACAGAGGAGGACAAATTCCCCTCCAGGAGGAGGAACCCCACACCACCAGAGATAGTGGAAGTGGAGGATTTCCCTGGACCTGTGAGTAAAATAATCAGGGAGAGGAAGATCAGACTTAATGGGAAGGATCAAAGACAATACTTAGTCAGATTCAAGAACAAACAGCTGATAAGGACAAATGGTTGGCAGAAGATGCCATACCAGATGGGAACCTTCATTTAAGGAGATTCAGAGCCTCTAGGAGTACTGAACAGTCTCATCAATGATGAGCCTCTTTTAGAGGGAGGGTATGTCAGCCTGTGACTCAAAACCAGAGCACAAGCATGACACCCAAAATACCATAAACCAATGGTATAGCCAAGATACCACCAAAAAATGGAACTGAGCCAAGTTAGCTAAAAAGGTATCAAACAAAAGGGGAAACTCATCCTTTTCCAAATATACAAGTCCCATCATCATAGGACAAAGAATAACAAAGTTATTGCTTCTCAAAGTTGTTGCTGATCATAAATCTTAATTTTGACCTCTCATCTGAAATACAGATTAAGAGGCTTAACCCCATCAAATGGGAATGTGAAATGAAGCCCCAATTCAGGGGTATCCAATGGTACCAGCAAAACTGAGCTAGCACCAGTATTACAGAAGTTATGGTCAAATTCAGGCTAAACAAGGGTGAACAAAACATTCACCCCTCATCTAACTTCTACTGTTTTAGTGTGCAATACCTGAAGTGGGGTCTTTTTTGAAAAAGCACAATCAGGGCTATCTGATGGTGTCATCCATTTCCTCATATGTCAACTCGAACAAAGGTTATTGGGAAAACAAGACCAATACACCTTTTGCCTAAAACATGCATATGTACAAAATATCTTGTACATGAGATAAATTTGCCATATTTAAAGATAACCATATCAAATAAGGTACCATTGTGTAGAACCCATACGGGGCTACACACTGAATCAATTTTGAGGTGGATATCTTAAAACCCGACAAAGTTATATCAGTTTTAAGGTTAAAATCCCAGAGTTTTTCCAACACAGCCTTACCATGGGATAATATCCCATAACCATGACTATGAGGTGTCAAACTGACAAAGAAGCATGTTTATAAGTCAATACCTCATATTGAATTCAATACTGGGGTCCTATACAGGTTCTGTACAGCATTCTACATGTCATACATGTCAGAGTCAGGCTGTGTGGTCCCCAGATGAAATTTTTCACCCTGCATTGGTAAAAACTGCCCAGATGTGGTTTCAAAACACATCTGAGAGGAATACAGGGTATACAGGCCTTTTTCAAACCACAATCCTGTCCTTGATAGTAAAACATCTTCACTTCCTCTACATTAAAAGGTCTAGCAGCCTTTTCACCCCATTTCAGGATAAAAGGAGGCCTTTTCCCTGCCATAAAAGGAATGCCAATCCTGCTATTGAATTCCTACATAGTAAAGCTGTAAAAAACAGTTTCACTCTTGGAAATAATCAGGTTATACTTGAAATTTAAGTATTGTAGCTCTTATTATAGTAATCTAACTTGTAAGACTGCACCCAGGGCTTTCAGCAGTGCTAACCATCACTATATCATTATAGTAAAGCCCTTAATATCTTAGTTTAAACCCTTGTTACAATAAACAAATCCTTCATTTACCATTTTTACCATGTCACAGTCATAGTTAAAGCCTGTAAATACATTTATACACCTTTATCATAGACTCAGCCTGACATTTTGGGGGCCTGGCTGTGTTTTTTTACTTTGTAAACCTTAAAAGTGAGTTTTTTCTCTTATTTGCTTTATTCTAACAAATTGTTTTATCTTTTTTAGGCTTAATTTTTTTAAATAAAAATATACATAATATATATCTTAAATATATTTACAGTTGTATTTGTCATACACCACCACTTTTTATCTTTTTTAATCATATTGTTGCATGGTTGATTATAATTTAATCACCACAAGACCCTTATTTTTGGTGTGTTTTTCATATAAAAACACTTTAAGCCATTAATAAAACCCCTTTTTTAATTAAATAAGGACACCTCTTACTGTAAAACCAACAGTTGAGGTGTGGTTGGGTGTATTGTTAATTCAATTAACCTCTTACATACCACTCTATATCAGATTATACTGGCTAATTAAAAGCTAATCTGTGAGATACTGGTATACAAACAGTGTACCAGATATCTGTAAGCTGTATTTCTGACATGGCATTGTTAATTCAATTACACTATCATTATACAAGTGCATATTGCAGTAACATACAAGCCCAGAGGCCATTCTTAGACAATCAAACAGAATTTTAAGAAGGCTTAACTGAAATTAAGCCCTTTCTTCCTGTTTTATTTCAGCGGAAGGAAACCACATCCCACTAGAAACCCAGTCACAGGCCAACACACCAGTGACACCATCAGAATTAGAGGGCAGCAAGGGAAACGGAAAGAGGCATAGTGAAGGCCTCATTACCGCAAAGAAATGGACACCCATTGCCACTCAGAGGAATAGAAATCCAAAAAACTCTGCTTCCATACAAGGTAAACCAACCTTAACCACTTTTAAAGGGAAAATTACCATAATTAACCCAGTTGTAACCTCTAAAGGTAAATTTCCAAAATCAGCAGACAACAAATTTGTACAAGGCACAGTCAAAGTTAAATACCCTAAGAAAATAAAGAGTTTGACTGCTTGCAAACACTGATATGTCACATGTACACCTCAGAAACCTAGGCTTCCAAAGGAAACAACCAGAGGACAGAGAAGGCTTGTTCAGAACCAGAAGACCTGGAAGCGGACACCTTGCAAACAGTGGTGGATGGCAAGTCAGTGAGGGAAATCATACCCACTCTGCCATTAACTTCCCAATTCAACAGGAACCTCAAAGAAGAGGACTGGAAAGATATGGGCCAAGTTCTTCAGCTCCACCAACTCCTCAAAGATTTATTTCAATGGAGCATGGACAACAGGGGGTTCAACCTGGAATCCCATTGGGCAGAACTTGAAGCAAGTTTCCAAATGATTTGTCTCAAAGAGATATACTTCTGAGACCTCATGGTAATCACAAGAGGTTGGAATTCCACCAGGCATTTCATACTCCTGGAGGTGAGGGCAAACGGGATAAGGGAGAATCAACCACTATCAAAGCTATAGAAGAACAGCTGACCCTGACAGGGCATACCCAGATTCCTTCAGGCTCACAAGGAGAAGGTCAAATCAGCTCTCCAGTGGCCTCAAACCATTCAATAACCAACAGATCAGTGGCCAAGAGTCACCATTCTTCACAATACCAGGAATTTTCAAGGAGAATACAAGGATACAAGGGCAAAAAAAGGCCACCTTCAACCAGAGGAAGAGAGAGGCAGACCCAATGATCCAGAAGCTGTTGGATTTGGTGAATGAAGTGCACAAGAACCAGAAGTAGTTGTAAATAACTCTAGAATCAGTAGTCCTATTAATAGAAAGATTAACCCCACTCAGATTGAACATAATGTTGTCACACCTGAGAGTAACCTAAACAGTGATGCACTGTGGTTACAAATTTCCCGATTTCCTGAGCAAACTCCATGAGAGGATGAAACCATTAACAGCCTCCATGCCAAAATTGTCAAAACTCTTCAAGAGGGACATGCACAGTTGAGCAAAGCCTCTGAAGTTACCAACAAAGGACTGAATCTAGTCTTTTAAGAACAACACCACAGCAAAAGGGACAGGGATTTTCTGGATCAAGACATAAACAAACTCTTCAATGTCTACTATAACATGAAGCCCCAACCACAAGGCCATGTTATGAATAATCCATATGATCAAGATGACATCAAGCCAGATGCCATGTTGATGAAGAAGGCACAATCTCCATCAAAATACCAGGATGAAGATAATATGTCTTATTCAGAGAAGGAAGCCCTGAAACACATTCCCAAGGCCTCAAGCTGGCCCAAATTCTCCGCAACTTGAGAATATGATCATATGGACCTCATAGATTATATTGATGGACTCTTCATTGATGTACCAAGCATTACAGACTACTGGATTACTGCTAGACTTAGTAAAGCACACAAAGGACATGCTACTATATGGTACACAGAAATGAAAGAAATCCATGCCAGAAGAAACTGGCCATGGTGGGAGAGTCAAATTATCCAAAAGTACAGCAATGGTACTTGGATATGGCAAAATACCATGTCATACAAAAATGAAAAATACTCTGTGTACAAAGATCCATATGAGTGGTGTCTCAGACATTTCAAAAGACTTAAAGCCATTCATCCTCAAATGAATATTCAGATGAGGAATCACAAACTCCTGACACAAATTTCAGGAGAACTAGAGCATGCAGTGAAATGCAGGTGTAACCACAATTGCACTCTATATTAAATCGCAAATACCTTACAAGATGTGAGGAAAACAACTAATATAGGGAAATACACCCCACATAAAAGCAGTGGTTTCAAAGAAAAACAAGCTTTCAGGGTTGTGAGCCTTCAAGGTATTTTCATATGTCCAAAAGACCACAAATAACAAAATAAGATATAAATATAACAAAAGAAAGTTATTTATATTCTCAAAATAAAAATTAAAGGATAAATACAAATTTATATATAAAGATGATAATTTAATTATAGTTTAATATAAAAATTACATTAAATTTTAAAATTGTGAAAATGCATTTTTACTTGAAAAAATTAAGTAAAAAGGAATTTTTGATATAATTAATGAAGTTAAAATATTTTTGGTAAAAGGTTACATAAAATATATCATAACTTTCTAATTAATAAATAAACTTAAGAAAATTGCTTCACCATTGGATTCCTCATAAAAAAATAAGGTGGGGTCACCTCTGGGTAAAATTTCTGTAACTAAACCCTAAATAAGCTTAAATTAAGTTTTTAGTATTTTATGTACAAAAGTTGAAAATCTTCAAAACCTTAATTTAATTCACACCACATGTGGGGTTAACCATCAATTTTATTGTTAAAATTGAGGTGTTGTGTGTAGTTTAGAAGCCATGAGGAATTGAAGTATTTTCAATTGAAATGTCCAAATTTGCGTGTGTATTACACAAGTGAAATGTAATTTACATTAAGTTAAAAAAATATTTTAAAACCAGTTTTAAGTGGTTTCTAAGACTCTTACACACATTCTCACATGTTTGGAAGGCTCTAGACCAGGTATTGCTATAGTAATGGCTGATTTAAGGGTCTAATATGGCTAAAAATAGCAAAAAATGGCAAAAACCAGCCCTTTTTTGGTCTAAACAAGCGTTCAATGATGAAATCCTTGCTAAAAGCCATGAGATGTAAAACTCCATGTAAAGGTTCATCACTTTTGGCCTGGAATTGATTTGTTGGTGACTCAATTGATGATGAGGTTTTGATACCAACCAGGGCAGTTTTAACTGGTGCCAAGAGGGTAAACTACCCTTCGGTTAAAATAATCTTAGTAAAAAAGGTTTGAACTGGTTTCTGTACCTCTTAAACATATTCTGACATGATTTGAAGTATCTAGACCAGGTATTAGTATAGTAATGCCTGATTTAAGGGTCTAAAATGGCTAAAAACCAGCATTGTTTTGGTCTAAACCAGGGTTCAATGATGCCATAATTGACTTTTCTGTTGTCAGAATGTTTCCCATGACTCAAAATAGTAAATTTTACTTTTGGAGTAAGAAAATTGATGGCTATAAAAGAATTTGTTCTTTGCCCCACTTTTCTTTTCATGTTAGAATCTTTTCCTTTTATAATTAGTTTAAACACTGTTAACCCAATCAATGAAAAATTCCAACTATCATTTTTAAATAATTTTGAACCTTTTAAACACTTGAAGAAATCATTATAATCATTTTTTGTAACCCTTATAATCATTTTTACCCCTTGAACCACCCCAAAAGGGAATTAACGCATCTTTCATCACTGTTAACTTTGTCACTTTGTTTCCAAATTCACTCTGGTCACTTTTGGGCGTGTTTTCTCTTTAAATATCTCTTTAAAAACCTTTTTATTTAATCAATTGATTTCATCTTTTAGCTCAATTAATTCCAATTGAAATTTCTCTTGAAGAAATTTCTTTTGTAGCCTTAAATACCTCTTGTAGAGCTTTTTGGATAAATTTTTATTGTTGGTAGAACAATAAATCGTTATAATATTATTTTTTTATACTTATAAATTTAAAAAAAATAAAATTCGTGTGTTTTTCTCTTTAAAACACTATTTAATAATATTTTCAATTATATTTGACCTTATACAAATTTTGAGGACAGGAAAAGTACTTGATTTTCAATGAAATTTTTATATCCACACCTTACAAAGTTGTAGGTTTTGAATTTATTATTTCCCAAAACTCTAAATATCAAAAAACTAAATAATTATCTATAATAATACAAGAGCTTATTAATGAGATATCATGGTTCAAAATATTTATTGTACTGATTTATGAGCAAAAAACAATAATGAAATAACTCATTTTTCATTTCGATACCTGTTATATGGGATTATACAATCTCTAAGAAAGTTTTTGGCCATCAGAACTGAAGAAAAAACCGGTAAAACCTCAGTTTTGTCTTAAAAGCATTCAATTTTTAGTGATCATTTATGTCAAACGTATCATTCTCAACTGCAAGTAATTTTATGCCTCATTTGAGCTTATGATTTTTAAGCTATAATATATAAATAGCTTTTTTTAAATTTAATATTGTAACTTTCCCAAAAAAAAGTTACATATTGTAAAATAAGTAAAAATGCCATTAAAAGGCTTAAATTCTTGTTTATCTTGGAACCCAATGAAGCAAGACATGGAATAAGTTGCACCAATGGAATCCCCATGGCAAAGTACACATATAACATTGTTATTTTATATCTCACAAGTAATTTAGGAGCAAACCTGAATATATGCACTTTTATCATCAATGCAGATATTAATGGTTTTTTGCTCTTATCTCTTGAAATATACATGATAAGGAGTTGAACCAAATATTAATTTGCCACATACTTATTGTAAAGATACATATAAAAACTTTCTTTGAAAATTTATAAAAAAGGTTATAACTTGTAACAGTTTATTGAACACAATTGTTATAGCTGTTGACCACTTTGTTGTGAAAGTGGTCCAACATTCAAACAAAGTAGATATTCAGATTCTGCTGGTCAATGCATGAATGATTTTGTAGTTCCTATCATTATATTCCACGCATAAGCCCTTGAAATTATGATTTGAAGTTTAAAATAATAGTTTTGGCAGAAAAGATGAGCTACAAGAAAAATCATGAGAAATAGAGTTTTAATTAGGTAATAACAATATCTTGGCATTTCAATAATAACATTTCAGTATGCCATAATTCAGTCTCTGGATAGCTTTAAAGTGCATAAACTAATAGCTTCTAATGATCAAACTTTAATGTCAAAATTGATCATTTATGATTACTCATGGAAATCTTAATTTAATTCAAACAGTCGTATAAGTGATAAAAAAGGTTATACTAGTTTATTATTATGAAAACTGATGAAATAAAGTAATTCTAGGCTTATTCCAAGCCTATTATATCAGAAAACTTAGAGATACAGTGATAACTATAGATAAGGGCAAAATGATGAGATAAGATGGTTTGATTATGCTGTAATAATCACTAAGCCTCAAAATACTGATCAATTCCGGTGGATACCATCAGTAAACATCTACTAGCAGCCTTCTGGATTCTATGAGGAATTAATTTCTAATATGTAGAGCTCTTTTTACCTCCATTTCAGCGGAGATGCAACAAAAACATAAAATCATTAAAATCAAAGGTAAAAAATTTATGCTTTTCATATAAAACTACTATATCTTTAAATACTCAAGTAAATATTTATTTTAATCATCAATATTGATGTGACTAAGCCAATAGTCAATTGTTTTCTTGTTAAATTTCTCTTCAAAGTCTCTAAAACCACATTAAAAGAAGAATACTTGTAATTTACATTTATTTTTTATTGTAAATACAATTTAAATAAGTTTTATTTTCATTTTTAGGAATAAATGTATTTGAAATTATTATATTAAATGTAAAAAATAGGTTATTTGGATCTGTTATAATAATTCTCTCATTATTATTACTCTAACAATCTTTTCATAAATATAAATAGTATTTATATTAATATGTAACTTCAAGGTTGGTAATATTATTGTTATAAATTAATTTTTATCATTCAATTACAGTTTTTAATGCCTTTATTACTTGTTTGTAACACATATAGAGTCCCATAAATATATTAAACATGATATATTAATATGTTCATTTTATTTTATTGGAGTTTTTTAATATAATTTCTATTGTCATATTTATGTAATAAAATGAATATTTTTCCCCATAATTATAATAATACTTTATCTTATTCTTTAATTTAATAAGTAAATCAATAGTACAATAAAGAAAATATTGGTAATATTTATTATTGTTTCATACTCAAACCTTACAGTTTTCATCTAGTTTTTGAAGAAATCATATTTTCTGTAAGAATAATTAAGTGTGGTATTTTATAGCATAGAGAAAAACAATATTAAATATAGAGCATACATAAATATAAACTTATTAGAATATTAAATAAAGCTATAAGATTTGTGAAAATTTCAAATAAGGCTCTTGAAAGATTAATTTTCTGTTAATTTTTCAAGTTATTCATTTTTTCCATGTAAAAACAGTAATACACCAAGACTCAACTTTTGATAAGGTTTTGATTGAGTCAAATTAAACTATAAGCATATTTAAGCCTAATTACCAACCTGTATAGTGGGATTCTCCCTTTGGCAGTTTGTGATTCCTACCCTATTTTAAGATGAACATTTCGAAAAATGAATATTAAATCAATTTCTAATCTTCAAGTGTAAAGCAAGTTAAAGGACCTCCAATGAATAAGGAAAACCCCATTTGAGATCTTGTATATCATAGAAGGTGGGTACCCTGGCTTCTTTTTCAATTTTTCTCCCATTTTGTATGGAGCTGGCCAGTTTCTCCATTTGAAGCAATACCATCAATTTTTTAGATTTGAATTGAGCACCCAGAACTTACAGGATGTATACATAAATCTCAGGAAACTTAGGAAACAAACACTACACCTTACGTTTACCACATTTTGTATAGTTACTTATACCTTATGTAACTGTAAATTGTCGTTAAAATTGACAATTTGAGAAATAAATTAACTTTTTAAAAATTGATCATATTCTGTGCAAGAGTCTGAAATCTTCAAAAGAAACAAAAAATAGTCACTTTTGGGTTGAACCTAGATTATGTTTGGTGTAGAACTCAGAAAGAACATAAGAATTATAGATTTGTTGATTAAGAAGATAGGAATGATCAATTTCCATAAGGTCGTCCTTTGAAAGAACCCTTCCTGTGAATTATTGAATGAAATATATGTTTAAAATATTATTTTTTGCTTATGGGTATATCATACAAATGGCATAAGCTCAAATTATCCAGAATTATAATTTTCTGGACGAATGGAAGTTCAAAAAAACCTTCAAAATCTACATCAGTACCTTAGAAAAATTTGCATGTTAATTAAAGGACTGATATCAGCTATTATGGGAAGCTTTATGTTTTGAGCTACTAATACTAGATGGTATAGTTCTGGTACCGACAAATATTGGTCAAAAATTCTCAATATGTATATATCAGTAAATATCATCAACATCAAGAATCCAAGGCTACTTGATTGGGGGCTTCATTGGCTCTTTACTTTCCTATTCTTCATGTTGAAGTTTCTCACAATTAGGAGAAGCTTTAGGGGTCTGAGGAGATTTGCTGTATTTGTGTTCATAATTATGTGGCTTTGAGAACTACCAAGACACATGTCTCTGTTAATGTAAGGAATATATGAATTGAAATTATAAATTATTTTGGGGCTTTATAAGCTCTTCAACCTTTTATGATTTCCAAATCCATCTTTATTAGTTCTGAAAATTATACATGGTATTATCCAAATAAATCTCTTCCAAAAATCATTATACTAATATTCATCAAGAAATTTTGGGCATGAGTTAGCATGAGTTACCTCATATGCAAGCTCCAAATTTTCTGTTTAATTTAGCTCTCCTTATTGAAAAGCTTATGCAAACCATTTTTGACCTGTAAGGGGCTTATTTTGTCTCAAATTATGAATATCGTACTTCTTGAATAAAGAATTTTACAGGAAAATGAATTCTACCAATTAATTTTTCCTATTAATATCTTCAAGAATAATAAAATTTACATGGGGTTTAATTACAATAAAATAAGCTATAAAGGAAGGGAAAATAAGGTTTTTGCTTTTTGGTGCTCATAAGAGTAAACAGTAGCTATGTATTGGTCAGTGCCTATCCAATTTTTGTAGAATTGTATATTCTTAATTACTATATTTCCACATTTAGAGTTTTACCTTCATCCTGTGTATTTGTTCAGTACTTGTCTTAATCAGCTTCAAAAAGCCAATAAGAGTATTTATAGTATGTAAATGACATTCTGGTCCTTGTTTTGGTGTCCCAGGCTGAACAGGATTTTAAAGGATATTTGTGAACCTTTTCAAATTTCAGTGAAAAATTCATAAAAGGTCCAAAAAGGCACAATCTACCCCATTTAGTTGGAGAATTTACAAAACAAAAAAAATTGAAAGTCTGAATTGAAGACTCAAATGGATAAATACAGCAGTTTGTGCCAAACCTTACTTTTGGAATGTGAACATCCATAGATATTGCCAAATAATATAGTATTTCTAATGATGGAGAATATGAAAAATGATTGCCATGATTTGATCCAGAGAGAAGTTTTTTCTATGGATGTGAAACTCATATCATTATCTAATAAAATAAATGTTTATACTATTAAGTTCTTTAAATTATTTATATTACTAGGACTCCATACTTATGTTAAAAGAACATTAATTAACACTTTAAGTATTAGTTTGAGATGTAAATGGTCGGTCTTTGATACTTATTCTGCTTCAATTGATAAAGATTGGGGACTAGTCTGAATAAAGCAGTTGTTGGAACAACTACAACTCCAAGTGTTCATACAATAGTCATATCAAGTATTGTATGAATTTCATAATTTTGAATACAGCTTAGAGCTCCACCAATTGCTCTGATAATATGATGAGAAGTTTACCTTCAAAGGAGAATCTTCTTTCAGCTATAATAAGTGTGGGAGGGTATGCATTAGCTCCTGTGATTATAAAGGAAGAAAATCATTAACGATTTGCAAATTGATTTTGCTCAGAAAAAACCTATCATGTGAAAAGAAATATTTACATTGAAGTGGATTTTTTTAGATTTTAAACATTAATGAAATCAGGCCATAATTCAACTAATATTCAATAACATTTTACCAAAAACCTGAGCTTAGAAATACTTGTGAGGTTGATCATGGAATATCAATATATGGCTAAAACATCGTGAGTTTCTTTCATCATGTTGTTACAGGTATGTATTTAATAATTGCACATATGAAAGCTTTATGCTATTGATATTGATGCTTTTCAACACCAAAAATTAACTCATATACTTCCTTTAATACTTTAGAAGAATTAATTACACTATTATTTCCATATAAACTAGCAGAGTTCCTCTATTATTTCACATTTCTTCCTGGCTATTGTTTCTAAAATATCGCCAACTCATTTTTAAATGTTTCCATACTTCAAAGGTGGCCAATTTTGTATATGAATCAACATTGTGCTTCCTGATTACGTATCTAAATATATCAATCCTAAAATATTCTTCATTTGAATTCAATCTATAGCCTTAAAAAAAATTCCTTTCCGATTTCAACTGTCATTGTGAAAGATATGAATAGCTCCAAATTTCTCTTTTAGGCGCTCTAAATATAGGAGTCTTATTTAGAAATATTTGTGTAGTATCTTTTAAAAAGGATTAATTTAAGAACTACCTCACTATATCTTAGAGAATTTTTCAAGAATAAAGTTGTTTTTACGTGGTTTTGCGCATTTATAAAAATAAACATTAGATAATAAATCAGAAAATATTCTCCATATTTCGTAAGTTTCTTTATTTAAGCTTTTTGCTAATTCTGAGCAATGGGCTTTATGGCTGGGCCGAGGGTTTTGGGCGTCAAAAAATCAAGATAAGTAAGAGAAGTTAAATATTTCATATCTCTTTATTTCTAGGAAGGGGTTTTTTTTGCATATTTTTTATGGTTTGATATGTGAACACGGAAAGATATCAAAAACTATTTTCGCAGGAATTCTTAGGTTTTTGTCTAACCCTTGTAAACACAATGTAGCTATCTATACCATAGTTTATAAACATCAATGTATTGCTCTATTGTATAAAAATAGAATATTTGAAATGAAGGTCAAAAAATACTCCTGAAGCTCCTCCATTTTCGTCCCATATTTTGGGTTCCAAATCAAAAACTTCAACCATGTATAATTTTTTTATCAAAATCATGTTTTTAGATAATTTGAGTCTAATAAGCATGAAATTCTGTTAAAAAGCCTAATTCTTGATGTGATCCCGTAGAAAGTGAATGAAAAAGAATGGAATATGATTATGAGCTGGAAATGGATATATTCCAGATTATTTTCAGCTTCATGAAGTGCAGTAAAAATACAGATTACTTCACTTCCTCAGATATTAGTTATGTTAATAATTCCAGTTATTAGAACATGTATTATTTTAAATATAAACGGGGAGTTGTTTCTCCTCAAATATATAATGAGATTTTGATGGAATAAAAGATCATAGACGATTATCATACCACTCGTAGATTATTTCAGATAATGCTTATATCAGCTCTCAATATTTTTTGATGAAAAATACATCTAAGGTTCCATAATTAGGTCCTGTCTTATAAAAACGTAACACTAAATAAGGAACTGCCCTTCTGAAATATTATGGAAAAAATACTAAAGCACTTGGAATAGATTTCTGAAACTCTTATAGAATAAAATTGAAAAATGAATCATGGAAGTGTAAAAAAGGGGCCCGCCCCAACCTCCTAGCCCACTTTTCTAACCCCACTATCTGAACCATTAAGTGTTCTATGATAAGCTTTCTTGAATGCCGTATTATTGTTGAGTCTTGCTGAAGGATTCTATCACAGAGGCACCACTCCCTTACATATCAAGGAGGGATATTCTCCCCCCCATCTGAATTATTGGATGCTATATGATAGAATTCCTTTTGATGATTGATTTTCCCTTTTACCTTCCCTTTATCACAGATACACTCTATCTCGTCAAGCGGGGATCGAACAGTGGGCACAGAGGCTGAAGCAAGCTTTACAAGTGAGCCAGACCAGTCACTTGACCGCTAAACCATTTAGTCGGCAATCTTACCCTTTACTTAAACCCTTTTGAATGATTAGGTTTGCGTTATATATATAACTTCTGGATGGAGCTCCTGACCTACTAGAATACCAGCTACTATTTTTAATACGCAATGTAATCAGTATGTATTCTTATAGGAGTTCATTGAGGCTCTATAGGGCATTAACATCTGAAAAAATGATGCCTGAATTGAATAAAAGACTCAACAAAGGTTCAACCACAATAGCTATATATTGATTCATTTCAGTAAAATATTTTTCCAAAATGTCTCATAATTCTTGAAAAATTTCATATTCCGAGTACTATAGCTCAATTTCAACTTATAATTGATCCCACAAGGGTATAAAGAATTCTATGAGACATTTTAAGAGGTATCACTGGTCTGAGCGCTCATACTCCCTCTACATGCAAGGAAGTAACGGTCTAAAGATACCCTATATTATGTGCGGTAGATTTTGTTTCAAAAGTCAAAATATTCGATGGGCGCCTTTTTTTCCCATATGATCATACCCTTAAAGAAATGAACTAGCCTATGCTCTTGGGAACCCGAGGCAAAGATATTGGTGATCTGAAAGTTTGAAGCTTCAGTGTATGGATTTGACCAATTTCCATTGTAATTTTTAACAATTGTTTAATTTTGGTAATTTATATAGGTCTTTAGTTGAACGAAGAGGCACCATTTATGGGGCCAGAATACTCACCAAGGTCTTCACCATAGAATTTTCCATATTCCGAATTTAATATTCTCAAGGACTGTCTCATATAGACAGTTGTCAATTGAGGGGACACTGAAACTTTGATATACTTCCTGAATACCTTTTTGCAACAGGAACAATAAACTCCTTCTAAAGTTTCAATTAATTGACGGTTTAAAATTAATAATATCTATATTAATTAATAATTGTAATCAATTTAATCAACTGACCGTGAATCTTTCTATACGCTTAAAGCTTTGAGGTAAGTCAAATAAGCTAATGAATTCAAAATGCCTTTTCTTTAAAATCCCAGCTCATTGAATCAAAATGAAGAGCTTAGAACTGTAACCTAGTGTTGTGAATAATTGGGGAATGTTAGAGTTGGAATGATCTATACCATAAAAGTCCTCACTTCCTTTATTTAAATGGTTAAATTCTACAGTTCAATTCTCTCCTAGTAGGGGTAATTGTCTATCAAGAAAACTATATGGGTTCTCATCCCAACAGCCATATCAATCCATTAAATACAGACGAAAATCTTCAAAAAAAGAAATGTCAGCCTATGACTCAACCGAGAGCACGCAAATAAAATTCAAAAGAACCACAAGCATGTTACACAAGAAAGGGTTATATCCACACATTTATCATTTAATTTTGCTAATAAAGGTACAATAAGGCCCCAAATACACAAAACAAAGCTAGAAAAGTAACCTTTCAATGTGACCATAAGGAATAGGAAATCTTCTCCTTTTATAAAGTATCATTCTCATTACCTAAGAATACAAATTAAACAATATAGTGAGGTTAAAGCCGTTGTTAAGTAGAAACCTTGATATTCAACTCCATGCTAGCAATTAGAGATTAGATGAAAAGCCCGCTAAGTTAGTTTTTCTTAATGAGATCAATGAGGGCTATTGAAAGGTAAAACCTCCAAGACAGCAGCACCACTGGATCAGAAATTAACATAACAATATTATTTGGGAATAATCAAATAAATAATACTCTTTTTTATCCTCTCATCTGGATTTCACAGTTTTGATAAGTTACCTGTCAAATCTCATATCTTCTATATGTCCTAGCGTATGGCTTTAAAATAATATAACACCTATCCTTGTATCTTAAGTTAATAAAATGATGTTTGAATTGTTCACTTAACATAATCAAATAATTCTTTAGGAAGTTGTGAAAATAATTGAATCCTGTCTATGTTTTTCATTCAAAATGCAAATTGTGTCAAATGTGTTAGAATTCTTTTGAGCTCACTTGTGGCTACAGTTTGAGCTATTTTTTGAGCCTTTCATCGTGAAATATGAAATTGTCATACAAGATTTAGGGATAGACTCCCCCAAGAAGTGTTGTTGTGGCATACTATCCCAAATAATTCAATTCTGAGGTGTCAAATGTCTCCAATTTTATTTTTACATTTATTAATCATGAGTTGAGTAATAAGGCTCGCCAGATATGTTATTTATGTCATCGAAAACTTCCTGGTTAGCAGATCATTTCTAATCCTTCAATTGGTGAAAACACAAAAGGTTGAGATTTGGTTCTAAAGCCAAATTTTGAACATAAAAAGTGTCTTTTTGTTTGATTTTAAGCACAAAAATATCACCTGAGTTAAAATATTAACTCAATCAAATGGTAATATGTTTTCCACCCCTCTCGCACCTTAATACTGAGTCTGATGCGAGTAGTACAACAGTTATCCCAGAAAAAAAGGGATTTTACATAAAAAGTGTTGGAAATTGTCAATAACCTATTGATGATTCTTTTTTTGATAGGAATATTGAAACAACAAGTAAGAGTAAATCAACTACAGAGCCAGCAAAGTGGTATAGCTATTAACAATTTTTGGCCAAATAGGGCTAATATCATGGAATGAACATCACTAAGGCATGGGTCAAATAATTAGACAAAGACAAATACCCCAGATCTAAATATCTCAAACTACTAGTGACTAAGCTAGACACAATTTGGTAAGAATTTGAACTAACCAAGAGGAAACATAACCAGAACTTAGGGAAAAACACTAAGAAAATAGAGACATACAAAATCTCCAGAACCAAGTGGATGATACAGATAAAATGTCAATCATATGTTGGGGAGATGATGCTGAATGAGCCACAAACCCAACAACAGACTATGCCTGCAGGATTTCCAAATACTAGCAACCTCCTTGGGACAAAAAAAGAGGATATAAACGTTGGGATCAATGAATTGGAATAGCAAAGGCCAATTGTAACAGTAGTGGTCAGGAATAATCTACTTTGACAGAGGAGCAATAAAGAAGCTCTCAGAAGTGAAAAAATTTCAAAGCTCTCAGGTACAGGAGAATATGACCACATGGAACCTCCCAACTACATTGATGCCCCTAGGTTTTTTGATTATTGGATCACTTTGATATTGAACACAGCCTTAAAAATCATGAAAACATAATTTATAATGAGATGAAGGTCATACATAGAAGGACCCCCTTTGTTTTGTTGAAAAACAAAATTAATCAGAGGTAAAGTAATGGCACATGGGTATGGTAGAAGAATATGTATTTTGACAATGGCAAATATAAAGTGGATAAAAATCCATTTGAGTGGTCTTTGAGACAATGATGCAATTCTCTCTGGCAGACCTCAAAAAAAGGGAACTCTTTCCAAAAAGGATATGAAAACTGTTTAAAGACAGTTTAATACTGGCAAGTTTTAGATCAAATTACCCCATGTGACAGTACCCCAGGTCTAAAACACTGTGTCACAAAGTGCATGTAGGTAATGGTATTGCTTATGTCACTCTCATAGAGCTACATTAGTCAGAAAAGGAGGCTACAAGGCACCAAAAATGTAAAGAAGTCTTGTGTGCCAATGAAGCCAAAAACACAGTGATTTTTGGAAGTTTGATTGAGACCTCCCCTTGAATCCCACTAAAATCAAACCCATGATTATAGAAACTCGTTTATTGTCAAACTTCTGTCTTCCAGACCTCAACAAAGGGAGCTATTTCTGAAAATTCTAAAGATCCTCTTGAAAGACAGATTAATACTGTAATGTTTTATATCACAACTCACTGTGTGACAGAAAATCAAACAGTCTGAAAGCCATAGCTCCCCACACTTCAACAGAAATGAGGAATCATCAACTACTGGGAAAACTACTGGGAGACTTGCAAAATGAAGACAAATTCAGATGAAACAAAGAGTTTTACCATGCAGAAATTTACGTCCATAAGTAGATAAAAATGAAATAAGCTCAATAGTTCAAGGGAAAATCCTAAATTTGAACCAGAGTCCAAGGGGTTGAAACCTGAAAGAAGATGAATTTATGCTCCTATTTTGGATAATCAGACAATGACAAAAGAAGCCGGCCCAAATCCAGGATGAAAATGAAAAAATAGCTGAAAAGTATTCATAAGGAAAAGAAAAATATGATTCTGGAAGTATGGGGAATTGCAAAAGGGATGAATCATGTGGAAAAAATTAAACTTTGGAAACATACATAGTAAAATATGGAGAGGAAAAGTACTTGAAGATACAAGAAATATGGTTTAATCTGGCATCCCCCAAGAAACTGCTTATAAAAAACTCAGTAGCCACACAGAGAATTCCCAGAAATTCTTAGTGACAACTACCAAGGGGATGGGGTACATACCTGAAATTGCAACAAATCTGTAAGGTTTCATTGATCAAAAAAGTCCTGTGATCATTGAAAAGGGATCCAGCTTTCTTTGAATGGCCAGAAAATATCTGGATGAAAGGTTTACTAAGATCTTTACAAGTGCATCAGGGAAACAGAATTTACTTGGGCCGAGAACCAAGAAAGCTATCATACCCCACAGGAAAGAATGTTAGGCTTGAGCCAGAATTTGTAGCAGTGAACAATTTACAATTCAGGGGCTTCATAGAAGGAATGAAATACCAGAGAAAGGATGGTATAGAAAAATAAACATTACAAACGGCACCTCACATCTGGGAAAGACAGGGAGAATAGATTATCATTTGAATTTAATACAATCCAGAGCCCAACAGGATTCACCTTATGGAATCTGTTAGAGAATTTTAAGAAAGTAAATCCAGAATTTACTCACACCAAATCAGAAAATCCTACCAAATTAATTTTTTACTTCATACCTCCAGGCATCATTTTACCACTTTAAATTGATTTCATTTTTACATCAAAACCAGATTATTTTGCCATTTTTTGTGTTATGTCATAATACCATCCTTTTTCAGATTTCTCAGATGAAGGAAATCATTTATTTACATGAATTGTAGTTTTTTTCATGATAAAATACTAATATTCACCAGTTTTATCTGTTATTTAACTGTTAAATTTAAAATGAGATTGGAGTTATTCATAAGAAATTATCATTTTAAACCCATAAATTTGATCTTTAACAATGTTTAAGTTTTTCATCAAAACTCTTTGTTTCATGATTTTCATTGTAATCCATCTTTTCTGTTGAAATTTCTCTTTTGGACTTCAAAAAATGATTAGATAGGGATATACCTTGAATATAATGATAAATTTAATAATTATTCAAGTATGAGCTGGTAGAATCTGAAAATATACTTTTGGTTATGTTTGGAACACTGTGAATTTTAAGAGGTCAACCAATATTGCTATTTTTCCCAATATCCCCTTACTTTATTTAATTTTTTCTCTTTTAGCATACCAGATAAGGTTCATAGATTTATTCTTACTGCTATTTAATAGTGAATTGATTTTTGGAGAAAATCTTCATCATATGTAACTCAAATGATGTGAGCTTAAACCCATGAGTATGTTCACTGATCATGAAAGTGCATGGATCCTTCTTATCCCAAATATTTTTAGGTTTAAAGGAATGTTCGAGAATATTAATATATCAAGTTTTTTATTGAAAGTATAATGGTGTATGTTATTTGAAATTTTTACACATTGGGTTCTGAGATAATCACAAATTTATCTTTTTCTTACTTACTTTAAGATTATAGTTTCAACTCACATTATCACAAAAGGGTTTTTGATTTTTTTTTGCAAAGTTTTTAGATATTTGGTCATACCTCACTAGGTCACAGTATATTTAATTATGTGGTTTAGAATTTGCCATAAAGGCTGTAAATTCTTCATGAGCTAAATTTAACTTAGCCTAAAGCCATTGTATGGCTTTGAATGACTAAAAGGGAAAAATTCACACAAAAAGGTGGTACCATGGGCAAAGGGAACAAGGAGCTAAGATACCAGGCTTCTTTTCCCATCTTCCGGTGTGTAAATGATTTTTTACACTGGCACTAAAGACTTTTGAACGTTCTTTAGGCTTGAATTCAAAATGGAAGCTTAAAGTGGTTTATTTCTCTCAGGGAAATGGATTACGAGATTCCCGAGGGGAAATCCCTACATGCAGGATTGTAAGAAAGGCTTCAAGAGCCTTGAGATATTAAATCATTCTAAAATCAAATTCAAAGGAATTAAAACCTGATACAAAGCTAAGGTTCATTTCTTATTATTATGTTTTTGTTGAAAAGGAGAAATACCTTTAAGCCTCTTAAGAATATCCAATCCCCATGTATTTACTAGAAAATTTCACAAAGATTAGAGATCAATGTTATTTTGGTATACATTGACATTTAAGTATGTTTTATTTGGAATATTATTGTATATTTAGCCTCAAACATACCTTTTCAATTATTCTTAAATAAGATCAATATTGCTTTAAAAATCTATTGAATATATTATTCATAAGATATCTGCTTGAGCTTTTCTATTTACGTAGTAAATTTTATCAAACTCAATATAAAGGAATTAATTTAATATTTACACTTATGATGATAAACTTACCTTAGGATTGAAGTTACTTGTAATTATGTATAGCCTTGAAAACTCCAATTGAAACTGCAAACAAGCTACCTTATATTAAGAAATTTATTTGTAAGAATGGTTTCTGAGTCTTTATCTAACAATGCCAGCTGTATCAATTACTAATCATGACAGCTTCTATGAACGAGAAAAGAAGCTTTGACATGACTGTTTCTGTTAAACATTGTCATCCAATAAAACATACAATTTAAAACAGATAATATTTTATTCTATAGAAAATATTATATTATTCCTTTCTGTATGAATTAAAAATGATTTCAAATCTTTGAAGTTGGCTCATATGATTGTAATCACCAATAATTGATTCTATAATAGAAGGACATTGTCTCAAAATACCCTTTAAACCCACTATTTCCTCTTGAAACTCTTATATCTTCTTCCTTCTTATCAAAAAGGATTTTTTATTCCTTGAAAATATTTTTTTTGGTGTGCTTTAAGCTTATGAATATTACCTAATCCTATGAAGTTTTCAGTTTGAATTATTAGATTAAACAAATAATATAAGTAATGTGAGCCTGCAAGCATGGAAAGTCTGACATGCTACACAAGCTCCAATAACTTTCATTAAATTATCCTTGAAGTATTTCACTTTGCTGTTCATCTTTTTACCAAATCAAATCTTCAAATCTTGTAGTTATAGAAATATTGTTCCTATAGAACCATTCTACTTTGTTGATATAGTGATTTTGATTCTCTAACAACCATATATATTTTTTACATATATTGTTACTGTAACAATACCCCTTATGAGAAAAAATGTATTAGTCTATTTTTGTTTTATTTTAATTTTGTACATAAAGCATATAAAGAGGAAAATTCTTCTTGAGAATCATTCCTCAGAGGTCTTAAAAATATAATTTTTTACAAATAAATTGATACCAATTTCTTGTTATTAGATATCTCAAATATAAGAAGTTACAAATTACTTTTAGTATTTTTCATGTTGGTGAAGCCCATTCCACCAAATCAATAGCTTTTTAATAATGACTTCTCTATTGATTTAACCTGATAGTATTCCACTAACTTTTGAGTTTATTAAAATTACTAATAATTAGACTGGAAGACATGTTAGAGGCCCCAGGCTAACAAGTAAATTTTGTCCTAATCCACTGTATTTTTTATCAAGTATGAATTTATATATATATAATTTTGTGGTAAGAATTATCTCTGCAAAGTCTGTTTTATTTTTTCGTTTAGAAATAATAATATTAACATTTATGAGTTGTGGATTTCTTTTCTTAACTGCAGATCATTTTATTGTAAAGAGATTTCATATTTCTTGTCATTATGACTGTTGCTGTTTATAATAATAACAGAATAATGAGAATTTATAATAATTTTTGAAGAGATTTATTATCGTGAAATTATTTGATAATTGAATCTTCTTTTTTTATGATAATTTTTATCATTTTATTAATTTTTCATTAGAAGATTGAATTATATTCTATTTCCCACTTAGGAGAGTCATACTACTCCTTTTTTTGACTAATATCATCAAGATTTTGATAGAAAAAGCTTACACAATTACTGATAACCTTAATCCCAAAAGGAAGGAGCTCATCAACATGATTTGTGGGGGGATCCCCCAGTAAAATCCTCATTTCTTCCCAAGTTCTTTTGTAAAGATAATAAGTAATATTAAATTTGATTGCAATTCTTTTTTCATAATGGATATGAGTTTTTTTTTATGATTTAAAAAAATGTTTTATTAAGCAGCATTTCAACACCCCACTTGAAATCATATCCTCTTCTCCCCAATGCTTTGTTGATTCAAAAGGCTGAGCAGTCTTCAAATTCTAAAAGATTTTAGATGAGGATTTCGAGAGCTTAATGATGAGCCAAAATGTCAGCCTGTGACTCAAAACCAGAGCACAAGCATGACAACCAAAATACCATAAACCAATGGTATAGCCAAGATACCACCAAAACATGGAGCTGAGCCAAATAAGCTCAAAAGGTATCAAAAGAAAGAAGAAGCTCACCTCTTTCTGAAAATATAAGTCCCATCACCATAGGACAAGAAATAACAAAGTTATTACTGCTCAAAGTTGGTGCTGAGCATAAACCTTAATTTTCACCTCTCATCTAAAATCTAGAAGGAGAGTCTTAACCCCATCAAATGGGTATTCAAAATGAATCTCTAATCCAGGGCTATCCAATGGTACCAGCCAAACTGAGCTATCACCAATATTACTGGAGTTATGGTCAATTTCAGGCTAAATAAGGGTGAACAAATCATTCAACTCTCATCTAACTTCTACAGTTTTAGTGTGGGATACATGAAGTGGGGTATTTTTGGAAAGAGAACAATCACGGCTATCTGATGGTGTCATTCATTTCCTCATATCTCAACTACAGCAGAAGTTATGGGGCAAATAAGCTCAATACAGCTTTTTGCCCAAAACATGCAAATGTACAAAAATCTTGTACATGGGATAACTTTGCCATATTTAATGATACCCATATCAAATGAGGTACCATTGTGTAGGGCACATACAGGGCTACACACTGAACCAATTTTGAGGTTGATATCTCAAGAATTGACAAAGGTATAGCTGATTTAAGGTCAAAATCCCACCTGCTGTCATATACAGCCTTACCATGGGATAATATCCCATAACCATGAATATGAGGTGTCAAATAGACAAAGAAGCATGTTTCTACTTCAATACCTCATATGTCAGTCAATACTGGGGTCCCATACAGTTTCTGTACAGCATTCTACGCGTCATACACGTCAGAATCAGGCTGTGAGGTCCCCAGATGAAAATTTTCACCCTGTATTGATGAAAACCGCCCAGATGTGGTTTCAAAGGCACATCTAAGCCCAATAAAGGTTATACAGGCTGTTTGCAAACCACAAGCCAGTACCAGAAAGTGAAAAATCTTCACTTCCACTACGTGGAAAGGTCTAGCACCCTTTCCACCCCAATTTCAGGATAAAAGGAGGGCTTCTCACAGCCAAAATTATCTCCTCATCCTTCTCTTGAATACCCTAAGTAGTAAACTCTCCAAAAAAGTTTTACTCTTGGGTAATAAACAGGTATAGTTATATAGTTGATGATTGTAACTCTTATTATAGTAACCCAGCTGGTAAGATTGCACCCTGGGTTCTCAGTAGCGCTCACCACCATTATAATCCAATAGTAGAACCCCTTAATTATCTTAGAAATCATCTTAAAAATCCAAAACCCTTATTTTAAATCAATTTTCTACGTGTCACAGTCATAATTCTAGTTGTAAATACTCTTATTACCACTTCAATATAGACTCAGCCTGACATTTTGGGGGCCTGGCCGTGTTTTTTACTTATTTTTTGGACCTCACAAGTAAGTGTTTCTCTTCTTTATCATTTATTGACATCTGTTTTACCCTTTTTAGGCGTCCTTTTCTCTTTAAAAATATATTTTATATATATTTTTTCTTTAATTTTTGAAATACTCCCATATTATAGAGTATCTGTCACGTGGCTTATAACCACAAGACTAGTATTTTTGGCGTGTTTTGTATATAGAAACCCTTTAAGCCACTAATACAGCCTTAATTCTTAAGTGAATTAAGACAACTCATGCTGATAAACCAACAGTTGAGGCATGTTTGGGCATATTGTTAACTCAATTACCCTGTAATGCAACATTCTTTTAACAGATTATACTTGCTAATTACAAGTATTCTGTGAGATATTGGCATACAAACAGTATACCATATATCAGTAAGCTGTATTTTTGACGTGGAATTGTAAATTCAATTACATTGTCATCATACAAGGGCATCTGTAGTAACATACAAGCCCAGAGGCCATTCTTAGACATGCAAAGCCAGCCTTTTAAGAAGTCTTAACTGACATAAGCCCTCTTTTTTCCTGCTTTGATTCAGTGGAAGAAAACTTCATACCACTTGAGACCAAGTCACAGGCCAACATACCAGTGACACCCTCAGAACCAGAGGGCAGCAAGGGAAAAGGAAAAAGACTTAGTGAAGGCCTCATTACAGCCAAAAGGTGGACACCAATAGCCACTCAGAGGAATAGAAAACCACGAAACTCTGCTTCTATACAAGGTAAACCAACCTTAACCACTTGTACAGGAAAGATTACAATTATTAACAAAGTTGTAACTTCCAAAGGCAAACTGCCCAAGTCAGAAGACAATAAATTTGTACAAGGCACAGTCAAAGGTAAGTACCCTAAGAACATAAAGTTTTTGACTGCTTGCAAACACTGATATGTCCCCTGCATACCTCAGAGATCTTGGCTTCCAAAGGGACCAGCCAGAGGACAGAGAAGGATTGTCCAGAACCAGAAGACCAGGAAGAGGACACCTTGGACACAGTGGTGGATGGCAAAACATTGAGGGAGATAATATCAACCTTGCCATTCACACTCCAATTCAACAGAAACCTCAAACCAGAGGACTGGAAGGATATTGATCAAGTTCTTCAGATCCACCAACTCCTCAAAGACTTATTTCAATGGAGCATGGACAACAAGAGGTTCAACCTAGCAACTCACTGGGCAGAACTTGGATCAAGTTGCCAGAAGATCTGTCTCAGAGAGATAGACTTCAAAGACCTTATGGAAATCACCAAAGGTTGGAATCCTACCAGGCAGCACAGACTCCTGGAGGCAAGGGCACAGAGGATAAGGGAGAATCAAGCCACTATCCAAGCTATAGAAGAACAGTTAACCCAGACAGGGCCTACTCAGATTCCTTCAGGTTCACAAGGAGCAGGCCAAATCAGCTCTCCAGCGGCTTCACACCATTCAGAAACCAGCAGATCAGTGGCCAAGAGTCACCATTCTTCACAATTCCAGGAAGTTTCCAGGAGAAGACAAGGGAACAAGGGCAAGAACAAAACCTCCTTCAACCAGAGGAGCAAAGAGTCAGATCCCATGATCCAGAAGCTGTTAGATTTGGTAAAAGAAGTACACAAGAACCAGAAGTAGCTGTAAACCACTTTAGAATCAGTAGTCCTAGTAATAGAAACATTACCCCCACTCAGACTGAAAATAACATTGTCACATCTGAGAGTAACATCAACAGTGATACACTGTGGTTACAAATGTCCCAATATGCTGAACAATCTGAAAAGCAGTTTTCAGAAATTAAAGCTAGCCAAGAGAGGATGAGACAAACTCAAGCCTCCTTGGAACAAATAGTTAAGAATCTTCAAGAAGGATATGCTCAACTGAGCAAAGCCTCTGAAGAAACCAACAAAAGACTGAATATAGTCTTTGAAGAACAACACCACAGCACAAGGGACAGAGAGTGTCTGGATCAAGACATTAAGAAATTGTTTAATGCATATCATAGCTTGAAGCCCCAACCACAAGGCCAAGCTATGGAGAATCCATATCAACCAGATGACATCAAACCAGATGCCATGTTGTTGAACAAGGCAAGATCTCCATCACAATACCAGGATGGAGATGGCATGTCTTATTCAGAGAAGGAAGCCTTGAAACAGCTTCCTGAGGCCTCAAACTGGCCCAAATTCTCTGGATCAGGAGAATATGATCATATGGAACTCATAGATTATATTGATGGACTCTTTATTGATGTACCAAGCATACCAGACTACTGGATCACTGCTAGATTGAATACTGCATTTAGAGTTCATGCAAGTATATGGTACACAGAAATGAAAGAAATCCATGGCAGAAGAAACTGGCCATGGTGGAAGAGTAAAATCCTCCAAAAGTACAGTAATGGAACTTGGATATGGCAAAAGACCATGTAATTTGAAAATGACAAATACTCTGTGGACAAAGATCCATATGAGTGGTGTCTTAGACAGTCTAAAAGACTCAAAGCCATTGATCCTCAGATGAAAATCCAAATGAGGAATCACAAACTCCTGACACAACTGCCAGGAGAACTAGAGCATGCAGTAAAATGCAGGTGCAACCAGAATTGCACTCTAGATGACATTTCCAACACCTTACAAGACATAAGGAAGAGGACTAATATAGGGAAATTCACCCCATATAAAAGCAGCAGTTTCAAAGAGAAACAACCACTCAAGGTAGAGTTTAAAGACAAACCCAGAGAAAGAGTGGCAGAAGTGGCTAAGAAGAATAATTCTTGCGACAATTGTGGTTCAACAGACCACTATGCCAACAACTGTCCAAAGGCAAAGAAAAAATTCTATGCCATAGAGAAAGTCCCTGAGGAAGAACCCCCAACAGAGGATTCTGATTCAGACTCTATGGGTGATGCCATCAGAGAACCATCTGAGGATGATCAAGACCCAAGAGAGGAGTTTCTAGTGGAATACCAAGAGGAAGCACCACTGGAAATCCAGGACATACAGTTGGAAGCAGGCATGCCACAGGACACTGCTAACAAAAACTTGTGCAGACACACACAAGATGCACAAACATTCCTGGTTACACCAACCAAAGGAATGGCTTATATACATGGAACAGCCACAAAAATGACTGTTTGTATTGACAATGCTCAGCATCCACTGATCATTGATAGTGGAGCACACTGCTCCATAGTGGCCAGAAACTATCTGGATACCCACTTCCCAAACTGGGAAAAACAGCTCTTGCCCACTAAGGCAAAGAACATTAAGAGTGCATCAGGGAAGATGACTTCCATTGGGATAATTATCAAAGAGATAATTATACCCCATAGGAAGGGTAATATAAGACTCAATCCAGAGGTTGTAGTGCTTAATGATGCCCACATCCAAGGGTTTTTACTGGGAACAGATTACCAGAGGATGTATGGCACAGACATTTACAACAGTAAGAATAGGCACATCACCATTGGTACTAACAAGGAGAAAAAACTTTCGCTTGACATATACCAAATATCTTCTCAAGATCCACTAGAAGAACTTCTGAAGGAATTCAGAGAGGGAAAGTTTAGCACTACCCTCACCAGTAAACAAAAACTAAGCTTACTGAAAATGCTGATAAAGAACAGACCAGAATTTGCCATTGGTGAAGAACCATTGGGCAAGATCAAAGGCCATGATATAGAACTATATCTGGATGTGGAAAGGCCTTATCTACCCATGCTGAGGAGACCTCCTTATCCAGCAAGCCTGGAAACCAGGAAAGAATTTGGGAAACATATCAATGAACTCCTGGGTATGGATGTCATCAGGAAGATTGGACATAATGAAATAGTGGAAATTACCACCCCTGTCCTGATCACCTGGCATGATGGCAAGTCTAGACTGTGTGGATACTTCAGAGCCCTGAATAACTACATCAAAGCAGACAGGTACCCTATACCAAGGATACCCCATGCCTTAGATAAACTGGCAAACGCCAGATATATAACCAAAATGGATTGTATGAAAGGTTTCCACCAAAATGGAGTTAAACCAAACCCCATGAAGTTACTCAGGATAATATGCCATGTGGGTAGATATGAGTACACCAGGATGCCATTTGGCATCAAGAATGCACCAGCTCACTTCCAAAGGATGATGTACACCATATTTCAAGAAGAAATAATGGAAGGCTGGATGGTAGTATATATTGATGATATCATTATATACTCAGAGACATGGGAAGACCATGTACAATACATAGACAGAGTTCTAAGTAAATGTATACCCATTAATCTGAAAATTTCACTCAAAAAGTGTAATTTTTGCCAACAAGAGCTACTAGCTCTAGGTTATAAAGTCTCAGGTCTTAGTCTGGCAATTGACCAGAACAAAGTAGCAGCAGTACTGCAAAAACCAGTACCAAAGAACATCAAAGAGATGCAATCTTTCCCTGTGTTTGCTAGCTACTATAGAAACCATATCAAAGATTTTGCACACATAACTAGTAGTTTATACAAGTTATGTTCAAAAGATGTAGTTTTCAAAATAACCAAGGAAAGGAGGGATGCATATGAGAGAATAAAATATGAGCTCACTAATGCAACTGTGCTCATCTTACCTTACTTTGAACTACCATTCAAGTTATATATAGATGCAGCATGCAGCCAAGGCTTAGGAGCAGCCCTTCACCAAAGAAAAATTGTGGATGGTGAACCAAGAGAAGGTGTAATATGTTACATCTCCAGGCAGCTGAAAGATTCAGAAGCCAGGTATGGGGCCACCCAGACAGAATGTTTATGTCTAGTCTGGGCTCTAGAAAAACTCCATTATTATTTGGAGGGTGCAGTCTTTGAAGTCTACACAGACTGCACAGCCTTGAAGTCTTTACTAAACATGAAGACTACTAATAGACATATGCTGAGATGGCAAATAGCTATCCAGGAGTATAGAGGGAACATGACCATCATATACAAGAAAGGTAAAAGCCATACCAATGCAGATGGCCTCAGAAGATGGCCACTGGACAATGTCAAAAGCAATCCAGCTTATGACCCAGAAGTTGCAGCAAAAATCCCTAGCAATTTCATGGAAATAGATAGGAGGAAGAACTTCAGACTTTCTGAATGGGCACCAGAAAGTGGTACCCTTAACAGTGGGAACACTGACTCAGAAGGGACAGAAACTCCCATACTGGGAATGAGTTCCTCAGAACTGCAAAATGAATTTTTTAGTGCAGTACAGAAGTCTTATGTCAAACACAAACAGTGTAGCATACTACTCCAACTCCTTCAACAAAAGTACAGGATCCCAGAACTGGAAACCCAGCTGGAAGAACCATGGTTGAGGGCCTATAAGGACAATACGTTTTTTCTTATAGATGGCCTGCTGTACCACAGAGAAAAACACACAAGTGCACTTACAGTGGTAGACAGAGACCACATCTCATTGATCCTACAAGAATGCCATGACTGCCCCTATATGGGACACATGAGTGAGGACAGGAACAAAGAGAGGGTAGCAAGCACAGCTTGGTGGCCCAAGTGGGAACAAGAGTTGAGTGAATACATCAACACTTGTGAAAGATGCCAAAAGGCAAGTAGGAAACATGGGAAGAAGTATGGGTTGCTTCAACACATAGAAGAACCCAAACACCCATGGGGAACCATCAACATGGACTGGGTAACAGGACTTGTCCCAGGGGGCAAAGAAAACTATAATGCCTGTTTGATCATAGTTGATAGGTTCAGCAAGATCATGAGGTGTCTACCATGCCATAAAGAAGACACAGCCATGGATACTGCTCTGTTGTTTTGGAATAACATCATATCTACCTGTGGAGTCCCTAAGATCATTATTAGTGATAAGGACCCAAAATTCACATCTCAATTTTGGACTAACTTATATGACATGCTTGGTACCAAACTTGCTTTTTCCACAGCTTACCATCCACAAACAGATGGCCTAGCTGAAAGGATGATCCAAACAATGGAGGACATCCTCAGAAGATTCTGTGCCTATGGCATGGAATACAAGGACCATGAGGGATACACCTATGATTGGGTTACCATCTTACCAGCTGTCCAACTGGCTTATAACACAAGTCAGCACTCCACCACAGGAAAAACACCTGCCTTGGTAGAGAAAGGGTGGAATCCCCTGTTGCCTGTGGATCACTTGAAGAAAAACCTTCTGACCATCCATCCCACAGCCAAAGACTTCCATGATATTTGGAAGAGGGCCTGTGACACAGCTGCCAAATGCATAGCTGAGGCAAAATAATACAATAAGCAGAGGTGGGACAAATCACATATGGAACCTGACTTCAAGGAAGGGGACCAGGTGCTAGTGTCTACACTGAACTTCAACAATCTCAAAGGACCTAAAACGATGAGAGACTCATTTGTAGGACCTTTTACTATCATTAAGTTGATAGGAAAAAATGCAGTGGAAGTCAGACTCACTGAGGAATTTTCACAGAAACATCCAGTGTTTCCAGTGAGTTTGGTCAAACCATACTTCCAGACAGAGGAGGACAAATTCCCCTCAAGGAGAAAGAACCCCACACCACAAGAGATAGTGGAAGTGGAAGAATCCCCTGGACCTGTGAGTAAGATCATCAGGGCCAGGAAGATTAGACTGAATGGGAAGGATCAAAGACAATACCTAGTCAGATTTAAGAACCAGACAGCAGATAAAGACGAATGGTTGGCAGAGGATGCCATACCAGATGGGAACCTTCATGTAAGGAGATTCAGAGAATCTAGGAGGAATGAACAGTCTCATCAATGATGAGCGTTTTTTAGAGGGAGGGTATGTCAGCCTTTGACTCAAAACCAGAGCACAAGCATGACAACCAAAATACCATAAACCAATGGTATAGCCAAGATACCACCAAAACATGGACCTGAGCCAAATAAGCTCAAAAGGTATCAAAAGAAAGAGGAAACTCACCTCCTTCTGAAAATATAACTCCCATCACCATAGGATAAGAAATAACAAAGTTATTCCTGCTCAAAGTTAGTGCTGAGCATAAACCTTAATTTTCACCTCTCATCTAAAATCTAGAAGGAGAGGATTAACCCCATCAAATGGGTATTCAAAATAAAGCTCTAAGCCAGGGATATCCAATGGTACCAGCCAAACTGAGCTAGCACCAATATTACTGGAGTTATGGTCAATTTCAGGCTAAATAAGGGCGAACAAAACATTCACCTCTCATCTAACTTCTACAGTTTTAGTGTGGGATACCTGAAGTGGGGTATTTTTGGAAAGAGCAAAATCAGGGCTATCTGATGGTGTCATCCATTTCCTCATATCTCAACTACAGCAGAAGGTATGGGGCAAACAAGCTCAATACATCTTTTTGCCCAAAACACGCAAATGTACAAAATTCTTGTACATGGGATAACTTTGCCATATTTAATGATACCCATATCAAATGAGGTACCATTGTGTAGAGCACATACAGGGCTACACACTGAACCAATTTTGAGGTTGATATCTCAAGAATTGACAAAGGTATAGCTGATTTAAGGTCAAAATCCCACCTGCTGTCATATACAGCCTTACCATGGGATAATATCCCATAACCATGAATATGAGGTGTCAAATAGACAAAGAAGCATGCTTCTACTCCAATACCTCATATGTCAGTCAATACTGGGGTCCCATACAGTTTCTGTACAGCATTCTACGCGTCATACACGTCAGAATCAGGCTGTGAGGTCCCCAGATGAAAGTTTTCACCCTGTATTGATGAAAACCGCCCAGATGTGGTTTCAAAACCACATTTGAGCCCAATACAGGTTATACAGGCTGTTTGCAAGCCACAAGTCAGTACCAGAAAGTGTAAAATCTTCACTTCCACTACGTGGAAAGGTCTAGCACCCTTTCCACCCCAATTTCAGGATAAAAGGAGGGCTTCTCACAGCCAAAATCATCTCCTCATCCTGCTCTTGAATACCCTACGTAGTAAACTGTCCAAAACAGTTTTACTCTTGGGTAATAAACAGGTATAATGATATAGTTAATTATTGTAACGCTTATTATAGTAACCCAACTGGTAAGATTGCACCCTGGGTTCTCAGTAGCGCTCACCACCACTATAATCCAATAGTAGAACCCCTTAATTATCTTATAAATCTTAAAAATCCAAAACCCTTATTTTAAATCAATTTTCTATGTGTCACAGTCATAATTCTAGTTGTAAATACTCTTATTACCACTTCAATATACACTCAGCCTGACACAAAATGAAATATTTAAAAATTTCATCAGCTTAAAAAACTAGAAGTATTAAAATCAAAATTATGCTCAAATTTCGGTTGAACTGGCGGATATCGTGTCTTTTTTGGTGCCAATACTTCTAGTTAATTACCAAGTTTATCACTACTGACCATATTAGATGGTTCAATTCCCCTCTCTGGATCAAATTTGAAGTTCAAAATAATAATGTGTACATTCTTGCGGCTCATTCAATTGATTGAAAAACAGGATGAAGAGTTTTTGAGAAAAAGTATTAGATCCATCTGATCCCCAACGTGAGTAACAATTCCAGAAGAAGATAACAAAATTTCAAGAAGATTTTACATTCTTTTTCTTGTATAATTGTTTTCAGAAGCCTAGTGGTTTCAGTAAATCAAGCTCAACATATTATTAATTTATTCTTTTTAACGAAATCTCAAAATTGCACGAATTTGGTAAGGCTAAGGCCTTAAGTGAGGTCAATAATTATTGCATATTCTGGTGTGAAAGGCATTTGAAAACCACAGGCCCAGAAACTGAAAGTTCCTGAAAACTTAGAGGCCAAAAATATTGCATTATTGCTTATTGCAATGATGATGCATATGCAAAGCTGGTTTGGATGAATAATTCTGCCAAGATTCATGGTTGCATATTATTTCATATATTTCAAATTCCATCCCATCTCTGTGAGAAATTCAATAAGATTGACCAGTGAGAAGCCTAGCAAAGTCTTTTTTATTCCCTTTGACACCATGAGGGAGCAAATAAGAGAATCCCTCCATTTAAATAATAAGAAGCTAAATGGTCTTTCTCGTGAAATCAAACAATAAAACCAGTATTTTGTTCTAATATGTTAATGTCATGGTCCAAGTACTAGCTACACCAACTTGAATATCCCTAGTGGAATTCTCTTCCAACTAGACTCCTAAAACCTTTGGGGGAATGGCCATGGGACACATTTATGGAAGAATGTCACTCATATCTGTATTTTTCTTTATTCGAGGCGATGGAACAAAAATGGGAAGTGCATGACTCAGATTATAAGTACTATCATGGATTGTTGGGATAGAGTCTTAAGCCCCTGAAAAGTTTTAAAAGACAGTTAAATTACAAAAATAATTACCCAGGAAGGTACTTTCATCAGTTTTAAAAAGAGTGTAAGTGTGAATATTGCTTGGCGGACACCGTACTAGAAGCTGCTTAAGACCATAGAATCTTGCAACGGTGCGCCAAATTGCAGAAACAGGTCCCCAAGGATGTGTAAGCCACTTTTTTTAAGCCCATGAAAGGGCTGAAAAATAGGAATGAAATGGGGGAACAATTAATTAGTAATTGCAAATGTTTTTACATCATAATTAACATTATCATATTTTATGATCATGAATATTGATAAAATTGTGTCACTTTAAGTGAAATATAAAGGGTTGTGATATTCATGTGACATATTCAAAAACCAAAATTTAATCAATGAAGATATGAGAATAATAACGCCAGAGTATGATCCTCACTTGATACCAGATAAATTTTATACTGAAATTTGTGTTACATTAAATAATACTCTGGAAATTGGATTTAATTTTACCCTAGTGAATAATAATCCCTAGGTGTGTGGTTTAAATACAGGCTTGCATGAATGGAGGATTGATTAGCTTCTTATGGTCACCAAGATGGATTGATTGAGCTTTGGAACTTGAAAACCAATTTTAAAAATACACTTGAATATCCCTTCAAATCGCTTGCAAGTATTATCTTGGAAGAATAATACAAATTGTAGCTTTTATCCTACCTAACTGATAATCTTATTTGTTCTAAAAAACAATTATCCTTCAGCCCCTGAAGTAACTTCCAAAATATCTTTCTTTAAAATCACTTTCTGACAAAGCTATCCCATTGAAAACAATCTTGGTATATTGAAGATAAAAGTCCTCTTCAGATTATGACCATTGGATATTAGGAAAAGAAATAAATGAATGTGTATATAGCTTCTACATGCTGTGGGAAGAAGGCAAAGAAATAAGCAAAGAGAAAAATCAGATTTATTGACATGCCTGTGTCACAGTAAATCTATACAAGAGTGAATTATAAATGGTTCTTGTCAAGATATTTTCATTAATTAGATTGAAAAAACTGTGTACAACCTATCACTAGTACGGCGCTTTAAGTTAGTTAATTGAAAATAGATAAAATGGTCTACTGTTATATAATAATGGTTATGATGACTCTAAACAGTACCTTGGTTGAATTAATTTATTCTCAATTAAAAATTAGGATTACTGTGAGAATGAGTATATTTCAATTCTTGCAATATCATTCTGAGGTAACCAATTCCTGGCCACATTATTATCATTGAAGAATACTGAATCAAGATTATGAATTCCTTTTCCACTTTAGAAGGTACTCTTTTACTCTTTTTATTCTTAAAGGGACTCTAATTCTCTTAAATTTTGTGAGTATTTGTTTAGGATTTCCAAATCCTAGCAACCTCCTTGGGACAAAACAAGAGGATATAAACATTGGGATCAATGAATTGGAATAGAAAAGGCCATTTGTAACAGTAGGGGTCAGGAATAATCTACTTTGACAGAGAAGCAATCAAGAAGCTCTCAGAAGTGAAAAAAATTTCAAAGCTCTCAGGTACAGGAGAATATGACCACATGGAACCTCCTTACTACATTGATGCTCCTAGGATTTTTGATTATTGGATCACTTTGATATTGAACACGGCCTTGAAAATCATGAAAACATAATTTATAATGAGATCAAGGTCATACATAGAAGGACCCCCTTTGTTTTGTTGAAAAAGAAAATTAATCAGAGGTAAAGTAATGGCACATGGGTATGGTAGAAGAGTATGTATTTTGACAATGACAAATATAAAGTGGATAAAAATCCATTTGAGTGGTTTTTGAGACAATGTTGCAATTCTCTCTGGCAGACCTCAAAAAAAGGGAACTCTTTCCAAAAAACAATATGAAAACTGTTTAAAGACAGTTTAATACTGGCAAGTTGTAGATCAAATTACCCCATGTGACAGTACCCCAGGTTTAAAACACTTTGTCACAAAGTGCATATAGCTAATTGTATTTCTTATGCCACTCTCATAGAGCTACATTAGTCAGAACAGGAGCCTAGAAGGAACCAAAAATGTAAAGAACCCTTGTGTGCCAATGAAACCAAAAACACAGTTATTTTTGGAAGTTTGATTGAGATCTCCCCTTGAATCTGATTAAAATCAAACCCATGATTATAGAAAGTGGTTTGTTGTCAAAATTTTGTCTTCCATACCTCAACAAAGGGAGCTATTTCTGAAAATTCTATAGATCCTGTCTAAAGAAAGATTAATACTGCCAAGTTTTTGATCACAGCTCACCATGTGACAGAAAATCAAACAGTCTGAAAGCCAGAGATCCCCACACTTCCACAGGAATGAGGAATCATCAACTACTGGGAAAACAGCTGGGAGACTTGGAAAATGAAGGAAAATTCAGATGAAACAAAGAGTTTTACCATTCAGGAGTTTACCTCCATAAGAATATAAAAACAAAATAAGATCAATAGTTCAAGGGCATATGCTAAATTTGAACCAGAGTCCAAGGGTAAATACAGACACAAAGGAGTTGAAACCTGAAAGAAGATGAATTTATGCTCCTATTTTGGATAATCAGACAATAATAAAAGAAGCCAGCCCCAATCCAGGATGAAAATGAAAACATAGCTGAGGAGTATTCATAAGGAAAAGAAAAATATGATTGTGAAAGTATGGGGAATTGGAAAAGGGATGAATCATGTGGAAAAAATTAAACCTTGGAAACATAAATAGTAGATTATGGAGAGGAAAAGTACTTGAAGATACAAGAAATACGGTTGAATCTGGAATCCCCCAAGGAACATTTTATGAAAAACTCAGCAGGAACACTGAGAATTCACAGAAATTCTTAGTTACAACTACCAAGGGGATGGGGTACATACCTGACATCGCAACGAATCTGTAAGGTTTAATTGATCAAAAAAGTCCCGTGATAATTGAAAAGGGAGCCAGCTTCATTTGAATGGCCAGAAAATATCTGGATGAAAGATTTACTCAGTGGAGTACAGAATTATTAACCACAAACGTCATGATCTTTGCAAGTGCATCAGGGAAACAGAATTTACTTGGGCCAAGAACCAAGAAAGCTATCATACCCCACAGGAAAGAATGTTAGGCTTGAGCCAGAATTTGTAGCAGTGAACAATTTACAATTCATGGGCTTCATAGAAGGAATGGAATACCAGAGAAATGATGGTATAGAAAAATAAACATTACAAACGGCACCTCACATCTGGGAAAGACAGGGAGAATAGATTATTATTTGAGGTTCATACAATCCAGAGCCCCAGAGGATTCACCTTATGGAATCTTTTACAGAAGTTCAAGAAAGTAAATTCAGAATTTACTCACACCAAATCAGAAAATTCTGCTAATAAGGGCTTCAGAAATTCATAGCAGTACATTCGCCATTCGTGATGAACCCTTAGGGAGAACTAAAGTCCATGTGGAGAGGCTAACCTGACCCATGCTTAGGAGATCCCATACCCAGCAAGCCTGGAAACCAGCTCAATACTTTTACAAAAAAACAAAAGGAGCTACTGGAAATGAAGTTCTTGAAGAAGATTCTAGATAATTAAATAGATAAAATCATTTCTCCAGTCCTAATTTCATCAAATGATAGTAAATCTAGGATTAGTGGAGCTTCCAGAGCATTGAACAAGTACACAAAAGCTGACAGGTAGCACATCCCAAGGATAATTCATGAATTGGATAAACTTACCAAAAGGAATTGCATGAAAGGCTTTAACCAGAACAGAATTAAGCCAAATCAAATCCAATTTTTCATTATTCTATGTCACATGGGCACATATTTGGACATAGAATGCATTTTGGAATCAAAAATGCGCCAGCTAATTTACAGAGGATGATGAAAAATCTATTGAAAGAAGAGATATTAGAGGGGTAGATGCTGGTGTGTAATTATGATATAATGAACTAGTCTGAAACATGGTATGCCCATGTAAAGTACTTACATAAAGTTATGGGCAAATGTAAACCAATAAACCTCAAAACTTCACTTAGAAATTGAATCTTCTTTGTCAGCAGGAACTACTTGCACTGTGAAACTAATTATCATTCCTAAGCCTAGCCATGGACAAAGAAACATTGGAAGAGGTAGTTCAGAAGGCAGTAACCAATAAATTGATGAATTGAGATCCATTTTGGGACTTTCTAGCTACAAAAGCGATCATACAAGGTACTTTTCTCACATCACCACAAACTCTAAACTTATGCAGGATGCAGCTCTTCAACAAAGACAGATAAGGAATTGTGAACCCAAAGAAGCCTTAATATGATAAATTCATACACAACTGAAAAAACTTAAAGCCAGGATACCTTTTGAGTTGATTTGGCTAAGCTCCATGTTTTGGTGGTATCTTGGATATACCATTGATTTATGGTATTTGGCTGTCATGCTTGTGCTCTGCTTTAGAGTCACAGGCTGACAGTTATAGAATTAAACCCCTTGGAATACTTTATTTAACTTGAATTTTCCCACATCAACATAAATTTTTAATAATCAAAATGGAGTTTTTAGTCATGTATAATTGTAACAGTGACAATTTTCATTTCTTAGTGAAACCATCTGCTTTGATTTTTCCCATCATTATTCAAAAACTAGTTTTAAAATTTGAAGAGTCTCCTTCTACCAACTTGCATGAATTTTGTGGAGATTTTTGTCACCTTTTTTGGATTGCAAGGAGGATTAGCTTTTTAATGTTCTTGTGTCCATTATATCAGGCCATCTTAATTTTTGTGACATTTCCATATTTTCAGTTTAAAGTAATGTTCCCTGTGTACTCTTGCTTGGGTATTTTCCATCAATAGTAGGGGTTTGAGTGCATCCCCATCTTTATAAGCTTCAAATGCTGATCCTATCAAGTAGTGGTTGGGATTGCTTAGTATGTACACTGAGCAATCCCAAATCTCGACAAAATTCATGCAAGTTGGTAGAAGGAGAATCTTCAAATTTTAAAACTAGTTTTTTAAAAATGATGGGACAAATCAAAGCAGATGGTTTCACTCGGAAATGAAAATTGTCACTGTTACAATTATACATGACTAAAAGCTCCATTTTAATTCTTATAAATTTATATTGATGTGGGAAAATTCAAGTTAAATAAAGTATTCCAAGGGGTTTAATGCTATAACTGTCAGCCTGTGACTCTAAAGCAGAGCACAAGCATGACAGCCAAATATCATAAACCAATGGTATATCCAAGATACCACCAAAACATGGAGCTGAGCCAAATCAGCTCAAAAGGTATCAAACAAAAGGGGAAACTCATCCTTTTCCAAACATACAAGTCCCATCACCATAGGACAAAGAATGACAAAGTTATTCCTGGTCAAAGTTGTTTCTGAGCACAAACCTTAATTTCCACCTCTCATCTGGAATACAGAGTAAAACGCTTAACACCATCAAATGGGTATTACAAATGAAGCTCTAAGTCAGGGCTATCCAATGGTACCAGCCAAATTAAGCTGGCGCCAGTATTACAGAAGTTATGACCAAATTCAGGCTAAATGATGGTGAACAAAACCTTCACCTCTCTTCTAACTTCCACAGTTTTAGTGTGAGATAGCTAAAGTGGGGTATTTTTCAAAAGAGCACAATCAGGGCTATCTGATGGTGGAATTCATTTCCTCATATCTCAACTATATAAATAGCTATAGGGCAAACAAACCCAATACAACTTTTGGCCTAAATCATGCATGTGTATAAAAATCTTGTACATGGCATAACTTTGCCATATTTAATGATAGCCATATCAAATAACATAACATTGTGTAGAGAACATACAGGGCTCCACACTGAAAAAATTTTGAGGTGTATGTCTCAAAACCCAACAAAGGTATAGCCATTTTAGAGTTAAAATCCCACAGTTTTGCCTATACAGCCTTACCATGGGATAATATTCCATAACCATCTTTATCAGGTGTCAAACTGACAAAGAAGCATGTTTATACTTCAATCCCTCATATTCAATTCAATACTGGGGTTCCATACAGGTTCTGTACAGCATTCTACGCGTCATACACGTCAGAATTAAGGTTTGTGGTCCCCAGATGAAAGCTTTCACCCTGTATTGGTGAAAACTGCCCAGATGTGGTTTAAAAACCACTTATGATCCCAATACAGGTTATACAGGCATTTTGCAAACCACAATCCTGTCCTAGAGCTTGAAAAATCTTCACTTCCCCTATGTGGAAAGGTCTAGCAGCCTTTTCACCCCATTTTGGGATAAAAAGGGGCCTTTTCACAGCCAGATAAGGTTTCCTCATCCTGTTCTTGAATTCCTACATAGTATAGCTGTCCAATGAGTTTCTACTCTCGGAAAGAACCAGGTATACTTCTAATTTCAAGTATTGTAGACTTTATTATTGTAATCCAACAGGTAAAGCTGCACCCAGGGTTTTCAACAGCATTCACCACCACCACTATCCTTGAATAGTCAAACCCTTTTATCTCAATAATAAAGCCTATATTTTATTTTAATATCCTTATTTTAATATTTATAATGGTGTAACAGTCATATTTAAGTTGAAATTAGCCTATTTACTACTTCATCATAGACTCAGCCTGACAATAACTTGCACTACTAAATTTAACTCCTTGTATTTTTATAAGCTTTCTTTCAAATTCTGGTATAAGGTTTTTCAGATAGTTTTTAACGACTTATATTGAGTCTTCTCCTGTGTCTTGATTTATCTTTTCCTCTTGATTCTTTAGAAAAAAAAACTTATAATTTCCCTTGAAGATGTATAGCCCATTCCTTTAGCAGGTTTTTTTATGCAGTTTGGCATTTTGTATATTTGTAAGAATGTGTGAAATGTTACACCTTGTCTTGAATTTGATTTTAAATGTAGTACTACATAGATTACTTTGATATCATTAGATTGATAATTGAGTATGTTGATTTAATCAAATTTAGAAGTTTCTTATTCTTCAGTATCTTCAACAATTTCATTCATTTTTTCCTTTTCAAAGAAATTATTGGCTAAGTTTCCAATACAACATCATTAAGGGATTTTTTTCTCCCTGGTTCTATTGGCAGTGAAAGCTTGTTTTGGTTTGTCTTTCTCAATAAATGGTTTATTTTGGGTTTTCATCTCTACATTTTTCCATGTGTTTCCAATTTTGGTGGGTGAATATTTCTTCTAATTAATTAATGTACTCTTCTTTGGAGCATGGTTCTTTGAATCTGCCTCTGATAGAATGTTCCCATTCTCCTTCACACCCTTTCAGAATTTTCATATGTACCCTTTTTTGTGACATCTCTGGATAAAAGGCATTAGTCTTTCAGGTTGTTTCAAGAACCGAGTTAAATGTTAATTACTTTGTGGGGCAAAGAATGAGTTCTCAAATTAATTTTCTACTTCATACCTCCAGTCATCATTTTACCACTTTAAATTGATTTCATTTTTACATCAAAACCAAATTATTTTTCCTTTTTTTGTGTTATGTCATAATACCATCTTTTTTCAGATTTCTCAGATGAAGGAAATGATTTATTTACATGAATTATAGTTTCTTTCATGATAAAATATTAATATTCACAAGTTATATCTGTTATTTACCTGTTGAAGGTAAAATGAGATTGGATTTATTCATAAGAAATTATCATTTTTAACCCATAAATTTGATCTTTAAAAATGTTTAAGTTTTTCATCAAAACTCTTTGTTTCATGATTTTCTTTGTAATCCATCTTTTCTGTTGAAATTTTCTCTTTTGGACTTCAAAAAATGATTAGATAGGGATATACCTTGAATATAATGATAAATCTAATCATTATTCAAGTATGAGCTAGTAGAATCTGAAAATCTACTTTTGGTTATGTTTGGAACACTGTTAATTTTAAGAGGCCAACCACTATTGCAATTTTGCCCAATATCCCCTCATATTATTTAATTTTTTTTTCTTTTAGCATACCAGATAAGGCTCATAGATTTATTCTTACTGCTATTTAATAGTGAATTGATTTTTGGAGAAAATCTTCATCATATGTAACTCAAATGATGTGAGCTTAAACCCATGAATATGTGCACTGATCATGAAAGGTCATGGATCCTTCTTATCCCACACATTTTTGCGTTTAAAGATATGCTGGAGAATATTAATATATCAAGTTTTATATTGAAAATATAATGGTGTATGTTATTTTACATTTTTACACATTGGGTTCTGAGATAATCACAAATTTATCTTTTTTTTACTTACTTTAAGATTATAATTTCAATGCACATTATCATAAAAGGTTTTTGAATTTTTTTTGAAAGGTTTTTGGATATTTTGTAATACCTCACTAGGTCACATGTATTTTGAATGATGTGGTTTAGAATTTGCCATACAGGCTGTAAATTTCTCATGAGCTAAATTTAACTTAGCCTAAACCCATTGTATGGCTTCAAATGACTAAAAGGGAAAAACTCACACAAAAAGATGGTACCATGGGAAAAGGGAAAAAGGAGCTAAGGTACCAGGCTTCTTTTCCCATCTTCCAGTGTGTAAATAATTTTTTACTCTGCCACAAAAGAATTTTGAACCTTCTTTAGGCTTGAACTGAAAATTGAAGCTTAAAGTGGTTTATTTCTCTTTGGGAAAGGGATTACAAGATTCCAGAGGGTAAATCCCTACATGCAGGATTTTAAGCAAGGCTTCAAGAACCTTGAGAGATTAAGTAATTCTAAAATCAAAGTTAAAGGAATTCAAGCCTGATACAAAGTTAAGGTTCATTTTTTTTCTTATGTTTTTGTTTAAAAAGAGAAACACCTTTAAGCCACTTAATAATATCTAATCCCCATTTATTTACTAGAAAATTTCACAAAGCTTAGAGATCAATGTTATTTTTGTATACATTGACTTTTAAGTATGTTCTATGTGGAATATCATTTTATATTTAGCCTCAAACATACCTTTTCCATTATTCTTAAATAAGATCAATATTTCTTTAAAAATTTATTGAAGATATTATTTATAAGCTATCTGCTTGAACCTTTCTAGTTACGTAGTAAATTCTATGAAACTTAATATAAAGGAATTAGTTTAATATTGACACTTATGATGATAAACTTCCCTGAGGATTGAAGTTACTTGCAATTATGTATAACCTTGAAAACTCCAATTGAAACTGAAAAGAAGCTACCTTACCTGAAGAAATTTATTTGTAAGCATGGTTTCTGAGTTTTTATCTAACAATGCCAGCTATATCAATTACTAATCATGAGAGCTTCTATGAACTAGAAAAGAAGCTTTGACATGACTGTTTTTGTTAAACATTGTCATCCAATAAAACATACATTTTAAAAAAGGTAATATTTTATTCTATAGAAAATATTATATTATTCCTTTCTTTTTGAATTAAAAATGAAGAATTTAAATCTTTGAAGTTGGCTCATATGATTTTAATCACCAATAATTGATTCTATCATAGAAGGACATTGTCTCAAAATACCCTTTAAACCCAAATATTTCCTCTCAAAACTCTTATATCTTCTTCCTTCTTATCAAAAAGGATTTTTTATTCCTTGAAATATTTTTTTGGTGTGTTTTCAACTTATGAATATTACCTAATCCTATGAAGTTTTCAGTTTGAATTATTAGATTAAACAAATAATATAATTAATGTGAGCCTGCAAGCATGGAAAGTCTGACATGCTACACAAGCTCCAATAACTTTCATTAAATTATCTTTGAATTATTTCACTTTGCTGTTCATCTTGTTACCAAATAAAATCTTCAAAACTTGTAGTTATAGCAATGTTATTTCTATAGAACCACTCTACTTTGTTGATATAGTGATTTTGATTCTATAACAACCATATATATTTTTTACATATATTGTTACTGTAACAATACCCCTTATGATAAAAAATGTATTAGTCTATTTTTGTTTTATTTTTATTTTGTACATAAAGCATATAAAGAGGAAAATTCTTGAGAATCATTCCTCAGAGGTCTTAAAAATGTAGTTTTTTACAAATATATTGATAAAGATTTTTTGTTATTAGACATCTCAAATATAAGTAATTATAAATTACTTTTAGTATTTTTCATGTTGGTGAAGCCCATTCCACCAAATAAATACCTTTTTAATAATGACGTTTCTATTGATTAAACCTGATAGTATTCCACTAACTTTTGAGTTTATTAAAATTACTAATAATTAGACTGGAAGACATGTTAGAGGCCCCAGGCTAACAAGTAAATTTTGTCCTGTTCCACTGTCTTTTTTATCAAGTATTAATTTATATATATATAGTTTTTTTGTAAGAATTATCTCTGCAAAGTCTGTTTGATTTTTCATTTTAGAAATAATAATACTAACATTTATGAGTTGTTGAATTATTTTCTTAACTGCATATCATTGGCTCATCAAGAGATTTTATATTTCTTATTATCATTACTGTCACTGTTTATAATAATAACAGAATAATGAGAATTTATCATAATTATTAAAGAGATTTATTGTCGTGAAATTATTTGATGATTGAATCTTCTGTTTTTATTATCATCCTTATCATTTTATTAATTTGTCATTAGAAGATTTGATTATATTCTATTTTCCACTTAGGAGAGTCATAGTGCTCTTTATCTGGACTAATATCATCAACAGTTTGATAGAAAAATCTTACAAAATTACTGATAACCTTAATCCTAAAAGGAAGGAGCGTATCAACATGATTTGTTGGACGATTCCCCAGTAACATCTTCGTTGCTTCACAAATTCTTTTGTGTACATAATAAGGAATATTAAATTTGATTGCGATTTTTTTTTCATCATGGCTGTGCTTTTTTTTATGTTTGAAACAAATTTTTTATTCAGTAACATTTCAAAACCCCCCTTGAAGTCATATCCTCTTCTCCTCAATGCTTTTTTGATTCAAAAGGCTGAGAAGTCTTCAAATTCTAACGGATTTAGATTGGGATTTTGAGAGCTTAAGGATGAGCCAAAATGAAATATCTAAATATTCTATCAGGTTGTAAACACTAGAAGTATTCAGATCCAAATTATGCTCAAATTTTGGATGAAATGGTGGATATTGTTTCCTTTTAGGTGCCAATACCTCTAGTTCATTACCAAATTTATCACTACTGACCATATCAAATGGTTCAATTCCCATCTCTGGGTCAAAGTTGATGTTTAAACTAATCATGTGCAGATTCTTTCGGCTCTTTGAATTGATTGAAAAGCATTATGAAGATTTTTTGAAAAAAAGTATTAGATCCATCTGATTCCCCATGTGAGTAACAATTATGGAAGAAGATCACAAATTTTAAAGAAGATTTTACATTCTTGTTCTTGTATAATTTTTCTCAGACGCCTAGTGGTTTCAGTCAATCAAGCTCAACATATTATTAATTTATTCCTTTTAACGCAATCTCAAAATAGCACAAATTTGGTAATATTAAGGCCTTAACTGAGGTCATCAATTAGTGCATATTCTGGAGTGATAAGCATTTGAAAACCACAGGCCCAGAAACTGAAAGTTCCTGAAAATTCTAAGGCTAAAAATCTTTCATTATTATTCATTGCAATCATAATGCATATGCAAAGCTGGTTTGGATGAATAATTCTGCCAATATTCATGGTTGCATATTACTTCATATATTTCAAATTCAATCCCACCTCTGTGAGAAATTAAATAAGATTGACTAGTGAGAAGCCTAAAAAAGTCTTTTTTATTCCCTTTGACCCCATCAGGTAGAAAATAAGAGAAGCCCTCCATGTAAATAATAAGAAGCTAAATGGTCTTTCTCGTGAAATAAAACAATAAAAGCAGTATTTTGTTTGAATATATGAATGTCATGGTCCAATTACTATTTACACCAACTTGAATATCCCTGCTGGAATTCTCTTCCAACTAGACTCCCAAAACCTTTGGGGGAACGGCCATGGGACACATTTATGAAACAATGTCACTCATATCTGTCTTTTTCTTTCTTCCAGGTAATGGAACAAAAATGGGAAGTGCATGACTCAGATTATAAGTACTATCATGGATTATTGGAATAGAGTTTTAAGCCCCTGAAAAGCTCTACAGACAGGTAAATTAAACAAATAATTACCCAGGAAGATACTTTTATCAGTTTTAAAAAGAGTGTAAGTGTGAAGATTGCTTTGTTGACACCTTACTAGAAGCTGCTTAAGACCATAGAATCTTGCAACGGTGCGCCAAATTGCAGAAAAAGGTCCCCAAGGGTGTAGAAGCCACTTTTTTTAAGCCCACGAAAGGGCTGAAAAATCGCATTAAAATAAAGGAATAATGAACTAGTAATTGCAAATGTTTTTACAACATAATTAACATTATCATTTTTTATGATCATGAATATTGATAAAATTGTGTCACTTTAAGTGAAATATAAAGGGTTGTGATATTCATGTTACATATTCAAAAACCCAAATTTCATCAATGAAGATATGAGAATAATAAGGCCAGAGTATTATCCTCACTTGATACCAGACAAATTTTATACTGAAATTTGTGTTACATGAAATAATACTCTGGAAATTGGATTTAATTTTACCCCGGTGAAGAATAATCCCTAGGTGTGTGGTTCAAATTAGTTAATTGAAAATAAATAAAATGCTCTACTGTTATATAATAAGGGTTATGATGACTCTACAGAGCACCTGGGCTGAATTAATTGATTCTCAATTCGAAATTAGGATTACTGTGAGAATTATAATATTTCGATTTTTTCACTATCATTCTGAAGGAACCAGTTCCTGGCCACATTATTATCATTGAAGAATACTCAAGAAAGATTATGAATTCCTTTTCCAATTGAAAAGGTACTCTTTTCCTCTTGTTATTCTTAAAGTGGCTCTTATTCTCTTAAATTTCGTGAAGAGTGACAGGTTCACTCTTTAGGCTGAATCAAGGCTTTATACCACAATTCTTATTTCAGTATCTGGAAGAATTCTCTATGAAGCTCTTGATAATTATAATTAGTTATATAGTACTATTAATGTCCTCAAATGAAAGTATTTTAAAACTACATATTTTAACGAAAAATGTAAATATAATTAATTTTAATATAAATAAGCTTAATATCAATAAGAAATTATATAAGAAAATTGAAAATCATCAGAAATTTGATATTAAAATCCAAAAAATAATATCAAAAAACTTATTCTTCATACAGTTGTTGTGATTAACGGGAAATTATATTGATTAAAACATGGAATATCTACCAGAACCACTCATTTTTTCTTTGAATTAATAGGAACAAGCTACAAACAAGTTGAAGTATTCTTTATAAAAAAAGAATTATAACAGTATTTCTAAAAATAATGATAAGTTAAAAGAGAAGAAATTGATGAAAAACTCACTTATATGCTAGCATTTGATAAAAAAACAGCAAAACAGGGCGAAAAAGCTAACAAATGATAGAAAGAATTCATAGATTTCCAGAACTGAGAATAAAGGCATTTTTGAGGGTTTTTGGGAATATTAAAAAGTATCTTTTGTCAGAATGTTATTACAATAAAAAAATTATTGAAGACTGAACAAATATGATGAAATTCAAAACACTTTCCTTATGCCAAATTCTTTATGGTTATGTATACATTTGTAAATATAAATGGGGTTAAAATTGAAAATTTAAGAAATCATTCAGATTTTTTAAAAATGATAATATTCTGTTTCAAAAGCATAAATATTTGAATGGAATCAAAAATAGGCATTTTTTTGTTTGGCCCAGATTATTTTTTGTGTAGAACCCAAAAACAACATAATAATTATATGTTTTGTTATCAAAAAGAAAGAAATAATCAGATTTCATAATTTTCTTCTTTGGGATTCTTAATCAAGGAAATCATTTACTGAATCAAACATTCAAAATATCTTTTTTCTTATGGGTATGTCATACACACCTCATGAGCTTACAGTATCATGATTCGTGGTTTTGGGAGCAAATACAATTATTTTGGATTAATGAAAGGTTAAAAAACTCTTCAAAATCCACATCTGTACCTTAGAAACATGTAAATTGTGATTCAAGGACTGATATCAGTTATAATGGGAAGTGTTAAGCTTGAAACTACCAATACTGGATGGTACAGGTCTGGTATAGAACAATATTCCTCAAAAAACATTCACATTGTATATCTCAGTAAATATTGTGGATATCAAGAATTCAATGACACTTTATTCAATGAAGTGATTGCCTCTGTACGTTTCTATGCTTCATGTTTAAGTGTCTAAAAAATAGGAGAAGCCATAGGGGTCTGAAGATTGTTGCTGTATTTTCATGAATCAGTATGTGGCTTTGAGAAATACCAAGCCACATATCTCAATTTAAGGGCTTCATTATCTCTTGAAAATTTGATGATTTCCCAATGCATCTGTATGAATTGTTAATATTGAACATGGTATTATTCAAATAACTCTCTTCTATAAATCATTCTATCAATATTGATGAGGACATTCTGGGGATAAATTAGCTTGAGTCACTTCATATACAAGTTTCAAATTTCATTATTAATTTAGCTCTATTTATTGAAAGATTCATGCATACCCTCTTAGACCATCAACGGACTTAGTTTGCTTGAACCTATGGATATAGCACTTCCTGGGGTAAGAATGTTACTGGAAAATGGATACCACCATTTTATAGTTCCTATTAATACACCAGGACGAATGTCTTGTTAATAATTGGAAAGTGACTTCCTGTCAAGCAAATGTCAAGCACAAGTAAAGTAAAGCTCACATCAAGCAAACATTGAGCACATGTCACACTCTGGCCTTACACCAAATCCTGTGACATGCACCAATATTGGTTCCCCTGTGCCTTCAACTGAGATTCCTCACCACCTTATTATCCCGCAGCCATCCAAAGGTTGGTAGAAATTACACAAGACCCGCCTGTTTACACACACACACACATCAAAGAGTCCATTAGACAGTCTTTATGTAGAAAAGGGTTGTGTGACTTCCCAGGTCATCCATGAAAGGACACAGCCTCAGTTGGATTGACATTTTGCGGGTGACTGGTAGAGCCCACTGCACAAAACCATGGGTGCGGGTGCCGTTGCGTGTGTGTGTGCGGTGGGGGGTGCAGATGCAGGTGCAGTGAAGGGTGAGACATGCCCAAGAAGCCAAGAGCATGTGCGAGCATAATTTTATGAAACATACCTGCAAAAAGAACTCATTAGGGTGTGTGACCAGCTCCTTGCAACTGACAAACATCCAAACTATCATTTACAAAATGTAATGGTGAGGACCACTTGGATTATGGGCCTATTGAGTGTGTGGGTCATTCGATCATTTAAATTGGCTTATTCATACTATACCCCATGTCAAAAAAAGTAATTTCTTTGTGGCAATGTGAAATAATGGCTTTGCATATCCCAATGGCATGTTACTGTCACCAAATCTTGAGGAAGTTATTTCTCTACCAAAATTCCTCATGAATTTGGGAGATTTGCAATTTTGTGTCACTATATTTTCAGAGAAAAGTGGAGACTAAATATCATGAAATAATGGTTTTATCATTACAAGAAGTCCACATGACATCACTTAGTTATCATACAATCCACAGTGACCTTCTATTTCATCTTCAGATATAATCAAGTGTCTATCATTAAAACCAACAGCTCTATAAATATTGAGATGCAGCCAATCTGGTAAGAAAGTCATATCAATCTTCAAAGTTATTAAGATGATAAAGTTATTTGTCAGCATGCAAGATGGCTCAAAGACTTTAAAAATTCTATCAATAAACCAAATTGTTGTGAGTTTCCCCTCAGAAAAAAAAACACACTTTTGATGACATTTTTGGATTCAGTTGAAAATATATTATTCCCAATATTAATTGTTGAAACTGGAAAATACCAAGGTGAGACAATCCTTGAAGTGGGATGACTTGTGTATTGTACAGTAGTGTCTAAGCTGATCCATTCAACAATTTCCCATGTTCAATGAAAATTCTGTAAGTACTCTAACAGGCAATCATAATTTTGTTGGTCATGGTGGGTTCTTTTGCAATATTTTTGGTGATTGAACAGGGAAGGCGGCTGTGATTCAACACACTGTTTTATTTCACATTGGATGGATGGGGATTCAAGGAGAACAGAAAGATTGGAACATCAACAGATATGTTGATGTAAGGTTTCATCTATATCATCTATTGAGTATTTCAAGAGGTTTGTCTTATCCAGTTCATGTGTTTAATCAATGTCAATATATTTCTCTTATTAACTAACATATAAATTTTGTTGTTTTTTGGCATCTTTTCAAAGAATCCAATAAAGTGCTTTTAGCCCCATGTGGATGAGGCTTAGGCTGGGCGCCAATGTTGGAAGAGTTCTGGAATATGATCACCAAAATTATGATTTGGTTTACTTTCTGTTTTGGGAACAGGTGTTGATTGGAAAGGCAGAATTTTTCCAATCTTCAGCAAAGCCAGTTGCATCATCCATTGAAACCATCCAGCTTGTGGAAATATTGATAGCACTAATCAAAAAGAATGTATTCTTGGTTAGTTCATTTGAAATTTCTCCTGATTTTCCCATTTTCCTTGAGTATTGGGGGAACTGTGTTCATCTAATGAAATGTGTTCACTGATCATTAAAAATGGAATAGAGACCTTGTATAAGAGAGCCCATTCAGCCACTTTTAAGCTACCATGAGAGGGGGAACCCTTGTTCAGGGTACTCTTTTCCATGATGAGGGAATTATGGTATCAGATATGATTTATTGGAGATGCTCCAGATCCTCACCCTTGATCTGGTGATCATTTAATGCACCGATATCAAATTGAGAGGGGATTTTGGAAGTGGGGATGTAATCTGTATCATATGAGGGAATCTCCACAGAACCACAAGATGGATGTTGCATATGACGGGTGGGGAGTGACTCATATATTATTTTTGCTGTGTCTCTTTTCAGGGAGCGGGCCTCTCTCAATGTGATTTGATCGAGAGCTGTTGGTGGTCATGAAATCTGACCCTCAACTGCTGGTGTCTTCAGATATCCTGCGGGACCTGAAGTATATTTTTGATTTGAACTCCCAAATGCACAGTTCGAAAGCTTAATGAGCCTTCAAAATTCCAACTATTACATTATGCATTATGTCAAGATTAACGATTCTGATTGCATCCCCATATGGAAGGTCTTCAAAAATTGAATATCACACTTCATACTCAGAGAAAATTGATTTCCTTTGTTGTGGGAATGCTCAAAGACAGTTTGCAATTGTTGATTTACAGTTTTGGTATGAGCGTGTGTAGTGAAATTGAGGACCAATTTCTTCAATTTGAGCCTTGTGAATAGTGCAAAAATTACAAAATTGGCTGCCTGAATGAGAAATAAATCCAGTAAGCTTGCGCATGGCAACCACATCTGCAATGGCTGTGAGGATGGCAACACAGATAAAGGATCCTGAAGGACCTGTTGAGGTAGGTGAAAAATGGTAACCTTGCCATAGCTCTTTGAGCTCGTTGATGAGTGGGATAAATAGGTAATTCAATTGAAGAGCAGTTGGCTCATTTGGACCAGGGATGATTCCTGAAACATAGAAATTTTCTGGCTTCAATCTTCCACTTGGGGGGAGATTAAGAAAAATAAGCATTATAGGTCCAATGCTGTCCAACCTGATGACTTTCCATGTACATTAAACCAGTCCACATAAATCAAGAAGGCCAATGCACCAGGAATGGATAAGAATGGGAAGTCATTGATATTTCTGGTGCCAGTGAAGGGTCTCCAGACCAATCCATGCCAGATGTCACATTTGAAGAAACTTTCAGGTTTTTGGGATTGTTAATGTTGATTCAGAATTTCCATGATGCCACCCCGCTGGAGAAATCTGGAATGCCAATTTTTGATTGGTTGATAAATGAAATTTTTTGTTGGGATGATTTTTTATTGATGTTGGTTGTGTTTTGGGTGCAGGGCTCAAATGAATTGATGAATTTGCCCAATGATTGTGTGCAAGGGGAATCATGATCATTTGGGTCATTATGCAATTGAAAATGGGGTTGGTCAGTTGTTACAGATTCAGTAAGGCCATTAATAAAGAAACAATGAGGACAACATATATAGTTTTGACTCACTGGCTCCAATTGGGGATGTTCAAATATGGTACTGAGATCTTGAGGTATATGGAATGCAGGAGTGGGGTGACCACCTCAGCTTGAGATACTGGACCTGATCAGCAGGTTCAGGGAGGGGTTGGGAATGCGTGAATCCCTGCGGGGTATATTATACCTTAATGATAGAATTGCATATATTATCATTCCAAGGTCTTGTGGGGGAAGGTTTGGACTGCCGCTGTATGGTTTCCGTGCAGTTGATTTGAGACCTGGTGGTTTTGAGAATGTTCTTTGGTTCAATTGAGAATAATCAGCTGGGAAAATTTGATCCAATAGAATTTGCGTGCACTCAGATGCTGATGCATCAGTAGGGATGTTTGGAAGAGATTTGGGTGCAATTGCTGATTTGAGCTTTTTAATGTGCTGTTTATATTGAAAAGGTGTGAAGGCAACTCACTGAACATCAACCTCAGGGGAAGAGTGTGTTTGAGTTGAGCAGTGTTAAAACATGAATATACACATTTAGGAATAGTAGGTGTTGACATTGTTGTGGGATTTGTGAATAAGGCTGGTTTTTTTATAAATATCTATGGTTGATGTGAGCCTTGACGTATATTTTACATACCCAAATAGGCCAAATTTATCTTAAGGACAAATTCTGAACTATGCATAACCCATAAGTCATTCATATATTCGAAATTCATCATTTTTGATTTCAAAAAAGATGAATAATGTTTTATTGAGTAAGTAAATCTATGGATTTAAGGCCAGATTTAGATTCTACACAAAAATTCACCTAGGGTAGTTCCAGAGGATTAATAAACTCAAATTCACTCTTTGAGGTGGTAATATTGCAAATACTTCAATACCACATAAAAGATCCGTGAAAATTGTTGTTTTTCTCCATTTCATGCCAAAATAATGGGAATGTGAGAAATCCCATGTTAAATATACACTAAGAATAGTGTTATGCATGTTTTGGGCACTTTATATTATGGTATTGTTACATGTGCTTTTGGTACACCCATAGTGGATATCTCACTTGAAGCTTAAAATTCTATTTTGACACAAAAAATAGGCAAGGGAGACAAAAGACATCAAAGAGAGCCAGGGTACCCAACTTCTAAGGCCTCTGAAGCATGTAGAGCTCCAAAGCTTGGATCCATGGCTGATCTTGGCCTAATTGGTAAACTAAAACCTTTTGGGAACCTTGTTACCATGTTACAACTACAGTAAATCATAAGAAAATAGCAAATAACCTGCTATTTTGATGTGCCAAGGATATAAAAAGCTACTTGGACTCCTGTAACCATGTCAATTCTTAATGACTTTCCATGGATAAGCCCCAAAAGAGTAATTAAAACCCTTTTTGGACTAGTATCCATTGTTTTACCTCATAGCAACTAGTCATAGACTGATATTTGCAATTCTACATAGAAATGAGGTAAAAACTTCAAAAATTCATTCAAAATACAATTCTTAATGAATCTTTCTGAAACCTTCAGGACCAATTAACAACAGTATACTTCATCTAAAAAATAAAAAGAATTATACCTTTATATGTAAAATTCAAATTTTTACTTATAGTCCATTTTTGAGGATTCCACGTGAAACACAGAACCTTTTAAAATTTACAGAGAATACATTCTGTGAAGAAATTTCCAATAACATTGATAAATTTTAGAAATCAAGGATTATTTTGGAATAAAAGAATATTCACAGATGTTAACCCTTTTATTCTTAACCATAAATGTGTTGGTAGTCGTGTAGAATCCTCAATTAAGTAATTGAGACAATCTTACGTGACAACAGATGATGAAATCAATAATCCAAAACGTTTATGGCTTTCTCACTCCCTTGTTTTTCAGTTTGTTCCATGGAATGCCTCTGTGAGCTGTCTTAGACTTAAAAGAGGCCTCCTCTTGCTGTTTTTTTCCAAATCATCATCACATTATTCATTTATATCATTGTTACCAACAAGTAAGTATGAGTGAAAACTTTTCTTAAGTATTTTAATCTTTTAGAATCAATCAGAAAGACGTGAAATCATAGAAATAAACTATATATTGCTGTAATATTTCTACAAAATTATTTTGATCCATTAAATGAAAAATTCTACATCAAATCTCTCTACTTTTATCTTTAATAAGTTCTTAGGAGTATTAGTGAGTTATTTATCTTTAATTCTTAAAGTGTTTTCTCTCAAATTATTTTTCTTCAAGAATTATCTTTAGAATTATTCTTGCAAAAGATAATTATATAACAAAACAATTGTATTATTTTAATAAAAGAAGTTTTTATTATTAAATTCTTCTTGTAATTGATTCTTGTACACAATTACTTCTCACTGTTATAATTACTAGTAGTGTATAACATGTGAAAGAAATAATTCTTTAATTATTTAATTGTGGTTATAATAATTCTTTATTATTATACTTCATAAGCACAGTCATAGTACTGCTGATTAATAGTAATATTCTCAACATTTTCATAGACATATATTACAGTTCATATGCAAGTTCTTAGGAGTGTGATTAATTGGGAAAAAAATTGAGTAATTATTTATGAAGGGGGAGATGATTTAAGCCAGTTGATGATCTTATCCCATTTGTAATGGTGGCTGAGCTGCAGGGAATAAAGTGTAACATGTCTCATCTTGATGGGAGAATTGGTTATGAGTTTACTTGGGGAAAATTCCATGCTTATCAAGGCTCATACATATTCTAGTTTATTTATTGTCACAGTGGCTCTAGTGGAAATACAAGAGTGGCCTGGCACTCAGAAATCAGGGAACTCACTTGGAAGACTCCAAAGAATAAAGAATAAAAATAATAAGAATGAATTCCTCTAAAAGATATGCAGGTACAAGATGAGATGCAATAAGAGGAAAGGGAAGCCAAATGGCCAAATAGCCAACCAAGTAAGTCTTTAATCACTTTTTCAACCTGCCAAAATGAACAATGGAATTAGTAAGGATATGACCACCAAATATCCATTGACAGGTGAGGAAAGAATAAGAGAAAAGTGCTAAATGACTGACTTAATAATATCAGTATTCGCTTAACTAAAATGAAAAGGAAATAAAGATAAAAATAAATCAAAGTATATTAATTAACTGGGAGAAAACCCCCCAGGGTGGAAAGGGTAGCCGGTATATGTGAAAAGTTGGGAGCTTGAGTTCTTCAGGCTGAAAACTGATCTTTATTGATCCTTGAGGCTGTATTGATTGTTTTGGGAATCGATTCAGCTGGCCAATATTGAAATTGAAATGGGTTGAATAAATTTCACACACTTGAAAATGAAATACAGTTCTTGATGGATCCAGACTGTATTGAAATGAAGGTGGTTGCCAAGATGGATTGAGTGGAGCTTTGACACTTGAAAACTCCTTTTGGCACTGCCTCTTGAATACACCTTGAGAATGAATTGACAGTATTCCCTTGGAAGGAATACTTGAAGTGAGAATAACCAATGACTGATTGATGGCGTCATTGGTATTTGATGTTTTGACACTTGCCCTTGAGCCTTGATGAATTCTCTTGATGATGTGACTGGATGGCCTGATGGAAGGTTGAAATAACCAGATGATATTGCTTCCAGTGGATTGCTGCTGAAAAAAGATGCATAATGGTGTATAGCACCATATATGGCATTTTGGTTATTGGAGGTTGAAAATGGCCATAAGTCTTTAGAGATGACGCCAGGAGGATATTGGTGAAATTTGGTTTTGGAGGGGTTCAGAGGTTTCAGAGTGTCTTTTGAGGTATTTGGCCAAATACAGCTCACACAGCCTTAAAACTGTATTTGTGCAAAGTGCGCAAATGCGCAGAAACTGTATTTAAAGCCAAATACAGCTTCTTGGGCTGTATTTCCCCTGTTGACTGGGGAATACCAAAATTGCCTAAAAGTAGAAAAAGGCCAGGAAAGGCCTGATGACAGTGAAGGACCCAAGTTGGGCCCAGATGATGAAATGGCCATAAAAGGCCAAATGAGGTGAGATGGCCAATTTGGCCAATGATTTATGGATATGGCCAAATTGCCATATATTGGACGTGGCATGGATATGCCATATTGAAGTCCAAGGGGATGAATTGCCCTGGTTGTGACATTTATACATGGTGATACTGTGGGCTTCACCCTTGAGGGGCGTTACATTAGTGATGTGTCAACATTAAATTGAGGGTATTAACATTCAAACCATGTACACTCATGTTCCATAGTACATGGTTTGAGCCTCATTAAAGACATAACAACATACCTCCATTACAAAAGAATTTGTAGTAGAGCTAAACTCTTGGTATTTGGTTTGATTGCAGCAGGCTTTGAATTGGTTGGAATGTGATTTGCATTTTATTTCCTTTCTTGGAAAGGTGATTTCTCTTTTGTTGGTAAATCCTTCATGAATATACCCTTATACAGATATACAATTTTAGGGAATTTTAATGCATATATTGGCAGTTTGTAAAATTCACACAATGTGAAAATGGGGAGGGGGAAATGTTTATTGAATCTGATTACTTATGGATGATGGGTCCCCTTTGAGATAAAAAAAATATCACATTATATGCTGGTAGGCCATGCAGTGTGGTTTCCAACAAAAGTGGAGGAGCTCAAGAAGAGACTTGGTTCCCACTATTCATAAAATTTCTCTATTAGAAATTTGAAAAGCTTTCAACTCATATTACTATATTTTACCATAATACCGAGCTGTTTTATCAATTTGAAAATATTGCTGTGGTTTTGTAGCCCTTATCTCATCTTCCAATCCACATACATCCCATCCATGTTCTGTTAATGACCCATATAGTGAATCTATCATAGAATACATTGCAACGCAGTCAACAATGAGTCCCAGCATTCCATCCACTACCCCTATTGCATCCTCAATGAATGTATCAGGACTCAACATTGATGTGGGAAAGCCAACGGCTCCAAATTCAAGCACTTTGCCAATCCCAAATATTTCCATCACTCCAATTCCCCCGAATCCAAGTAATACACAAATGCTTCCTCCTTAATCCTAGTTGGAATCCAGTCACGTCCCAGGAACCCCTTGGGAAAAGTAAACAGCCAACCCTCAATATTACATCAGGATCTCATATTCATGTGGGCAATGAAAAGTGGCTTGATGGGGGAGTCAAAAAAGACCATTAGAAAATGCTACTTGGAGTTTTCTACGGGAGGGAAATCCCGGATTGATGCTTCATCAAAGTAAGTCATCTTGATTTTGCAGTATATGCCTTGTCACAATTTGAAATGTTTGTTTCATGGGTTAGATATGGCACCTTAAGGCAAGAAACTATGATTTCAGGAGCCAATCAAACATTGTGAGTATGACCAGTATTTATTATTTTTTTATGAGTTAACTGATGTTTTTCATGGCAGGTAATGAACTTTATGCATCTTTGCCTCTGGTCCATAAAGAAAAAGTCACTCGACATCATCATTCATATGCCTCCAAACCAAGAGCAGCTCATTCATGTTGATCAAGAGGAAAAATTGTGGATGATGAGGATGAGAACATGTCTCCCAATAACAGTGAAACAAATGATGAACCAAGGAGGGACAATTTCATGCCACATGAAGAGGGCACTTGGTCAAATAGTGAGTTCACCCACCCTCAAATGCCCCTCACCCAGAGTATGCATGAACAATGCAAGATCAGGCAGCAAAGGAACCAGGCTGGCAAATCTCAAAATGTTGCAAAATTTGCAAGCCAGAAGGATCAACAAAGATGGCTGAAAGTGGCACTTCCAGAAAATGTCTATGGGACAAGATCAGCTATACATGCCCATTGCCTGTTCCTACTCAAAGTAAGGGATAAGGATTTTTCCTCACTAATTTTCACTTATATACTTTTGTAATACACTAATTGACATAATTGAGGTGTTATCAATTAAAAAAAATGCAATTTTTGTTACATTCTTTGTTTCCATAAAATTTCTTTATTTCCTCAATTGTGCAAATCATCTCTTCCGTGAGAATAATTATTGTGAGAGCCCCACTAAATCTTTGAGTTAGTATTTCTTTGTGTGAAGCTCTTTTGCAGAAAATGTGCAAATAGTAATCATTTATGCCCTCTACATTTTCTGCGTCCATGGGTATATACTGTTTGAGATCTTCACTGTAAAAAACCTGGGGTTCCCCACATATGAGCAATCCACTTGAGATGAGTGAGTCATTGCCAATCCTAAGGTCACCCACAATTAATCTTACAAGCAGAAGCAATTTTTTGTGAAGCATTATGCATAAGGAATGGCCTCGTAAGTGTTGGGAACCTGAACCAGCATAAGGAATTGCATTTGGATTGTCTTGCCTTTCTTTAAAAGGTGATGTCTGTTTTGTGGGTAAATCCTTCATGAATATACCCTTATACAGATATACAATTCTGAGGAACTTTGATACATATATTGGCAGTTTGTAAAATTCACACAATGTGACCATGGGGAGGGGGAAATGTTTATGAAATCTGATTACTTATGGTAATGGGTCCCCTTTGAGATAAAGGAAATATCACATTATGTTCTGGTAGGCCGTGCAGTGTGGTTTCCAATAAAAATGGAGGAGCTCAAGAGTAGGCAGGGAGAATTCTGCTAAAAATAGTCTTATTAGACTTCCACAAGAGACTTGGTTCCCACTATTCATACAATTTCTCTATTCTAAATTTAAATAGATTTCATCTTATATCATTCTATTTTACCATAATACTGAGCTTTCTTATCAAGTTGAAAATCTCACTGTAGTTTTGTAGCCCTTATGTCATCTTCCAAGCCACATAAGTCCCGCTCAGGTTCTGTTCATGACTCAGATAGTGAATTGGTCAGCCTGTGACTCAAAGCCAGAGCACAAGCATGACAACAAAATACCATAAACCAATGGTATAGCCAAGATACCACCAAAACAAGGATCTGAGCCAAATAAGCTCAAAAGGTATCAAACAAAAGAAGAAAACTCACCCCTTTCCAAATATACAAGTCCCATCATCATGGGACAAAGAATAACAAAGTTATTCATGCCCAAAGTTGTTGCTGAGCCTAAACCTTAATTTTCATCTGTCATATGAAATACAGAGTAAGAGGCTTAACCCCATCAAATGGGTAATCAAAAGTGAAGCTCTAGGTCAGAGCTATCCAATGGTATCAGCCAAACTGAGCTAGAATAAGAGTGAATACAATAATCACCTCCCATCTAGCTTCTACAGTTTTAGTGTGAGATACCTAAAGTGGGGTATATTTGGAAAGAGCACAATCAGGGCTATCTTATGGTGTCATTCATTTCTCCATATCCCATCTAGAAAAAAGGTTATAAGGAAAACAAGTCCAATACAGCTTTTTGCCTAAAACATGCATATGTACAAAAGTCTTGTACATGGGATACCTTTGCCATATTTGATGAGGTACCATTGTGTAGACAACATACAAGGCCACACACTGAGCCAGTTTTGAGGATGATATCTCGAAAATTGACAAGCTTACGGCTGTTTTAAGTTCAAAATTCTACAGCTTGGCCAATACAACCTTACCATGGGATAATACCCCATAACCATGATTATGAAGTTTCAAACAGACAAAGAAGCTTGTTTTTACTTCAATATCTTATAGTTAATTCAATACTGGGGTCCCATACAGGTTCTGTACAGCATTCTATGCATCATAAATGTCAGAATCAGGCTGTGTGTTGGTAAGAACTGCCCAGATGTGATTTCAAAGCCACATCTGAGCACAATACAGGCTATACAGGCTTTTTGCAAATGACAAGCCTGTCGTTGAGAGTGAAAAATCTTGACTTCCTCTAAATAAAAAGGTATAGCAGCCTTTTCACCCCATTTCAGGATAAAAGGAGGCCTTTTCACTGCCAGAAAAGGAATCCCATCCTGCTCTTGAATTCCTACATAGTGCAGCTGACAAAAACAGTTATACTCTTGGAAATAATTGGGTTATACTTTAAATTTAAGTATTGTAGCTCTTATTAAAGTAATCCAGCTTTTAAGACTACACCCAGGGCTTTCAGCAGCGCTCACCACCACTATATCATTATAGTAAATCCCTTAATATCTTATTTTACCCCTTATTGAAATCAACAACTACTTCATTTACCAATTTTAGCATGTCACAGTCATAGTCCAAGCCTGTCAATACATTGATACACCTTTATCATAGACTCAGCCTGACATTTTGGGGGCCTGGCCGTGTTTGTTTTACTTTTTGGACCTTATAAGTGAGTTTCTCTCTTATTCTCTTGATTCTAACAAATTGTGTTATATTTTTTAGGTGTAGTTTTTTAAATAAAAATATACATAATATATATCTTTAATATATTTACAGTGGTATATGTCATATAACTCCATTATTTATATTTTTTAATCATATTGTTTCCTGGTTGATCATAATTTAATCATCACAAGACACTCATTTTTGGCATGTTTTACATATAAAAACCCTTTAAGCCATTAATAAAGCCCTTTTTTTAATTAAATAAGGACACCTCTTACTTTAAAGCCAACAGTTGAGGTGTGGTTGGGTGTATTGTTAGTTCAATAACCCTCTTACATCCCACTCTTTATCAGATTATACTGGCTAGTTACAAGTTAATCTATGAGATACTGGCATACAAACAGTGTACCAGATATCTGTAGGCTGTATTTCTGAGATGGAATTGTTAATTCAATTACACTGTAATTATACAAGGGAATATTGTAGGAACATACAAGCCCAGAGGCCATTCTTAGACAACCAAGCAGCATTTTAAGAAGTCTTAACTGACATTAAGCCCTGTTTTCCTGTTTTATTTCAGTGGAAGAAAACTAAATCCCACTAGAAACCCAGGCACAGGCCAACACACCATCAACACCCTCAGAGCCAGGGGGATGCAGGGGACAAGGAAGGAGGTATAGTAAAGGCCTCATTAAAGTAAAGAAGTCAACACCTATTGCCACTCAGAGGAATAGCAAACCACACAGCTTTGCTTCCATACAAGGTAAACCAACCTTAACAGCTTGTACAGGAATGATTACCATAATTAACCCAGTTGTAACCTCTAAAGGTAAATTGCCAAAATCAGCAGACAACAAATTTGTACAAGGCACATTCAAAGGTAAATACCCTAAGAAAAGAAATTTTTGACTGCTTCCAAACACTCATATGTCACCTATACACCTCAGAAACCTTGGCTTCCAAAGGAACCACCCAGAGGACAGAGAAGGCTTGTCCAGAACCAGAAGACCTGGATGAGGACACCTTTGACACAGTGATGGATGGCAAGACACTGAGGGAAATCATACTCACTCTGCCATTCACTTCCCAATTCAACAGGAACCTCAAACCAGAGGACTGGAAAGATATGGATCAAGTTTTTCAGCTCCACCAACTCCTTAAATATTTCTTTCAATGGAGCATGGACAACAAGAGCTTTTACCTGGAATCCAATTGGGAAGGACTCGAAGCAAGTTGCCAGAAGATCTGTCTCAAAGAGATAGATTTCAAAGAACTTATGATAATCACCAAAGGTTGGAATCCCACCAGTCAGTTAAGACTCCTGGAGGTGAGAGCAAACAGGATAAGGGAGAATCAAGCCACTATGAAAGCTGCAGAAGAACAGCTGATCCGGACAGGGCATTCCCAGATTCCTTCAGGCTCACAAGGAGAAGGCCAAATCAGCTCCCCAGTCGCCTCAAACCATTCAGAAACCAAAAGATCAATGGCCAAGAGTCACCATTATTCACAATCCCAGGAAGATTCCAGGAGAAGACAAGGATACAAGGGCAAAAACAAAACCACCTTCAGCCAGAGGAAGAGAGAGTCAGACCTAATGATCCAGAATCTGTTGGAATTTCTGAAAGAAGTGCACAAGAACCAGAAGTAGTTGTAAATGACTTTAGAATCAGTAGTCCTATTAATAGAAATATTACCCCCACTCAGATTGAACATAATGTTGTCACACCTGAGAGTAACCTAAACAGTGATGCACTGTGGTTATAAATATCCCAATTTTCTGAGCAAACTCCATGAGAGGATGAAATCATTAGCATCCTCCATGGCCAAAATTGTCAAACCTCTTCAATAGGGATATGAACAGTTGATAAAAGCCCCTGAAGTTACTAACAAAAGACTGAATCTTGTCTTAGAAGAACAACACCACAGCAAAAGGGACAGGGATTGTTTGGTCAAGACATACACAAACTATTTAATGTCTACCATAACATGAAGCCCCAAGCACGAGGCCATGTTAGGGATATTCCATATGATCAAGATGACATCAAACCAGATGGCATGTTGATGAATAAGGCAAGATCTCCATCACAATACCAGGATGGAGATAATATGTCTTATTCAGAGAAGGAAGCCCTGAAACAGATTCCCAAGGCGTCAAGCTGGCCCAAATTCTCTGATGTACAAAGCATTCCAGACTACTGGATTACTGCTAGACTTAATACAGAATTTAAAGGACATGCTAGTATATTGTACACAGAAATGAAAGAAATTCATGGTGGAAGTGTCAAATAATCCAAAAGTTCAGCAATGGTACTTTGATATGCCAAAAGAACATGTCATACAAAAATGAAAAATACCCAGTGGACAAAGATCCATATGAGTGGTGCCTCAGACATTTCAAAAGACTTAAAGCCATTCATCCTCAAATGAATATACAGATGAGGAATCACAAACTTCTGAAACAAACACCAGGAGAACTAGAGCATGCAGTGAAATGCAGATGCAACCACAATTGCACTCTAGATTAAATTGCAAATACCTTACAAGATGTAATTAAAAGAACTAATATAAGGAAATGCACCCCATATAAAAGAAGTGGTCTCAAAGAGAAAAAAGATTTCAGGGTTGTGAGCCTGAAAGGTATTTTCATATACCCAAAAGACCACAAATAACACAATAAGATATAAATATAAACAAAATAAATGTATTTTTATTATCAAAATAACAATTAAAATATAAGTACAAATTTATATATGAAAATGAAAATTTAATTGTAATTTATAATAAAAATTATATTAACTTTTAAAATTGTGCAAATGCATTTTTACTTGAAAAAATTAAGTAAAAATGAATTTTTAATAAAATTGATGAAATTAAGATATTTTTGGTAAAAGGTTACATAAAATATATTTTAACTTTCTATCCAATAAATCAACTTAAGAAAGTTACTTCACCATTGGATTCCTCATAAAAAATAAGGTGGGGTCACCTCTGGGTAAATATTCTTTAATTCAACTCTAAATAAGCTTAAATTAGGTTTTTAGTATTTTCTGTACAAAATTTACAAATCATCAAAAGCCTAATTTGATTCTCACCACATTTCGTGTTAACCATCAATTTTTGTGTTAAAATTGAGGTGTTGTGTGTAATTTAGAAGCTATGAGGAGTTGAAGTATTTTCAATTAAAATGGCAAAATGTGCATGTGTATTACACAAGTGAACTGTAATTCACATATGAGGTTTTAATGATTACAGTTGTGTACTGTAAAAACTAAATTGAATTGTACGTGTAAATTACAAGTGTATTACATCATGAGGAATTAAAGAAAAAATAAATTGGAAAGATAAATTCTGGGGGGAAAAGGAACTCTAGCTTCAAGTGGGAGCCTGACCCCCAAAATTCTTGCTGACAGGCATGGGATGTCAAACTTCACGCAAACGTTCATCACTTTTGGCCTGAAATTGGATCGCAGGGTCTGTGACTCAATTTATGATGAGGTTTTTGTCAGCCTGTGACTCAAAACAGAGCACTAGCATGACATCCAACATACCATAAATAATGGTATGACAAGTATTGAACAAACATAGTAAATACAGGTAATAAATAAGAGGAAAAAACTCCTGTTAAATTAAACACCAACCTTATCCAAACAGAATAAGGAAACCTAGAGGAGAATAAACAAGTCAAAACCCTTATTTTCACCTCTCATCTAACTTATGCATATTTAAGTTATTCTATACCAAAATGGTATCTTTCTTAAATCTCACATAGAGAGCCACACAATGGTATCATCCATGTTGCTGTAACACCACTACAACTGGAGATACCATATGACCTTTATTTTAAAACCAAGACCCCCCTGAAAGTCAAAGGGGGCTTGTACAAAACTGTACAAAAGTATAACCAAATTAAAGATCTAAACAAGAGCTCTAATTTGAGACACCTTAGACCTCTTTATCTCTTAAATTGACTGATGGATCTTGGTTCAAAGGTTTAACAACCAAAATACAGATGTTCTGAAAACAACAATGTAAACAAACCCCCGTATCTTTGGCATACACTCATAAAACTGTACAGTTTAATATACCAAACTGTAAAGCTAATCAAGCCCTACAAGACAGTATCGTCATAATACAGATATCTTCCAAATTGAAGAAGATATCTGGTATGGAAGTTTTTGAAGCCTCATACTGATGTACAAAAATACATCCAAAAACGTAAAACCCTTTTAACTTTTGCTATTTTAAAGAAGGGTAAACATGAAGCATGTCAAATTGAAGAGCTCATTAAGCCCTTTAATTCTGTGCTCTTGGTTCCTTTATATCTTAAGAACTGACTGAGATATCTTGATTGGAAGGTTTTTCTAGTAATACATGACTGCATCAAACTTGTATCAAACAGTATTGCCCTCATACTTAAAATAATATACTTATGAAGATATAACCTCTCTAAAATCATCATTATTGATCATACAGACACCAGAACAACGTCATCCAAGTGCTGTCGTGGCAGGTGAAAAGTTTTTTCACCCTGTATTGATCCAGAATGATCATTTGTGGTTCCAAAACCACAATTCTGCCTCTATTGACGTCACAATTGATGATCCAGAACCACAGACTGATCATTGGAGTGAAAATTTTCACTCCTCTGACGAGTGAAGAGTTAATAACTCTTGACAGTCTTGAAAGATATAAAAAGAAGGGTTTTTTCTTTGAAAACCCATCATCTTTATCTTATTATCCATATTCTTACGTGACAAAACTCTTATCAATCAGTAGTGTCCTTAGAATTATCATTAAAGATATAATTAGAATATAATTATTGTAGTACTTCTTTAGAGTCAAAGATATTAGAGTACTGCAACCCAGGTCCTCAACAGACTCATTGTCAGCCTGTGATTCAAACCAGAGCACAAGCATGACAGCCAAAATACCATAAACCAATGGTATAGCCAAGATACCACCAAAACATGGAGCTAAGCTAAATCATCCCAAAAGGTATCAAACGAAAGAGGAAACTCATTCCTACCTGAAAATATAAGTCCCATCACCATGGGACCAGAAATAACAAAGTTATTCCTGCTCAAAGTTATTGCTGAGCATAAACCTTAATTTTCACCTCTCATCTAAAATCTAGAAGGAGAGGCTTAACCCCATCAAATGGGTACTCAAAATGAATCTCTAAGCCAGGGCTATCCAATGGTACCAGCCAAACTGAGCTAGCACCAATATTACTGGAGTTATGGTAAATTTCAGGCCAATAAGGGTGAACAAAACATTCACCTCTCATCTAACTTCTACAGTTTTAGTGTGGGATACCTAAAGTAGGGTCTTTTTGTAAAGAGCACAATCAGGGCTATCTAATGGTGTCTTCCATTTCCTCATATCTCAACTACTGCAGAAGTTATGGGGCAAACAAGCTCAATACAGCTTTTTGCCTAAAACACGCAAATGTACAAAACCCTTGTACATAGGATAACCTTGCCATATTTAATGATACCCATATTAAATGAGGTACAATTGTGTAGAGCACATACAGGGCTACACACTGAACTAATTTTGAGGTTTATATCTCAAGAATTGACAAAGGTATAGCTGTTTTAAGGCTAAAATCCCACCTACTGTCATATACAGCCTTACCATGGGATAACATCCCATAATCATGAGTATGAGGTGTCAAATAGACAAAGAAGCATGTTTTTACTTCAATACCTCATATTTCAGTCAATACTGGGGTCCCATAAAGTTTCTGTACAGCATTCTACGCGTCATACACGTCAGAATCAGGCTGTGAGGTCCCCAGATGAAAATTTTAACCCTGTATTGGTGAAAACCGCCCAGATGTGGTTTCAAAACCACATATGAGCCCAATACAGGCTATATAGGCTGTTTGCAAACCACAAGCCAGTACTAGAAAGTGAAAAAATCTTCACTTCCTCTACGTGGAAAGGTCTAGCACCCTTTCCACCGCATTTCAGGATAAAAAGGAGGCTTTTCACAGCCAGAATTGTCTCCTCATCCTGCTCTTAAATAACCTACATAGTAAACTGTCAAAAACAGTTTTACTCTTGGTTAATAATCAGGTATACTCTTAAATTAAAAGTATTGTAGTCTTTATTATTGTAACCCAACAGGTAAAGCTGCACCCAGGGCTTTCAACAGCACTCACCACCACTATATCTCTATAGTAAAGCCCTTAATACCTTAATTTAATCATTTATTACCAGCTTTATCATCTTTTAAAACCATTTTTACCATGTCACAGTCATAGTTAAAGCTTGTAAATACTTATATACACCTTTATCATAGACTCACCCTGACATTTTGGGGGCCTGGCCATGTTTTTTACTTATTTTTGGACCTTACAAGTAAGTTTTTCTCTTTTTTATCATTTATTGACACCTGTTTTATCTTCTTTAGGCGTCATTTCCTTTTTAAATATATATTTTATATATATATTTATTTTAAATTTTAATTATACTCATATTTTAAAGAGTGTTTGTGAAGTGGCTAACAACCACAAGACCAGTATTTTTGGCATGTTTTGTATATAAAGAAAACCTTAAGCCACTATTACAGTCCTGATTCTTAATTGAATTGAGACAGCTCATACTGATAAACCAACAGTTGAGGCGTGTTTGGGCACATTGTTAACTCAATTACCCTGTAATACACCATCTTTGACAGATTATACTTGCTAAATACAATTACTCTGTGAGATATTGGTATAAAAACAGTATACCACATATCAGTAAGCTGTATTTTTTGACGTGGAATTGTTAATTCAATTACATTGTCATTATACAAAGGCATATTGTAATAATATACAAGCCCAGAGGCCATTCTTAGATGTGCAAAACCAGCCTTTTAAGAAGTCTTAACTGACATTGTGGTATTCCATACCAGTTCTTCCACGGTTCAAATCCACAATTTTAAAGCTAAAACTTTGATCAATAATAATAATAACATGTATCTATATAAAGAAAATGAAAATAAAAAGTGAAAGATAAAAGTAAAAAAAAAAAAATTGAAGAAAAAGGAAGATAATTATATTAAAATGACAAAAATAAGTATTCCACTCAAATCTACATCAAATTTTACCTATAGTCACATATTGCCTCAACCCCATAATGTCAATAATTTTCTAGATATCATGGATTAAAGAAGAGAAATGATAATATACACTCTATACTAGGTACAAGAATATGCTTAAAGAGAATGCAGCTTGTCTAAATATTCAATATGACTAAACATGTGTAATATTACATAAGTGATACCATTACTCTTACAACATCATGTGTTACATGTCATGACATAAAAAAACACTTACATATAAGTTAACATAGTGTTACATTACTCAATCCCCACTTAAACTCCCATAACCAAACATTACAGGTATTATTTACAAATTAAATTTTACATAGAGGAATACTCAACTAAATACAGATCAAGGCTGTGAAGAATAAAAATAAGGTTAGTAGAGATAAGAATACAGTTTTAAAAAAATGGTGCAATCAACCAAACATATGGTGCAATATCTGTATCAAATGACACCATTCCAAACTTAACCACCATCAAAAATGTCTCAAGGCTGTGAAGAAGAAAAATAAGGTTAGTAGAGATAAGAATAAAGTTTTTTAAAATGGTGAAATCAACCTAACATATGGTGCAATATCTGTATCAAATGACACCATTCCAAATTTAACCACTAGCAAAAATGCCTCAAGGCTGTGCATAATAAGAATAAAGTTTAGTTAAAATAAGAGTATAATTCAAAAAGTATGGTGCAATCAACCAAACATATGGTGCAATATCCTGAACAAATGACACCATTCCAAATTTAACCACTAGCAAAAATGTCTCAAGGCTGTGCACTGACAATAATAAGGTTAAGAATGGTGCAATCAACCAAAAATATGGTGCAATATCTTGATCAAATGACACCATTTTTCAATTTACCCACCAGCAAAAATGTCTCAAGGTGTAATTTTTTATAAGTCCCTTGTTTTTGGAAGGCTCTATGGAGGGCCCAAAAGGTATAAATAAAGGGGCTCTCTCCCTGTTTTTCCCCCCATGCTTCTGATTAAGAAAATAATCTTGAGGATCAATCCATCCCTTCTCTAGTAGGATAATCTAGTATTTATATTGAAAAAGATCAGTAGCAAGGCTCAGTATCTTATAGTGTTATTTATGATTAATTGATTAAAGATATTTATAATATTAATGAAAGATTTTAATATTATTTAATAGTCTTACCATTATAGTAGTAGTGTTTAATTAGTCTTTGAAGATATTATCATTAGTGATCTTATCTAATTTATCGATAACCCTTATTTATAGAAGGGATATCATCTTACCCTTATACCTTATATCATAAGCCTTTTAGGTATATTGGATTATATTTATATTGATCCTAATAGTATTATATTACTATTATATCATTTATATCTTACCTTTATATTAAACAAAACCACCATTAAAGAATTATCTTACCCTTAAATTATTATAGCTATATTTATAGTATTATTAAATCAACTTTAAAAGTATTAGCTAGCTATCAAGATTATTATTAATATTAATAGTGATCTTAAACAATATTCTTTAAATATCTCAGGTATTGAAAGAAGGAATACTAGAAGAATTAATTAAAAAGAATTATAATCAATAACAAGAAAGTTAAGCAAACCTAAATTATTAAAAATATTTATTAACTATTACCAGTATTATCATAGTGATCTTTTATTGACAGACTGATAGAGACTGCTGAAGAAAATTCTCTAATTGAAAAGCCACAAAACTAAATAATTGATTTGTGATCTCATCAAAAAGGGTATCTTTTTCAGTATATTTAGAGGGGAAGCTAATACACCTTAGAACCCATGATTATTGGCTCATTCTGAAATTCAAAACAGACTCACCAATAATTTCCCCCTCAAGGTACTGCCTATTATTTATCCCACAACAAAAGGAGTTCCCACAACATAAGCCCTCTATTTTCCTGTTTGATTCAGTGGAAGAAAATTTCATACCACTTGAGACCCAGTCACAGGCCAACATACCAGTGACACCCTCAGAACCAGAGGGCAGCAAGGGCAAGGGAAAAATACTTAGTGAAGGCCTCATTAAAGCCAAAGGGTGGACACCAATAGCCACTCAGAGGAGTAGAAAACCACGAAACTCTGCTTCAATACAAGGTAAACCAACCTTAACCACTTGTACAGGGAAGATTACAATTATTAACCCAGTTGTAACATCCAAGGGCAAACTGCCCAAATCATCAGATAACAAATTTGTACAAGGCACAGTCAAAGGTAAATACCCTAAGAACATAAAGTTTTTGACTGCTTGCAAACACTGATATGTCCCCTGCATACCTCAGAGACCTTGGCTTCCAAAGGAACCAGCCAGAGGACAGAGAAGGATTGTCCAGAACCAGAAGACCTGAAAGAAGACACCTTGGACACAGTGGTGGATGGCAAAACAATGAGGAAGATAATATCAACCTTGCCATTCACACTCCAATTAGACAGAAACCTCAAACCAGAGGACTGGAAGGCTATGGATCAAGTTCTTCTGATCCACCAACTCCTCAAAGACTTATTTCAATGGAGCATGGACAACAAGAGGTTCAACCTAGCAACTCACTGGGCAGAACTTGGATCAAGTTGCCAGAAGATCTGTCTCAAAGAGATAGACTTCAAAGACCTTATGGTAATCACCAAAGGTTGGAATCCTACCAGGCAGCACAGACTCCTGGAGGCAAGGGCACAGAGGATAAGGGAGAATCAAGCCACTATCCAAGCAATAGAAGAACAATTAACCCAGACAGGGCCTACTCAGATTCCTTGAGGTTCACAAGGAGCAGGCCAAATCAGCTCTCCAGTGGCTTCACACCATTCAGAAACCAGCAGATCAGTGGCCAAGAGTCACCATTCTTCACAATTCTAGGAAGTTTCCAGGAGAAGACAAGGAAACAAGGGCCAGAACAAAGCCTCCTTCAACCAGAGGAGGAAAGAGTCAGACCTCATGATCCAGAAGCTGTTAGATTTGGTGGAAGAAGTACACAAGAACCAGAAGTAGCTGTAAACCACTCTAGAATCAGTAGTCCTAGTAATAGAAACATTACCCCCACTCAGACTGAAAACAACTTTGTCACATCTGAGAGTAACATCAACAGTGATACACTGTGGTTACAAATGTCCCAATATGCTGAACAATCTGCAAAACAGTTTGCAGAAATTAAAGCTGGCCAAGAGAGGATGAGATAAACTCAAGCCTCCTTGGAAAAGATAGTTAAGAATCTTCAAGCAAAAGACTGAATATAGACTTTGAAGAACAACACCACAGCACAAGGGACAGGGAGTGTCTGGATCAAGACATTAACAAATTATTCAATGCCTACCATAGCTTGAAGCCCCAACGACAAGGCCAAGCTATGGAGAATCCATATCAACCAGATGCCATGTTGTTGAATAAGGCAAGATCTCCATCACAATACCAGGATGGAGATGGCATGTCTTATTCAGAGAAGGAAGCCTTAAAACGGCTTCCTGAGGCCTCAAACTGGCCCAAATTCTCTGGATCAGGAGAATATGATCATATGGAACTCATAGATTATATTGATGGACTCTTCATTGATGTACCAAGCATACCAGACTACTGGATCACTGCTAGATTTAATACTGCATTTAAACGTCATGCTAGTATATGGTACACAGAAATGAAAGAAATCCATGGCAGAAGAAACTGGCCATGGTGGAAGAGTCAAATCATCCAAAAGTACAGTAATGGAACTTGGATATGGCAAAAGACCATGTAATTTGAAAATGACAAATACTCTGTGGACAAAGATCCATATGAGTGGTGTCTTAGACAGTCCAAAAGACTTAAAGCCATTGATCCTCAGATGAACATTCAAATGAGGAATTACGAACTTCTGACACAACTGCCAGGAGAGCTAGAGCATGCAGTAAAATGCAGATGCAACCATAATTGCACTCTAGATGACATTGCCAACACCTTACAAGACATAAGGAAAAGGACTAATATAGGGAAATTCACCCCATATAAGAGCAGTAGTTTCAAAGAGAAACAACCTTTCAGGGTAGAGTTTAAAGACAAACCCAGAGAAAGAGTGGCAGAAGTGGCTAAGAAGAAGAATTCTTGCCACAATTGTGGTTCAACAGACCACTATGCCAACAACTGTCCCAAGGTAAAGAAAAAAGTCTATGCCATAGAGAAAGTCCCTGAGGAAGAACCTCCAACAGAGGATTCTGATTCAGAATCAATGGGAGATGCCATCAGAGAACCATCTGAGGATGAGCAAGACCCAAGAGAGGAATTTCTAGTGGAATACCAAGAGGAAACCCCACTAGAAATTCAGGACATACAGTTGGAAGAAGGCATGCCACAGGACACTGCTCATAAAAACTTGTGCAAACACACACAAGATGCACAAACATTCCTGGTTACACCAACCAAAGGAATGGCATATATACATGGGACAGCCACAAAAATGACTGTTTGTATTGACAATGCTCAGCATCCACTGATCATTGATAGTGGAGCACACTGCTCCATAGTGGCCAGAAACTATCTGGATACCCCCTTCCCACACTGGGAAAAACAGCTCTTGTCCACTAAGGCAAAGAACTTTAAAAGTGCATCAGGGAAGATGACTTCCATTGGGACAATTATCAAAGAGATAATTATACCCCACAGGAAGGGCAATATCAGACTCAACCCAGAGTTTGTAGTGCTTAATGATGCCCACATCCAAGGGTTTTTACTGGGAACAGATTACGAGAGGATGTATGGCATAGACATTTACAACAGTAAAAATAGGCACATCACCATTGGTACTAACAAGGAAAAGAAATTTTCACTTGAAATATACCAGATATCTTCTCAAAATCCACTAGAAGAACTCCTGAAGGAATTCAGAGAGGGACAGTTTAGCACTACCCTCACCAGTAAACAAAAACTAAGTCTACTGAAGATGCTGAGAAAGAATAGACCAGCATTTGCCATTGGTGAAGAACCATTAGGCAAGATCAAAGGCCATGATATAGAACTATATCTGGATGTGGAAAGGCCTTATCCACCCATGCTGAGGAGACCTCCTTATCAAGCCAGCCTTGAAACCAGGAAGGAAATTGAGAAACATATAAATGAACTCCTGGACGTGGATGTTATCAGAAAGATTGGACATAATGAAATAGTGGAAATCACCACTCCTGTCCTCATCACCTGGAATGATGGCAAGTCTAGATTGTGTGGAGACTTCAGAGCCCTGAATAACTACACAAAAGCAGACAGGTACCCTATACCAAGGATACCTCATGCCTTGGATAAGCTGGCCAAAGCCAAAGACATAACCAAGATGGATTGTATGAAAGGCTTCCACCAAAATGGAGTTAAACCAAACTCCATGAAGTTACTCAGGATAATATGCCATATGGGTATATATGAGTACACCAGGATGCCATTTGGCATCAAAAATGCACCAGCCCATTTCGAAAGGATGATGGACACCATATTTCAAGAAGAAATAATGGAAGGCTGGATGGTAGTGTGGGATATTCCTCTGTGTGGGATAAATGAGGCAGTACCTGAAAGGGGAAATTACAAGAAAAAGTTTTGAATTGCTTTTATGCTTGTAACCCTTGCTCTGCTTGTGTGCTAGAATACTCTAGACTGCCCTTCCTAATAATGCTGAATTATCTTGACTTGAGTTCCACAATCAATTTATTTATTTGATGGTGGCTGGGTCAGAAAATTCTATTCAACAGACTCTGATCAGACTTTGATTGATTTTAAAACAACAGTTATTTAAAGACAAATTGATAACACTGATATAATAATTTGATAAGTAATAAGAGATATTTTTAGTTGGTTTCTTTTGTAAAGGTTTTTTATGATGACTTGGGATAACACAGATTTTGATTTTAAATAACTATGATGAAGCTGTTGGAAAACGGGGATAAGTATTGATAGCTTGATAATAAGGATAAAGGTAACTGAATATGGTATGAGTATTTTTTATAGACTGATTATAATAGTAAAACTAATAATATTGATATTTTTTCTGAAGTTGATATTTTTTAATTTAGAAACTAATTTGGTTCACTGTTTAATAATACTTGATTATAAATAACTAAGACTGTACTAATAATAAAAGATATTTTTTTTAATGGAGGGGCATTTTCCCCAAACTAAATATGATGATTTTGAAATTATTTTTTAATAATAAGGGGCCTTTTCCCCTTATTATATATTACTATGATAAAAGATATTCTTTTTTTCTTAATAAAGGGGCCTTTTCCCCAATATTAAATATAATGAATTTCTAGATTAACCTACTAGTGAGGGATGAACTCTGGAAAAAATAAATTCAAATTACATTTCCAGAAGAAGAATGAGGTTTGAAAAATGAAAATTTGGAGTATTTATACTCTCCAGGGTTAGGGTTGGTGAGAAAAGAGTCCATCCTGAATTAAGGCTAACTTGTGGTTTCATATTGATTAAATCTTCTAGAATGTTCCTGGGTAATAATTTTTTTTTATATATTCATCCAAACTGACAAAATGGTATGGAATACCACAGTAGCATATATTGATGATATCATTATATACTCAGAGACATGGGAAGACCATGTACAATACATAGACAGAGTTCTAGGTAAATGTATACCCATCAATCTGAAAATTTCACTCAAAAAGTGTAATTTTGGCCAACCAGAGCTACTGGCTCTAGGACATAAAGTCACAGGTCTTAGTCTGGAAATTGACCAGAACAAAGTAGCAGCAGTACTGCAAAAACCAGTACCAAAGAACATCAAAGAGATGCAATTTTCCTAGGGTTTGCTAGCTACTATAGAAACCATATCAAACATTTTGCACACATAACTAGTAGTTTATACAAGTTATGTTCAAAAGATGTATTTTTTGAAATAACCAAGGAAAGGAGGGATGCATATGAGAGGATCACATATGAGCTCACTAATGCACCTGTGCTCATCTTACCTGACTTTGAACTACCATTCAAGTTATATATAGAGGCAGAATGCAGTCAAGGCCTAGGAGCAGCCCTTCACCAAAGACAAATTGTGGATGGTGAACCAAGAGAAGGAGTAATTTGCTAAATCTCAAGGCAGATGAAAGATTCAGAAGCCAGGTATGGGGCCACCCAGACTGAATGTCTATGTCTAGTCTGGGCTCTAGAAAAACTCAATTATTATTTGGAGGGTGCAGTCTTTGAAGTCTACACAGATTGCACAGCCTTGAAGTCTTTACTAAACATGAATACTACAAATAGACATATGCTGAGATGGCAAATAGCCATCCAGGAGTATAGAGGGAACATGACCATCATATAAAAGGAAGGTAAAAGCCATACCAATGCAGATGGCCTCAGCAGATGGCCACCAGACAATGTCAAAAGCAATCCAGCTTATGACCCAGAGGTTGCAGCCAAAATCCCTTTCCATTTCATGGAAATAGATAGGAGGAAAAACTTCAGATTATCTGAATGGGCACCAGAAGGTGGTACTCTTGACAGTGGGAACACTGACTCAGAAGGGACAGAAACTCCCATACTGGGAATAAGTTCCTCAGAACTGCAAAATGAATTCTTCAGTGCAGTAAAGAAGTATTATGCCAAACACAAACAGTGTAGCATACTACTCCAGCTCCTTCAACAAAAGTACAGGAGTCCAGAACTGGAAACCCAGCTGGAAGAACCCTGGTTGAGAGCCTATAAGGACAATAAATGTTTTCTTATAGATGGCCTGCTTTACCACAGATAAAAGCACACAAGTTCACTCACAGTGGTAGACAGAGACCACATCTCATTGATCCTACAAGAATGCCATGACTGCCCCTATATGGGACACATGAGTGAAGACAGGACCAAAGAGAGGGTAGCAAGCACAGCTTTCAACACATAGAAGAACCCAAGCACCCATGGGAAACCATCAACATGGACTGGGTTACAGGACTTGTCCTAGGAGGCAAAGAAAACTATAATGCCTGTTTGATCATAGTTAATAGGTTCAGCAAGAGCATGAGGTGTCTACCATGCCATAAAAAGGACACAGCCATGGATACTGCTCTGTTGTTTTGGAATAACATCATATCTACCTGTGGAGTCCCTAAGATCATCATTAGTGATAGGGACCCAAAATTCACATCTGAATTTTGGACTAACATATATGACATGCTTGGCACCAAGCTTGATTTTTCCACAGCTTACCATCCCCAAACAGATGGCCTAGCTGAGAGGATGATCCAGACTATGGAAGACATCCTTAGAAGGTTCTGTGCCTATGGCATGGAATACAATGACCATGAGGGATACACACATGATTGGGGTACCCTCTTACCAGCAGTCCAACTGGATTATAATACAAGCCAGCACTCCACCACAGGTAAAACACCTGCACTGGTGGAGAAAGGGTGGAACCCCCTATTGCCTGTGGATCACTTGAAGAAAAATCTCCTGACTATCCACCCCACAGCCAAAGACTTCCATGATATGTGGAAGAGGGCCTGTGACACAGCTGCCAAATGCATAGCTGAGGCAAAATAATACAATAAGCAGAGGTGGGACAAATCACATATGAAACCTGACTTCAAGGAAGGGGACCAGGTGCTAGTGTCTACACTGAACTTCAACAATCTCAAAGGACCTAAAAAGATGAGGGACTCATTTGTAGGACCTTTTACTATCATTAAGTTGATAGGGAAAAATGCAGTGGAAGTCAAACTCACTGAGGAGTTTTTAAGGAAACATCCAGTCTTTCCAGTGAGTTTAGTCAAACCATACTTCCAGACAGAGGAGGATAAATTCCCCTCTAGGAGAAAGAACCCCACACCACAAGAGATAGTGGGAGTGGAGGACTCCCCTAGACCTGGGAGTAACATCATCAGGGCCAGGAAGATCAGACTCAATGGGAAGGATCAAAGACAATACCTAGTCATATTCAACAACCAGACAGCAGATAAAGACAAATGGTTGGCAGAGGATGCCATACCAGATGGGACCCTTCATTTAAGGAGATTCAGAGCCTCTAGGAGGACTGAACAGTCTCATCAATGATGAGCCTTTTTTAGAGGGAGGGTATGTCAGCCTGTGACTCAAACCAGAGCACAGGCATGACAGCCAAAATACCATAAACCAATGGTATAGCCAAGATACCACCAAAACATGGATCTGAGCCAAACCAGCTCAAAAGGTATCAAAGGAAAGAGGAAACTCACCCCTTCCTGAAAATATAAGTCCCATCACCATAGGACTAGAAATAACAAAGTTATTCCTGCTCAAAGTTATTGCTGAGTATAAACCTTAATTTTCACCTCTCATCTAAAATCTAGAAGGAGAGGCTTAACCCCATCAAATGGGTACTCAAAATGAAGCTCTAAGTCACGGCTATCCAATGGTACCAGCCAAACTGAGCTAGCACCAATATTACCAGAGTTATGGTCAATTTCAGGCCAAATAAGGGTGAACAAAACATTCACCTCTCATCTAACTTCTACAGTTTTAGTGTGGGAAACCTGAAGTGGGGTATTTTTGGAAAGAGCACAATCAGGGCTATCTGATGGTGTCTTCCACTTCCTCATATCTCAACTACTGCAGAAGTTATGGGGCAAACAAGCTCAATACAGCTTTTTGCCTAAAACACGCAAATGTACAAAACTCTTGTACATGGGATAAGCTTGCCATATTTAACAATACCCATATTAAATGAGGTACCATTGTGTAGGGCACATACAGGGCTACACACTGAACTACTGCTTAGGTTTATATCTCAAGAATTGACAAAGTTATAGCTGTTTTAAGGTTAAAATCCCACCTGCTGTCATATACAGCCTTACCATGGGATAACATCCCATAAACATGAATATGAGGTGTCAAATAGACAAAGAAGCATGTTTTTACTTCGATACCTCATATTTCAGTCAATACTGGGGTCCCATACAGTTTCTGTACAGCATTCTATGTGTCATACACGTCAGAATCAGGCTGTGAGGTCCCCAGATGAAAATTTTCAACCTGTATTGGTGAAAACCGCCCAGATGTGGTTTCAAAGCCACATCTGAGCCCAATACAGGCTATACAGGCTGTTTGAAAACCACAAGCCAGTACTAGAAAGTGAAAAAATCTTCACTTCCTCTATGTGGAAAGGTCTAGCACCCTTTCCACCCCATTTCAGGATAAAAAGGAGGCTTTTCACAGCCAGAATCTTCTCCTCATCCTGCTATTAAATAACCTACATAGTAGATTGTCAAAAACAGTTTTACTCTTGGTTAATAATCAGGTATACTATTAAATTAAAAGTATTGTAGTCTTTATTATTGTAACCCAACAGGTAAAGCTGCACCCAGGGCTTTCAACAGCGCTCACCACCACTATATCTCTATAGTAAAGCCCTTAATATCTTAATTTAATCATTTATTACCAACTTTATCATCTTTTAAAATAATTTTTACCGTGTCACAGTCATAGTTTAAGCTTGTAAATACTTATATACACCTTTATCATAGACTCACCCTGACACTCATCACCACTGTTACCACATAGCAGTAGGACCTGAAGATTTAAATTTATTTGTTTTTTGATGTGTCACAGTCATAATACTAGCTTGTAAATACATTTTATAGCTACTGTAAGGTGTGGATATGAAACTTTGATTGAAATCAAGTACTTTTCCTATCCTCAAAATTTGTATAAGGTAAAATTCAGATAAAAATAGTATGAAATATTATTTTTCAGAGAGAACACGCCAATTTTATTGTTTATAACTTTATTAGTATAAAACAATAATATAAGAATTTATTGTTTTACCAACAATAAAGATTTATCCCAAAAAATACTCTACAAGAGATATTTTAAGGCTACAAAAGAAATTTCTTCAAGAGCAATTTCAATTGGAATTAATTGAGCAAAGAACTGCAAGCAATTAATTAAAGAACAAAGTCTTTAAAAAGAATATTAAAGAGAAAACACGCCCAAAAGTGACCAGAGTGAATTTGGAAACAAAGTGACAAAGTTTACAGTGATGAAAGATGCTTTAATTCACTTTTGGGGTGGTTCAGGGGTAAAAATGATTATAAGAGTTACAAACAATGATTATAATGATTTTTTCACGTGGTTAAAAGGATTAAAATGATTTAAAAGTGGTGGTTGGAATCTTTGATTGATTGGTTTAACAGTTTTAAACTAATTAATAAAAGGAAAAGATTCTAACATGAAGAGAAAAGTGGGGCAAAGAAGACATTCTTTTATAGCCATCAATTCTCTTACTCCAAAAGTAAAATTTACTCTTGTCAGTTGTGAAAAACAGTCTGACAACAGAAAAGCCAATTATGTCATCATTGAACCCTGGTTTAGACCAAAAAAGGGCTGGTTTAAGCCATTTTTAGCCATTTTAGACCCTTAAATCAGCCATTACTATAGCAATACCAGGCCTAGAGCCTTCAAAACACGTCAGAATGTGTGTCAGAGGCGTAGAAACCAGTTAAAACTGTTTTTATTATGATTGTTTTATCTTAAGGATAGTTTTACCCTCTTGGCAACAGCTAAAACTACCCCAGTTGGTATCAAAACCTCATCATCAATTGAGTCCACAGACCCTGTAACTTAATTCCAGGCCAAAAGTGATGAACTTTTGCGTGAATTTTGACATCCCACGCCTGTCATCAAGGATTTTGGGGGTCTAGCTCCCCCTTAGAGCTGGAGTTCCTTTTCCCCCCCAAATTTAATCTTTCCAATTTATTTTTCCTTTAATTCCTCATCATGTATTATACTTATAATTTACATATGTAATTCAATTCAATTGTACAGTACAATACAGTAATAATTGACACCTCATATGTAAATCAAAGTTCACTTATGTAATACACGCGCACATTTTGACATTTCAATTGAATTCAATTGAAAATACTTCAATTCCTCATAACTTCTAAACTAAACACAACACCTCAATTTTAACACAAAAATTGATGGTTAACACCACATGTGGTGTGAATTAAATTAAGGTTTTGAGGATTTTCAACTTTTGTATTGAAAATACTAAAAACTTAATTTAAGCTTATTTAGAGTTGAGTTACAAGAATTTCACTCAGAGGTGACCCCACCTGATTTTTTATGAGGAATCCAATGGTGAAATAAATTTTATATGTTTATTTATTGGATAAAAAGTTATAATAAATTTTATTTAACTTTTTTCCAAATTTATTTATTTTTTCACAATTTTGTTAAAGTTTCATTTTTACTTAATTTTTTCAAGTATAAATGTAATTTTATATTTACAAAATTTAATGTATTTTTTATTTTTAAATTATAATTAATTTTTTATTTTTAATATAATTTTATATTTATATTTTGATTTTTATTTTAATAATATAAATAAATTTATTTTATTTATATTAATATGTTATTTTTTATATTTGTGGTCTTTTGGGTATATGAAATTACCTCTAAGGCTCACAGCTACTATATAGACCCACCCTGACATTTTGGGGGCCTGGCCGTGGTTTTTCAACCTTATTGGACGTGTTTTGAACTGAATTAGATGTAAAAATTCAGTTATTTGAAAAGTATTTTACTAACAGTGAATAAAATTTCAAATTTATCTTATTTTCTATTATTATCATTTTTTATATATATAATATAGCATCATATATTATATACATAATTTTTTTCTCCAAAAATATATATTACAAATATTTTTGTTGAGAGTAAGAGTACAAATCCTCTTTATTTCATTATATTGAAATAATTTTCACAAAATTTGATAATAATACAACAGTATTATTTAAATTTAAATATAAATAATAATATACAAACAGTATATTACTTATTTCTTACTATTCTTTTTCACCAAAGTGCGTGAAAATTAATAAAGAAACATTTATTAATAAATAGTTAATAAGTATTAAATAATAAAATAATTTTTCATTATTTATAAGGAATATTTTAATTAAATATTTCCTTTAAAACAAGACATCACTCAAATTGACGTGAAAACTTGTAATTGATTGATATTTTAATCAAAAATCAAGTGTTAAAATAAATATTATTCATAATATTTACAATAACAAATCAGATTTATTATAGTTTAATAAATCTGACATGTTTTTTTAAAAGAAAAACAATAGTATTCAAGTGAATCATTCACAAAACACTTGGATATTAAAGTTTTAATTCATAAAAACTCACATTAAGAAATATTAGTAATAATATTTATAACCAAATTTATTATAATTTAATAAATTTGACGTGTTTATACAAAAACATAATAATATCCAAGTGAATCATTCACAAAACACTTGGATATTACAGTTTTCACTTATAAAACCTAAGTGAAAAACTCAAAAACTGTTATTTTCCAATAAAAACCATATAAAAAAAAAACATATTATGATAAGAATACTCAAACATTTCGAAAAATAACAGTAGAAGTGAATAAAGTCATTTTGTTTTATCATAAAATACTGATATACAATTTGAAATATCTTTTCTGAATAGTGGAAAAAGACTATATTCCATCAGAAACCCAGTCACAAGGAAATCCATCTGTGACAGCCTCAGAAGACAGAGAGGTGCTGCCAAAAACCAAGGGCAAGCAGAAAAGACACAGTGAAGTGACAATCAACTCAAAAGATTGGACACCAATAGCCGTGCCAAGGGCCAAAAAACCCAGAAAAGCTCCAACAAAACCAGTTGGATCACCAAAACAAATTGAAAAACAGAAAATCACTGTTATCAACCCAGTTGTAAACTCTAATGGCAAATTGCCAAAGAGTATAGATCATAAATTTGTACAAGGGCCTGCTAAAGGTAAATAAACCTTGAAACATACAACATTTTTCATTGTCTGTCATTTTTTAACATTGTTAACATGACACCTCCATTTCTTAGAGATCTTGGATTCCCAAGAAATCAACCAGAACACTGGCCAAGAAGACACGGAGGAAGAAGACTGCCAATTACTGGATCAAATGACCAGCAAAGGACTTACCATCAGGGAACTCCTACCCAAGGTCTTATTCCAAATCAAACTCAACCCAGAAGTCCAACCAGGAGATTGGACGAATGCAGAACAGGTCCTTCAAATACACAAACTCCTGAAAGACCTCTTCACATGGAGCATGGACAACAAAATTTTCACTATGGCAGCATCATGGGAAGAAGTGGGGATAACAACTCAGAAGATCTGTCTCAAGCAAATGGCTTGGATGGAACTTATGACAGAGATGAAAGGTTGGAATCCCAACAAGAAATTCAAACTCTTAGAAGAAAGAACAATCAGAATCAAAGACAACCAGGCAGCCATACAAGCCATAGAAAGATCTTGGCACAAGGAAGAGCCCAGTCAGATTCAGGTACCCCCAGAAATGGAAGGAGAAGTCCCATCTTCCCCACAACAATCCAGAAGTTCCAGGCCTTACAAGCCAAAGGAAACTTCATCCAAGGCTCCCCAACCATTCCAGGTAGTTTCCAACAGGAGAAAAGGAGCCCAAGGGAGAAACAAAACTTCTTTCAACCAGAGAAAGAAGGAAGCAGACCCATTGATGAAAAAGCTGATGGACTTAATCCAAGAAGTACACAAAATCAAAAAATAGTTGTACCTACAAATAGTTTTGATAGTTCTGACTCAATTGATCCAGAATTAATAGCTGAGACTACAATCCACACTCATGAGTTTGAAAACAAATTCACATGGACCAAATTGGCCCAATTCATGGATTGGACACATGAAACCTCAGAAAAAATGAGGACAGAAGTGGAAAAATTGAAAGAAGAAAATGCTTTCCAAGCAACAGTCATAAAAGACCTGAATACAAATCTGACCAAAATTTGGACAGAATTTGAAAAAACTAACAGACAGTTGAATTGAATTCTAGAAGAAAAACAAACTGTGAGGAGAGATCTGAGGAGTATCCAGCAGCAACAGGATAGCTTTGATAAAGAAATTGATTACCTCTATGACAGAGAAGACAATCAATACCCTCCAACACAAGGTCAACCCACTACCTCTACAAAATTGAAAGAGGAGGATAAAGACTATGACCAGGAACCTGAATATTGGATTCCAAAGTCAAGATCAGAGTCAATGTACCAACATGGGGAAAATCTCAGCTATCCAGAGAAACAGGCACTAAAACAGTTACCAGAAGTAGAAAACTTGCCAAAGTTCTCAGGAATTGGGGAATATGACCATATGGAAATCATTGACTATATTGATGAACTCTTTGTTGATGTCCCAAAGATACCAGACTACTGGATCACAACAAGACTTAACACAGCATTCAGAGGCCATGCAAACATATGGTATACTGAGATGAAAGAAATACATGGCAGGAAAAGCTGGCCATGGTGGAGGAACCAGATTATACAAAAGTATAGCAATGGTAGTTGGATCTGGCAAAAGACCATGTCCTTTGAAAGTGATAGATACTCCACAGAAAAAGACCCATATGAATGGTGTCTCAAACAAACAAAAAGGCTAAAAGCTATTGATCCCAATATGACAATAGAAATGAGAAACCATAAACTCCTAAAACAATTGCCAGGAGATCTAGAACATGCAGTCAAATGCAGATGCAACAACATCAGCAGCATTGATGACATAGCAATTGTCATACAAGATGTGAGGGAAAAAAACCTCCATAGGAAGGTACACATCCTATAAACCAAACTTCAAAGACAAGAAGTCTGAAGTTAAAGAAACAAACAAAGAGAAAGGGAAAGAACCCCCAAAAAAGAAATATGTGTGCCACAACTGTGGATCACCAGACCACTATGCCAACAATTGCACAAAACCAAAAAAGAAAATATATGCAATTGATGAAGAATCAGAAGAAGAACAAACAGGTGACAAATCTGATTCTGACAGTATGGTAAATGGTATGAGAGCAGAATCACAAAGTGAACCTGATACCATAGAAGAATACATAGTGGAATGCAATGAAGAAAGTTCACTTGACATACAAGACATTGAATTAGATTCAGGAATACCACAAATAACAACAGACAAAGAGCTCTGTAAGCACACACAGAATGCACAAATATTCCTGGTAACCCCAAATAGAGGGATGGGATTTGTTCATGGAACACCTACAAAATTGACAGTTTACATTGAGAACTGTAAAAATCCAATTATCATTGACACAGGAGCAAGTTGCTCCATAGTGGCAAAAGAATACTTAAAACAACGCTTCCCCAAATGGGAAGAGGATATAATCCCAACAAAAGCTAGAAACTTTAAAAGTGCATCAGGCAAAATGCACTCACTGGGGACAATAATCAAAGAGATAATTATCCCACACCAAAAAGGAAATATCAGACTAGAACCTGAATTTGTAGTTCTAGAGAATGCACATGTACAAGGATTCTTACTAGGTACAGAGTACCAAAGAATGTATGGTATGGACATTTGCAATAGTAAAAGTAGATATCTTACCATAGGTACAGACAAAGACAAAAAACTTTCCTTTGACATAAATCATATAACAAATGATAACACCCTGAAAGAACTAGTGGAAGAATTCAAAGAAGCCCAATATGGCACTCAACTCACCAGTAAAATGAAACTCAGCTTACTGAAAGTATTGAGGAAGCATAGAGGAGCTTTTGCAATAGGAGATGAACCACTAGGAAAAATCAAAGGACATGATATAGAATTATATCTGGATGTAGAAAGACCATAACCACCTTTGCTTAGGAGACCACCATACCCAGCCAGCATGGAAACTAGGAAAGAAATTGAGAAACATATCAATGAACTCCTAGAAATGGGGGTCATAAGGAAAATAAGACAAAATGAGATAGTAGAAGTCACTACACCAGTCCTTATAACTTGGCATGATGGTAAATCCAGACTATGTGGGGACTTCAGGGCTTTGAATAATTACACCAAAGCAGATAGGTACCCCATCCCAAGGATACCACATGCACTAGATAAGCTAGCAAAAGCCAAGTTTATTACAAAAATGGATTGCATGAGAGGCTTCCACCAGAATGGGGTGAAACCAGATTCCATCGAATTGCTAAGAACTATATGCCATATTGGCATATATGAATATACTAGAATGCCATTTGGCATTAAGAATGCACCAGCCCATTTTCAGAGGATGATGGATACCATATTTCAAGATGAAATAATGGAAGGGTGGATGGTAGTGTACATTGATGATATCATAATATACTCAGAAAAATGGGAAGACCATGTGAGGAAAATTGATAAAATATTGGGAAAATGTACACCAATCAACATGAAAATATCTCTTAAAAAATGTAACTTTGGACAGCAAGAACTGCTAGCCCTAGGACACAAAGTTTCAGGTTTAAGTCTAGCCATAGACCAAAATACAGTTGCTGCAGTACTGAAGAAACCAGTACCAAAGAACATTAAAGAAATGCAATCTTTTTTTGGCTTTGCTAGTTACTACAGGAGCCATATAAAAAACTTTTCACACATCACAAGTAGCCTATACAAACTGTGCTCAAAAGATGTAGTCTTTGAAATTACCAAAGAAAGAAGAGATGAATTTGAGAAGCTAAAATATGAACTGACCAATGCCCCTGTCCTAATGATGCCTGATTTTGAACTACCATTCAAACTATATATAGATGCAGCATGTAGCCAAGGACTAGGAGCAGCACTACACCAGAGGCAACTAGTGGATGGAATACCCAAAGAAGGAGTAATTTGCTATATATCAAGACAACTGAAAGACTCAGAAGCCAGATATGGAGCTACTGAGACAGAATGTCTCTGTTTGGTATGGGCATTAGAAAAACTCCATTCCTACTTAGAAGGAGCAGTATTTGAAGTTTTTACTGATTGCACAGCCCTCAAATCACTGTTGAACATGAAGACAACAAACAGACACATGCTCAGGTGGCAAATATCCATACAAGAATACAGAGGGAATATGACTATTATCTATAAAGGGAAAAGTCATACTAATGCAGATGGTCTCAGCAGGTGGCCACTGAAGAATGACCAAGAGAATCCAGCATATGACCCAGAAAATGGGGCCAAAATACCCATACAATTCATGGAGATAGATAGGAGAAAGAACTTCAAACTATCAAACTGGGCATTAGGGAATGACCCATCAAACCCAGCACAGAGCTATGGGGAGAGCAAAGAGATACCCATATTTGGAATCAGCTCCTCTAATCTAAATACAGAGTTCTTTAGTATAGTACAATCATCATACAATAAACACAAACAGTGTAGTATATTGATACAACTATTAAAACAAAAGAACAGGAGTCCTGAACTAGAGAGCCAATTGGAAGAGCCATGGCTCAAAAACTTCAAAGAGAATAGATTTTTTCTGATAGATGATCTACTATACCATAGGGAAAACACACAAGTGCCCTGGTAATAATAAATAGAGAACATATTTCCCTGATACTACAGGAATGCCATGACTGCCCATAAATGGGACATATGAGTGAAGAAAGAACTAAAGAAAGAGTCTTTAGCACAGCTTGGTGGCCAAAGTGGGAACAAGACTTGAGTGAATACATCACCACCTGTACCAGATGCCAAAAAGCCAAAAAAGGTCATGGCAAAAGATATGGATTACTCCAGAGTATAGAGGAGCCCAAACAACCCTGGGAAATAATAAACATCTATTGGGTGACAGGCCTGGTCCCTGGAGGGAAAGACAGCTTTAATGCATGCCTAATAGTAGTATACAGGTACAGCAAGAGTTTCAGATGTCTCCCCTTTCACAAAGAGGACACAGCAATGGACACAGCCATATTGTTCTGGAACAATGTGATAGCAAACTGTGGAGTTCCAAGAATTATAATTAGTGACAGAGACCCTGAATTCACGTCAGAATTTTGGACTAATCTATATGAGATGCTGGGAACCAAACTAGCATTCTCCACAGCTTACCATCCACAAACAAATGGTCTAGCAGAAAGAATGATTCAAAAATTAGAAGACATCATTAGAAGATTTTGTGCATATGGCATGGAATATAAAGACAATGAGGGATATACCCATGACTGGGTAACCCTCCTACCAGCTGTACAATTGGCATACAACACAAGTATACACTCAGTGACAGGAAAAACCCCTGCCACATTAGAGAAAGGATGGAACCCACTACTTCCAGTAGACTACTTGAAGAAGAACCTCCTCTCAGTACACCCCACAGCTAAAGACTTCCACACAATGTGGAAAACTGCCTGTGAAAAAGCAGAACAATGTGTGGCTGAAGCTAAATTATATAACAAACAGAGATATGATAAAAGTCACCAAGAACCTGATTTCAAAAAAGGAGACCAAGTTCTAATCTCAACTCTTAACTTCAGCAATCTAAGAGGACCCAAGAAGATGAGAGACTCATTCATAGGACCATTCACCGTTATTAAATTAATAGGAAAGAATGCAGTAGAAGTCAACCTTACCAAAGAGTTTGCTAGGAAACACCCAGTTTTCCCTGTGAGCCTGGTCAAACCTTATCACCAAACAGATGAGGAGAAATTCCCTGACAGAAAGAAGACAGTCACCCATGAAAGATTGGTAGAGGAAGATGACTCACCTGGACCAGTGAGAAAGATCATTAAAGCCAGGAAAATAGGAATTAATGGGAAATACAACAGGCAATATCTGGTTAGATTTAAGGATCAACCAGCAGATAAAGATAAATGGTTAACTGAGAAAGAAATCCCGGATGGAAAAATACACCTCAGAAGATTCAGAGCCTCCAGAAGGGCTGAAGAGTCTCATCAATGATGAGCCTTCTTTTGAGGGAGGGTATGTCAGCCTGTGACTCAAAACAGAGCACTAGCATGACATCCAACATACCATAAATAATAGTATGAGAAGTATTGAGCAAACATAGTCAATACAGGTGATAAATAAGAGGAAAAAACTCCTCTTAAATGAAACACCAACCTTATCCAAACAGAATAAGGAAACCTAGAGGAGAATAAACAAGTCAAAACCCTTATTTTCACCTCTCATCTAACTTATGCATATTTAAGTTATTCTATACCAAAATGGTATTTTTCTTAAAGCTCACATAGAGATCTACACAATGGTGTCATCCATGTTGCTGTAACACCACTACAACTGGAGATACCATATGACCTTTATTTCAAAACCAAGACCCCCTGAAAGTCAAAGAGGGCTTGTACAAAACTGTACAAAAGTATAACCAAATTAAAGATCTAAACAAGAGCTTTAATTTGAGACACCTTAGACCTCTGTATCTCTTAAATTGACTGATGGATCTTGGTTCAAAGGTTTAACAACCAAAATACAGATATTCTGAAAACAACAATGTAAACAAACCCCTGTATCTTTGGCATACACTCATACAACTGTACAGTGTAATATACCAAACTGTAGAGTAAATCTGGCCCTAAAAGACTGTATCATCAGAATACAGATATCTTCCAAATTCAAGAAGATATCTGGTATGGAAGTTTTTGAAGCCTCATACTGATGTACAAAAATACATCCAAAAACTTAAAACCCTTATACCTTTTGCTATTTTAAAGAAGGGTAAACATGAAGCATACCAAATTGAAGAGCTCATTAGGCCCTTCAATTCTGCGCTCTTTGTTTCTTGATATCTTAAGAGCTGACTGAGATATCTTGATTGGAAGGTTTTTCTAGTAATACATGACTGTATCAAACTTGTATCAAACAGTATTGCTCTCATACTTATAATAATATACTTATGAAGATATAAGCTCTCTAAAATCATCATTATTGATCATACAGACACCAGAACAACGTCATCCAAGTGCTGACGTGGCAGGTGAAAAGTTTTTTCACCCTGTATTGATCCAGAATGATCATTTGTGGTTCCAAAACCACAATTCTGCCTCTATTGACATCAGAATTGATGATCCAGAATGACAGACTGATCATTGGAGTGAAAACTTTCACTCCTCTGACGTGTGAAGAGTTAATAACTCTTGACAGTCTTCAAAGATATAAAAAGAAGGGTTTTTTCCTTGAAATCCCATCATCTTTATCTTATTATCCATATTCTTACATGACAAAACTTTTATCAATCAGTAATCTCCTTAGAATTATCATTAAAGATATAATTAGAATATAATTATTGTAGTACTTCTTTACAGTCAAAGATATTAGAGTATTGCAACCCAGGTCCTCAACAGACTCATCACCACTTTTGCCACGTAGCAGTAGGACCTGAATATTTAAATTTATTTGTTTTTTAATGTGTCACAGTCATAATACTAGCTTGCAACTACATTTTATAGCTACTATATAGACTCACCCTGACAGTTTTGATACCAACCGGGGCAGTTTTAACTATTGCAAAGAGGGTAAAACTACCCTTAAGTTAAAACAATCTTAGTAAAAACAGCTTTAATTAGTTTCTACGACTCTTACACAAATTCTGACGTGTTTTGAAGGCTCTAGAACAGGTATTGCTATAGTATTGGATGATTTAAAGGTCTAATATGGCTAAAAATAGCAAAAAATGGCTAAAAACCACCCCTTTTTTGGTCTAAACCAAGGTTCAATGATGTCATAATTGGCGTTTTTGTTGTCATAGTGTTTTCCGCGACTGACAAGAGTAAATTTTACTTTTGGATTAAGAAAATTGATGGCTATAAAAGAATTTCTTCTTTGCCCCACTTGTCTCTTCATGTTTGAATCTTTGCCTTTTATAATTAGTTTGAACACTGTTAAACCAATCAATAAAAGATTCCAAACACCCTTTTTAAATCATTTTGAACCTTTTAACCACGTGAAAAAACCATTATAATGATTGTTTCTAACTCTTATAATGATTTTTACCCCTTGAACCAGCCCAAAAGTGAATCAAAGCATCTGTCATCACTGTCAACTTTGTCACTTCTTTTCCAAATTCACTCTGGTCACTTTTGGGTTTGTTTTCTCTTTAAATATCTCTTTAAAGACTTTGTTCTTTAATCAATGAATTGCAGTTCTTAGGTCAATTGAATCCAATTGAAATTTCTGTTGAAAAAATTTCTTTTTAAGCCTTAAATATCTTCTGTAGAGTATTTTTGGATAAATTTTTATTTTTGGTAAAACAATAAATATTTATAGTATTATTGTTTTATACTTATAAATTTAAATGCAATAAAATTTGCATTTTTTTCTTTTAAAAATACTATTTAATACTATTTTCGATTATATTTGTTGTTATACAAATATTGAGGACAGGAAAAGTACTTGATTTTCAATGGAAGTTCTATATCCACGCCTTAAAAAATGGTAGAATTTGAATTTATTATTTCCCAAAATTCTAAATATCCAGAAACTAAATAATTGTCTATAATAATACAAGATCTTACTAATGAGATATCATGCTTGAAAAGATTTATTGTACTGATTTATGGGCAAAAAATAATAATGAAATAATTTATTTTTCACTTCAAAACCTGTTATATGGGATTATAGAATCTTTCAGAAGGTTTTTGCCCATTATAACTGAAGAAAACATTGCTAAAACATCAGTTTTATCTTAAAAGCTTTCAATTTTTAGTGATAATTTATGTTAAAGGTATCATTCTCAACCGCAAGTAATTTTATGCCTCATCTGAGTGGATGATGTTAACACTATAATATAAGAATAACGTTTTTTTAAATTTCATAATGTAACTTTCCTAAAAAAATTACATATCTTAAAATAATTAAAAATGCCATTAAAAGGCATAAATTCTTGTTCATCTTGGAATCCAATGAGAAAGATTTGGAATAAATTGCACCATTGAACTCCCTATAAGAAGTACACATACAACATTGTTATTTGATATCTGAAAAGACAGTAATTAAGGAAATAACCAGAATGTATGCACTTTCATGATCAACACATATATTAATGGTTTTTTTCTCTTATCTCTTGAAATATACATGATAGGCAGTTAAATCAAATGTTAATTTACCACATAATTATTTTAAAAATACAGATAAAAAACATTTTTTGAAAAGTTATAGGAAAGGTTCTAACTTGTAAGGGTTTATTGAACAAAATCTTTTAGCTGTTGACCACTTTGTTGTGAAAGTGGTCCAAAAATCAAACAAAGTAGATATTCAGATTCTTCTGGTCAATAAATGAAGGATTGTGTAGTTCCTATCATTATATGCAATGTATAACTCCTTGAAATTATGATTTGAAGTTTCAAATAGTAAATTTTGATAGAACAGATGAGCTCCTAGAAAAATCATGAAAAATAGAGTTTTAATTATTTAATAACATTATCTTGGCTTTTAATAATAACATTTTAGGCTCCCATAATTCAGTCTCTGGATAGCTTTAAAGTGAATAACATAATAGTTTCTAATGATCAAAGTTTAATCTCAAAATTGATCATTTTTGATTACTCACAGCAATCTTAATTTAATTTAAGAAGTCATATAAGTGATGAAAAAGGGTATACTAGTTTATTATTAAAAATAATAAAATAAAGTAATTCTAAGCTTCTTCCAAGTCTATGATATCAGAAAACTTAGAGATACAGTGATAACTATAAACAACGGCAAAATGAGGAGACAAGATGGTTTAATTATGCTGTAATAATCACTAAGCCTCAAAATACTGATCAATTCCTTGGATACCATCATTTAACGTTTACTAGCAGCCTTCTGTATTGTATGAGGCATTATTTTCTAGATATAAAGCTCTTTTTACCTTTATTTCCATGCAGATGCAACAAAAACATTGAATCAATAAAATGAAAGGTAAGAAATTTATTCTTTTTATATAAAACTACTATATCTTTAAAGACTCAAGTAAATATTTATTTTAATCATAAATATTGATGTGACTAAGCCAATAGTCAATTGTTAAATTTCTCTTCAAAATCTCTAAGACCACATTAAAAAAAGAATACTTGTAATTTCCTTCTATTTTTATTGTAAATACAATTTAAATAAGTTTTATTTTCATTTTTAGGAATAAATGTATTTGAAATTAATATATCAAGTGTAAAAAATAGGTTATTTGCATCTGTTATAGTAATTTTCTCATTATTATTACTCTAACAATCTTTTCATAAGTATAAATAGTATTTATATTAATATGTAACTTCAAGGTTGGTAATATTATTGTTATAAATTAATTTTTATCATTCAATGACAGTTTCTCATGCCTTCATTACTTGTTTGTAACAAGAATAGAGTCTCATAAATATATTAATAATGATATGTTAATATATTTATTCTATTTTATTGGATTTTTTTAATATAATTTCTCTTGTCATATTTATGTAATAAGATGAATATTTTTCCTCATAATTGAAATAATACTTTATTATATTCTTTAATGTAATAAGTAAATTCATAGTAAAATAAGTAAAATATTGGTAATGTTTATTATTGTTTCATACTCAAACCTTACAATTTTCATCTTGTTTTTGAAGAAATTGTATTTTCTGTAAGAATAATTAAGTGTTGTATTTTATAGCAATGAGAAAATCAATATCAACTATAGAATATACATAAATATAAACTTATTAGAATATTAAATAAAAGTATAAGATTTGTGAAAATTTAAAATAAGGCTCTTGAAAAATTAATTTTCTGTTAATTTTTCAATCTATTCATTTTTCCCATGTAAAAACAGTAATATACACCAAGACTTAACTTTTGATAAGGTTTTGATTGAGTCGAATTAAATTATAAGCATATTTAAACCTAATTACCAGCCTGTATAGTGGCATTTTCGCTTTGGGAGTTTGTAATTCCTACACTAATTTAAGATAAACATTTCCAAAAATAAATATTAAACCAATTTCTAATCTTCAAGTGTAAATAAAGCTAAAGGACCTCAAATGAATAAGGAAAACCCCATTTGAGATCTTTCATATCATAGAAGGTGGGTACCCTGGCTTGTTTTTCAATTTTTGTGCCATGTTGTATGGAGCTTTCCAGTTTCTTCATTTGAATCAATACAATCAATTTTTTAGATTTCAATTGAGCACCACAGAACTTACAGGATGTATACAGAAATCTCAGGCAACTTAGAAAACAAACACTACACCTTACATTTACCACATTTTGTATAGTGACTTATACCTTATGTAACTTTAAATTGAGGTTAAAATTGACAATTTAAGAAATAAATTGACTGTTTTAAAATTGATCATATTCTTTTTAAGAATCTGAAATCTTCAATAGGAACAAAAAATAGTCACTTTTGGGTTGAACCTAGATTATGTTTGGTGTAGAACTCAGAAAGGACATAAGAATTATAGATTTTTTAATTAAGAAGATAGAAATAATCAACTTCCATATGTTCTTTCTTTGAAAAACCTTTTCATGTAAATTATTTAATGAAATAAATGTTTAAGATATTATTTCTTGCTTATGGGTATTTCATACAAACGGCATCAGTTCCCATTAGCCAGAATTGTAATTTTCTTCATTAATGGGAGTTCATAAAAACCTTCAAAATCTACATCAGTACCTTGGAAAAATTTGCATGTTGATTAAAGGACTGATATCAGCTATTATGGGAAGTTTTATGATTTTAACTACTAATACTACATGGTATAGTTCTGGTGCAGAGAATTATTGGTCAAAAGCGCTCAATATGTATATCTCAGTAAATATCATCAATATCAAGAATCCAAGGCTACTTGATTGGGGGCTTCATTGGCTCTTTACTTTTCTATTCTTTATGTTTAAGTTTCTCACAATTAGGAGAAGCTTTAGGGGTCTCAAGATATTTGCTGTATTTGTGTTCTAAATTATGTGGCTTGGAGAACTACCAAGATACATGTCTCTGTTAACGTAAGGGATATAAGAGTTCAAATTATACTTCATTTTGGGGCTTTATGAGCTCTTCAACCTTTTATGATTTCCAAATCCATATTTATTAATTCTGAAAATGATAGATGGTATTATCCAAATAAATCTCTTCAAAAACTCACTCTACTAATATTCATCAGGAAATTTTGAAGATGAATTGGCAAGAGTTACCTCATATACAAGCTCCGCATTTTCTTTTTAATTTAGCTCTCCTTATTCACAAGCTTATGCAAACCCTTTTAGACCTTTAAGGGGCTTATTTTGTGTAAAATTATGAATATAGTACTTCTTGAATAACAAATCTTACAGGAAAAGGAATGCCACCAATTAATTTTTCCTATTAATATCTTAAAGAATAATAAAATTTACATGGGGTTTAATTACAATAAAATAAGCTATAAAGGAAGGGAAAATAAGGTTTTTGCTTTTTGGTGCTCATAAGAGTAAAAGGTAGCTATGTATTGGTCAGTTCCTATCCAATTTGTGTAGAATGGTATATTCTTAATTACTATATTTCCACATTCAGAATTTGACCTTCATCCTGTGTATTTGTTCAGTACTTTTCTTAATAAGCTTCAAAAAGCCAATAAGAGTATCTATGGTACGTAAATGACATTCTGGTCCTTGTTTTGGTGTCACAGGCTGAACAGGATTTCAAAGAATATTTGTGAACCTTTTCAAATTTCAGTGAAAAATGCATAAAAGGTCCAAAAGGGCCCAATATACCCCATTTAGTTGGAGAATTTACAAAACAAAAAAAAATTGAAAGTCTGAATTGAAGACTCAAATGGATGAATACAGCAGCTTGTGCCAAACCTTACTTTTGGAATGTGAACATCCGTAGATATTGCCAAATAATATACTATTTCTAATGATGAAGAATATGAAAAATGATTTCCCTGATTTGATGCAGAAAGAATTTTTGTCTATGGATGTGAAACTCATATTATTATTCAATAAAATAAATGCTTATAATATTAAACTCTTTCAATTATTTATATCCCGAGGACTGCATGCTTATGTTGCAAGAAAATTAATCAACACGTTAAATATTAGTTTGAGATGTAAATGGTCGGTCTTTGATACTCATTCTGCTTTAATTGAGAAATATTGGGGATGAGTCTGAATAAAGCAGTGGTTGGAGCAACTAAAACTCCAAGTATTCATACAATAGTCGTATCAAGTATTGTATGGATTTCATAATTTTGAATACAGTGTAGAGCTCCACCAATTACTCTGATAATATGATGAGAAGTTCACCTCCAAAGGAGGACCTTTTTTCAGTTATAATAAGTGTGGGAGGGTGTGCATTAGCTCATGTGATTATCAAGGAAGAAAATCATTAATGATTTGAAAATTGATTTTGCTCAGAAAACACTTATCATGTGAAAATAAATATTTAAATTGAAATGGATTTTTTTAAATTTAAACCATTAATGAAATGAGGCCATCATTCAACTGTTATTTGATAACATTTTACCAAAAACCTGAGCTTAGAACTACTCGTGAAGTTGATCATACAATATCAATATATGGCTAAAACATCATGAGTTTCTTTCATCATGTTTTAAGAGGTATGTCTTGAATAATTGCACTTATGAAATATTTATGCTATTGATATTGATTCTTTTCAACACCAAAAACTAACTCATATACTTCTTTAAATACTTTAAAAGAACTAATTACACCATTATTTTCATATACACTAGCAGAGCTCCTCCAATCTTTCACTTTTTTTTCCTGGCTATTGTTGCTAAAATCTTGCCAACTCATTTTTAAATGTTTCCATACCTCAAAGGTGGCAAATTTTGGATATGAATCAACATTGTGCTTACTGATTACGTATCTAAATATATCAATCCTAAAATATTCTTCATTTTAATTCAATCTATAGCCTTGAAAAAAAATTCCTTTCCGATTTCAGCAGGTCATTGTGAAAGATATGAATAGCTCCAAATTTCTCTTTTAGGCGCTCTAAATATAGGAGTCTTATTTATAAATATTTGTGTTGTATCTTTGAAAATAGGATTAATTTATTAATTACCCTCACTATATTTTAGAGAATGTTTTAAGAATAAAGTTGTTTTTACGTAGTTTTGCGCATTTATAAAAATAAACATTAGACAATAAATCAGAAAATATTCTCCATTTTTAGTGAGCTTCTTTATTTAAGTTTCTTACTAGTTCTGTGCAATGGCCTTTATGGCTGGGCCAGGGGTTTTGGGCGTCAAAAAATCAAGATAAGTAAGAGAAGTTAAATATTTCATATCTCTTTATTTCTAAGAATGGGACTTTTTTGTATATTTTTTATGGTTTGATATGTGAACATGTAAAAATATCAAAAACTATTTTCACAGGAATTTTTAGTTTTTTCTCTAACCCTTGCAAACACAATGTAACTATCTATAACGTAGTTTATGAGAATCAATGTATTGCTATATTATATAAAAATAGAATATTTGAAATGGAGGTCAATAAATACTCATGAAGCTTCTCCATTGTCCTCCCATATTTTGGGTTCCGAATCAAAAACTTCGACCATGTATAATTTGTCTATCAAAATCATGTTTTTAGTTAGTTTTAGTCTAATAAGCATGAAATTATGTTAAAAATCCTAATTCTTGATGTGATCCCGTAGAAAGTGAATGAAAAAGAATGGAATATAATTATGAGCTGGAAATGAATATATTGCAGATTATTTTCAGCTTCATGAAGTGCAGTAAAAATGCAGATTACTTCACTTCTTCATATAATAGTTATCTTAATAATTCCGGTTATTAGGACATGTATTATTTTAACTATAAAAGGGGAGTTGTTTCTGCTCGAATATATAATGAGATTTCGATGGAATAAAATATCATAGACGATTATCATACCACTCGTAGATTATTTCAGATAATTCTTCTATCAGCTCTAAATATTTTTTTATGAAACATGCATCTAAGGTTCCATCATCCGGTCCTGTTTCATAAAACCCTAACACTAAATAAGGAACTGCCCTTATGAAATATTGTGGCAAAAATACTAAAGCACTTGGAATAGATTTCTCAAACTCTTATATAATAAAATTGAAAAATGAATCATAGAAGTGTAAAAAAGGGGCCCGCCCCAACCTCCTAGCCCACTTTTCTAACCCCACTATCTGAACCATTAAGTGTTCTGTGATAAGCTTTCTTGAATGCCGTATTATTCTTGAGTCTTGCTGAAGGATTCTATCACAGAGGCACCACTCCCTTACATATCAAGGAGGGATATTCTCCCCCCTATCTGAATTATTGGATGCTATATGATAGAATTCCTTTTGATGATTGATTTTCCCTTTTACCTTCCCTTTATCACAGATACACTCTATCTCGTCAGGCGGGGATCAAACAGTGGGCACAGAGGCTGAAGCAAGCTTTACAAGTGAGCCAGACCAGTCACTTGTTTCCTGGGCAACTATGCGCACTTGAATGAACGTGGTTTTCATCGCAATAATGACTGGTAGCAAAACTAACACTCAGTAGATCATTCTTTTTGAGTTTACTCTTTGCTTTTATTGTTACAGAAACAATTATAACCTTTGTTGTCCTAATCAAATATGCTATGAATGGAAATTCTAAGCAATGGTGATACTATACCATCTTGAAAGCTCAATTTTGGACTGAAAAAAATTTCTAGTTTTAAATTAAATACTAGCTACTTTTTATTTTTCTGCATCTCATAGTTTCTTGATAAGAATTGCTTTGAGAAGTTTTACATGATAATGATTCTGTGCAGCATGATACCAACTGAACAGTGATTGAGATTGAATATTTCTTTCGTGATATTTCCTGCTTTTAAGTGAAAGTAGGTACAATTCCAAATTGAATGTTGGCATGAGACCTACAACAATCACATTGAGCTCAAGTAAAAGATTAGTGGGCATTCTATTAACACAAAGGGATAAAATTAAAATGAAACAACAAAGGGAACATACTCATCAACCAAGAGGAAAACCCCTTCTCAAAAAAGCTCTGAAATGAGCTTCACTAACCCCTTTCGCCTATTATTTTTGGTTAAAACACTATAAGTTTGAGGTTATTATTAGTCAATAAGCAATTAAATCATTATTTTTTTTACCTTTTTTCAACTAAAAGAATTGATATTTTATTCACCTTATTTATATTAGCAATGCCCCCCAAAGTTGTCCTTTGAACTTGCCCAACATGTGTTGTTCACAAGATTGTCAATATAGAAGGCATAACACATCGAGGGATGTATGTGCATCCAAGCACACGTCGAAGGAATTGGAATAAAAATACACAGATTGCTGAAACAGAATTTGAGGAATCAATTTCACAACTTGAACTCCGAGAATTTTCGAATCCATTTGACAGAAACAAAAAAAAAACATTGAAGCCAATAACAATACCAGAAGTGTAGCAACTGAATCAGATAGCATAGTTTATGGGAAAAAAAGCAATGATCAAGGCAATCAGTTCTATGTCATTATTGAATATTTTTTTTGAAATCTAAAACTCCATTGTTTGATTTTTATCAGATTGCCTTTTGCTTTTCATTTTGTGGTTGTACCTTGTTTGTGGACTCAGCCAGCAGAAATGCCAAGCAGCAATAAATCACATCACTTACATTGTACAGCAGTCACGTCGGCTACCATCTGAAATTTGCATTGAAAACAACCTACCCAAAGACATTTGTACAATTATTAAACATCTAAATCTTGATTCAAAGCTGCAATTTCATGTTTGTTGTACTTCATGTTACTCCCTCTATGATGAAGAAACAGCTCCAGCAGAATGCAACTATCGAATTGCAACAACAGTACCAGAATGTGGGGTTGAACGTTTTGAAGACTTTGACTTTACATTAATTGAAAAAATGCCCAGATCCTTTTCTTCTGATTCAGAAATGAACCAAAAAGTAAACAATCAAAAAAGAGCTGCAAAAAGTATTTTCGTCAGCCAAAACTTTGTTGATCGGCCGAAATGATTTATGTGCTTACCAAAGGTTGAGTTATCTATTGAAACATGGGCAAAAGAGCTGGTCCAAAGGCCATCTGAGCGAATTGATTATTGTCATTCCAACGCTTGGACAAAATTGAATTTGGAAACACAAAAATATTTGAAAAAAAAGAGAAGGAAATGTTACATCTTTTCTTTCATTCTCCCTTTTCGTTGATTGGTTCAACCCTTTAGGAAATAAGATTTCTGGAAAACAAATATCATTAGGAATTCTAGCACTCACCTGTCTCAACCTTCCTCCATCATTACGATACAAACCAAAATACACTTACCTTGCTGGTGTCATACCAGCACCAAATCAGCCAAATACAACAACGATTGGCAATATTTTGAAACCTCTGGTTGATGATTTACTCAATCTATATAGAACAGTAAATATCAAAACATTTCAGTTTCCTATTGGGAAAAAAATAAATGTGAGACTTGGTTCCCTACTTGGTGATATAATTGCAACACACAAACCTGCAGGGTTCTTGTCACATTCAGCAAATGCCTTCTGCTCCTGGTGCACAACAACTAAGGCCAATATTGACAAAATGCAAATTAAAAGACCTCGAGATCAATATAGTACAAAAGCTGTTTCTTATCGAATAAAAGAGACAAGAACAATTACAGAACGTGAAAGCTTAGCTAGAAAAGCGGCCATAAGATGGTCTGAGCTGAATCGCCTTCCATATTGGGATCCCATTAAAAGTGTAGTGCTTGGTGTGCTACACAATTGGTATGAAGGAATACTACAGCATCATTTTTGATTTTGTTGGGGAATAAATGGATTATTAAATCACAGTACAAAGAGCTTGATAGAATATGAAGAACCCGAGTTTTCAAATGATACGACTGATGAGAATGAAGAACCTCAATCAATTTTAGGTATCTTGAGCATTGAAACTAAGAAAAAGCTAATATCATCTATAATGGATGTAGTAGCCCCAAGCCACATCACTCCGATGCCAAAAAAATTGAGTTCAGCACAAAATGGAAAGCTGAAGGCAAGTGAGTGGAGCTCTTTCTTTTCCATTTACTTGCCACTGGCCTTTTTGGATAGCTTGATACGGTTCCATTATCTTGAAGAAGACATCTTTTTCTATAAAGATGTTATCAAAAACTTTTGCTTCCTAGTCAAATGTACAAAGATTGTTAGCTCAAATGTTGTTAAAGAGGAGGAGTTCCAAATTTTCAAAAATAAATATCAGCTTTACTCAGCCACATCAAAAAAAATCTTTCTGAAAATGCAAATACTTTCAAACCATCATTATGCCCTTCACATTCCTGAGCAGCTTATGTGGTGGGGTCCTCTAATTGGAGTCTCGGAGTTCCCTGGTGAGCGCCTGATTGGGTTTTTGCAGAAACTAAAAACCAACTCCAAGTCAAGTATGCAATTCAAAGTACAATCATTAGTTTTTTGAAAAAGCTCATTGTTACTTTGATGTAGGTCAGTTGGGCTGTTCACTAATGAAACATTTTTGCCAAATTTAACGTCTGGAGGCCCAAAAAAAATTGAATCAACCACAAAAAAATGAAACGCGGGCACAAAGTCAAAAATCTCACATTAGTGGTCAGTGTTATTGTGATATCTGGAATTTCTGCAGAGAACTGGTCCCTGATTTGCGACCATACAATTGGATTCCACATCCCAAAGGTTCCAAAGTATTGATGAATGAGATAAGAAGGTTGAGTTTTCTTGAAAAGGCTGAAGGAAGGAGGATATCAAAAAAATGTCCAAACAATATGGTTGAATACAAAATCAATGGTCAAAGGAAATATGGACAGGTTATGGAGATAATGAAGCTGATTGGAGGAATAGAACTTACACTAATAATTGTTGCAAAAGGTAACCCAGTTGAACTGGATAATTTGTTGAAGAGTATTTTTGAGAGATTGGGTTTGGTCCAGGTGTTTCTCTTGTCAGAAGAGATCATAAAGGAGTCGGACATTGTAGGACCTGTAGCATATTGTAAACTTCCTGCATGGTCACTTAATCAAATACAACCAGCATATCTGATATGTCAGTTGACATCAGCACCACAACCAACAGGGACAGTAGATGATTTGATGGAGATAGATAGTGAATGATAGATATGCCCACTGACCCATTTATAGCTGCTTGTTGTTTGTTTTTGAATAGAAACGGGAAAATTTATCAAAAGCGAAGAATGTAAATAAATCAAAATTGAAAAAATTATGAAATTAATAAGTGAACAAAAAATTCAATAGAAAGATGTAAAACAAATTGAAGAACTTACAATGAGTAATTCAAATTAAAGATCCACTTCAAAAATCAAGAAAATAGATAAGTAAGAAAGCAACGAGCAAAAAACAATTAAAATAAATTAAAAATAAATTAAATATAGTTAAAAATGAACTATAAATAAATTCAAAATGAATTACAAATGAATTAACAATGAATTATAAATAAATTAAAAATGAATTGTAATTAAATTAAAAATAAATTGTAAATAAATTATAATTAAGTTAAAAATGAATTAAATATAATTCAAAAATGAATTATAAATACATTATAGATAATTTATAAATAATTTATAAATAAATTATAATTGCATTAAAAGAACATTAAAGATAATTCAAAAATGATTTATAAATAAATTATAAATAAATCCAAAAGAAATTATGATTAAATTAAAAATAAATTAAATATAATTCAAATATGAATTATAAATAAATTATAAACAAATTATGAATAAATTTTAAATGAATTATAAATGAACTATGAATAAATTATAAATAAATTATAAATAAATTATAAATAAATTATAAATAAATTATAATTGCATTAAAAATAAATTAAAGATAATTCAAAAATGATTTATAAATAAATCCAAAAGAAATTATGATTAAATTAAAAATAAATTAAATATAATTCAAATATGAATTATAAATAAATTATAAATGAATTATAAATGAACTATGAATAAATTATAAATAAATTAATAATCAATCATAATTAAATCAAAAATAAATTAAATATAATCCAAAAATGAATTATAAATCACTTATAAGTAAACTATGAAGAAATCATAATTGAATTATAAATACATTATAAATAAATTATAAATAAATTATAAATAAATTATAAATAAATTATAATTGCATTAAAAATAAATTAAAGCTAATTCAAAAATGATTTATAAATAATTTATAAATAAATCAAAAAGAAATTATGATTAAATTAAAAATAAATTAAATATAATTCAAATATGAATTATAAATAAATTATGAATAAATTATAGATGAATTATAACTGAATTATGGATAAATTATAAATAAATTAATAACAAATTATAATTAAATCAAAAGTAAATTAAATACAATTCAAAAATGATTCATAAATAGATTAAAAATTAGTTTAGATTAAAAATAAATTTAATATGAATTATTTATAAATTATAAAAAATTTATAACTAAATCAAAAATAAATTAAAATTCATTTGAAAATAATTTAAATATAATTCAAATATGAATTATAAATAAATTCAAAATGAAATCAAAATGAATGAGAAATAAATTATAAATAAATTAAACATAAATTATAAATAAATTAAAAATAAATGAAAATTAACTTCAAAATAAATTAAATATAATTCAAAAATGAATTTTAATTAAATGAAAAATAAATTCACAATGAATTAAAAATAAATTATAAATAAATTAAAAACAAAAATAAACAAAAATAAAGAATGTATTTAATAATGGAGAAAAACTAAAGCAAAAATGAAATATAAAATAAAATCAAAAAGCAAAAGAAAGTAAAGGTGCTTATTCTTCTACAGATTGATTCTTGGTATTCAATTTTCCATTGGTATTCTGATTATTCTTTTTCATTTGTTTTCATTTTCATCAGTTTTTACTATTTTTATGGATTTTTATATGTTTATTTCCATATATTCCTTATGAATTTTCATTTTTACAATATTTCTTTATGTTTAATTTTAATGATTTCTAGTTATTTATTCATTTTTATTTAAATATCATTCTCATTATTTACCTATTTTTAGTTTTGAAGTTTTATCTCTTATTTTTTCATTAATCTTTGTCAAGCCATAATTGTTTACAACTATTTCTATATATTCATTGTAATTTGTTTATACAAGAGTTCAAAAAAAGACAATAAAACCCCAAAAATACTGAAATATAAAAGATAAAAAGTTACAAATAATGGAAAATGAAAGATCAATATCCTCATTCATTTATATGTTTGTTATTTAATATTGAGATTTTTATTTATTTGTAAATTTTGCAAAAGCAATATGATGTCTGCTTATATTTTTTTATTCATATTCATGTTTTTATCTCAAGTTATTACATATCTTTTTCTTTGATCATATTTTTAATTGTCTTCATTATTTCTATGCAGTGTTATGTATTTATTTTCATCCTTTACTTGTTGATTTTCATTTTTCATTTTCATTTATTTGTATTTGCATTTTTATATTCATTTTTATATACATTTTTATTTACATTTTTTTATTCATTTTCATTTTTGTTTTAATTTCAAGTTTTATTTTCATTTGTCTTTTTTATTTGTCTTTTTAATTTTATTTTTTATTTTAATTTTAATTTAAATTTTTTTGTTATTTTTATTTTTATTTGATATTTATTTTTTTATTTTTAAAGCACTTACCTATTTTTAAGCCAAAAAATCCGCTTAATTTTTTTTAAATAATCAACACACTCTTGTTTCTTTCCTGAATAAACAAACCAACTATATTGTTTCTTTTTTCTTAACAAACACATACATTTTATCATTTTCTAGAAAGCATCATTTTTTTGAGTACTACTTTAATACAAACAATTGTTTATTCTTTTTTTTGTTTTTTTCTTTGTTTGGGGAAAGTAACCTTTAGAAAAACACAAAATAACATATCCCTATCTTATATACAAAAAATCTGATCAAAAAAGCATATTTAAAACTATTTTTCTCATTGAAACAAGGAGAATCCTATTTATTAATAATTACCGCCATGCATTCCATTCTGCTTCAGTTAATCCCCCAATAAAGTTGGAATTATGAGTTGCGTTAATTTCCATATCTTCATCTTTGAGCTCAATTTCAATATCGTCATTGACTTTAATTTCTTGTTGTTTTCCTTTCCCACCTTTTTTTCTTGTTGTAATGTCATCTTCATCATCCTGGTCTTGAGTTTCATCTTCATTATCAAGTTCCAACTCAATACTTTCACCATAGTCACTATCATCCTCTTTGTCTTCATCATCATTTTCTGATTTGGATTCGACAATGGATAGGAAGTCTAAGTTGTATCCTTTCATTGTGAAATCCCAATGTTTATCGTTGAAGCTTTTTTCACCAAGCTTTTCATCTTCTGTTGTGAATTTGCATAAGCTGGTGAGGTCCTCCAAAAATGCAACACATTTCCAGTCAGAAATATTTTTTTTTGTTCTGGAAATTTTGAGTTATACCAGACTTTGTCATAAAAATCTAGCAGAAGGCCTTTGGGTGCTTTAGTAAACATAGTATTTGGTGGATTCTTGATTCTGACACGACGTCGTTGATTTGTTCCTCCATTGTCCTTATTAGAGTTGCAAATCACTTGATCCAGCTTACACATGAATGTATTGGCAGCTTCAGAGCCAAAAGGTAGCTTGCGGGTGATGTAGATATCTTTTGGAGCATAATACTCCTCATTGCTATGGGCTTGCACGGGAGTGACAACTTTCATATATTGTTTTGGAAAATTTTGATTTAATGCAAATTTATATCTGACATCCTGTAGCTAGAATATCAAGTTAGTAAAGCAATTTTTTTGGTTCAAATTTAAAAATAAATTACATACTTTTTGGCGAGCTGATTGTGTAGCCTTTCTTTCATTCATCAAGCAATGAGCTCCAGCTTCCTTTTGTTCCTTAGGAAAAATACCTGCCCAGTAGTAATGAACGTAATGATCATAGGTCTGTACTAAGAGATAAAAATCATTGACATAACTAAGGTTGATATTATGATAGGAATAAGAACAACCAATGGCCAGCTGGCGGAAGGTTTGTAATGCACTAATCTGACATGCCTTGTTGTATACAGAGTCGGATTGCTCATAAAGGTTTGGTGACCATACTGGAATTCCGAGTCTTGCCAGAGAGCTACGTACATATCGGATCAAGAACTTGGGCAAGTACAAATAGTAATTTCCAATCTTTGTACGTTGCTCTTGAGCTTCTCAAAGGGTTTTGATTGCATCAATGGGTATCAAGGTGGGCCCATCACTATCAATAGCGCATTCGATTTGACTACTGTTAGAGAAATGCTGATAAAATTGTTGCAGATGATTGGGATCGGGGGCTACTGGGACAGATCCTTTTACCATAAGATCCCAAAGAAGTTTTATGTGCGTATAAAAGGCTTTCTAGAGAAACAATTCAGATCAGTTTGGTTTTCTTATGCAAAAAAATGAGCCCTTACTTTTGTGTGCTCAAACCCAGTTGGATGATCCACCTGAAGCATCTGAAGGGGATTTTTTCTAGTTCTAGATTCACAATTCATTTTATCTAGTTGTTGACGATTTGTTGATTTTGTTTGTGAATTTCTTTTGGATTTCTTGGCAGACGTTCTACAATTGGCATTACTTTTGTCAGTTGATTTACGGGGAGATTTTTTTGCTTTTGTTTGAAGTTTCCTGAGTGGGTTTGGAATTGCTGAGTAGTTTCACTTCCATTTGTTGATCTTTTTCAGCAAGATGAGATATAATTTGATCTTTGTGAGAAAGATTATTTTGAAGTTCATTGAGAAGATCAGGCGTAAAGGGGATAACAATGTCCTCATTTGAAGGGCTTGGTGTCTGTTCTGGGACAAAACTCATTGGTCGAAGTAAACTGTAAAGTGAAATGATTATTGAAATAAACTTCAATAAGACTAAGACTATGAAGCCAATTGACAAATTGAGAAACCAGAACCACATTGGGTAAATGAAATTGGAAAGGATTTTTCGGAAAGTAAAAGTGAAAAAGAAAGGACGGTGGACAATATAAGGAGCAGCTATATTTATGAAGAAAAGATTGAATTTGGTGAAAGAAATCAGTAATAAGAATACATACACATGCAAGTTCAATGGGGTTTGTTTTGCCCTTCAGCCGTGAGTATTTTGCTGTGGAAAATGAGTGATTTGTTTTTCAAAGGAATGTGAATCTTCTCAATGATGTGAAAAATCTGGCAAAGAAAAATTAGCTGTAATGAGATTTTGTTTGAATTGAATTGCCATTGAAAATGGTAAAATACGATTCATTGATAAGATCTCTTTGGGTGAAAGGAGTGTTGGTGAAAAAACAAAAGCATAGACGATTGGAGCTTTTTTGTGTTTTACATTGACTATCAAACTTGAAAGGATACAAATAAGCCCTCAAGGCAATGAAAGGATCTGGAAATGCTGAACGGAAATACAACTGAAACTTCAGAGACTAGAAGTTTCTGGTTTAAACTAACTGTCACCCTCAGGAAACATCTGCTTGTGGTTGCGCAGCAAACTACCCCTGTTTGCGCGTAGTGTAAACCATTTAGTTGGCAATCTTACCCTTTACTTAAGCTCTTTGGAATGATTAGGTTTGCGTTATATATATAGCTTCTGGATGGAGCTCCTGACCTACTATAATACCAGCTACTATTTTTAATACGCAATGTAATCAGTATGTAATCTTATAGGAGTTCATTGAGGCTCTATAGGGCATTAATATCCGAAAAAATGATGCCTGAATTGAATAAAAGACTCAACAAAGGTTCAACCACAATAGCTATACATTGATTCATTTCAGTAAAATATTTTTCCAAAAGTCTCATAATACTTGAAAAATTTGAAATTCCAAGAACTATAGCTCAATTTCAACTTATAATTGATCCCACAAGGGTATAAAGAATTCTATGAGACATTTTAAGAGGTATCACTGGTCTGAGTGCTCATACTCCCTCTACATGCAAGGAAATAACGGTCTAAAGATACCCTATATTATGTGTGGTAGGTTTTGTTTCAAAAGTCAAAATATTCAATGGGCGGCTTTTTTTCCCATATGATCATACCCTTAAAGAAATAAACTAGGCTATGCTTTTGGGAGCCCGAGGCAAAGCTATTGGTGATCTGAAAGTTTGAAGCTTCAGGGTATAGATCTGACTAGTTTCCATTGTAATTTTCAACAATTGTTTAATTTTGGTAATTTATATAGGTTTTATTTGAACAAAGAAGCACCATTTATGGGGCCAGGATACTCACCAAGGTCTTCAACATAGAATTTTCCATATTTTGAATTTAATATTCTAAAGGACTGTCTCATATAGACAGTTTTGAATTGAAGGGACACTGAAACTTTGATATACTTCCTGAATACCTTTTTGCAACAGGCACAATAAGCTCCTTCTAAAGTTGGAATTAATTGAAGGTTTAAAATCAATAATTTTTATATAAATTAATAACTGTAATTAGTTTAATTAACTGACCCTGAATCTTTCTATACGCTTGAAGCTTTGAGGTAACTCAAATAAGCTAATGAATTCAAAATGCCTTTTCTTTTAAATCCCAGCTCATTGAATCAAAATAAAGAGCTTAGAATTGTAACCTAGTGTTGTGAATAATTGCGGAATGTTAGAATTGGAATGATCTATACTAAAAAAATCCTCACTTCCTTTATTTAAATAGTACAATTCCACAGTTCAATTCTCTCCTAGTAGGAGTAATTTTCTATCAAGAAATCTATATGGGTTCTCATCCCAACAGCCATAATAATCCATTAAATACAGATGAAAATCTTAAAAAAGGAAATTTCAGTCTATGACTCAACCTAGATCACACAAAGGACATTCAAAAGCACCAAAACCAATTTACACAAGAAAGGGTGATATACACACCTTTGTCATTTAATTTTGCTAATAAAGGTACAATAAGGCCCCAAATACACCAAACAAATCTATAAAAGTAACCTTTCAATGTGACATTAAGGAATAGGAAATCTCCTCCTTTTGAAAAATATCATTCTCATTACTAATAATACAAATTAAACAAGATACTGAGGTTAAAAACTGTTGTTAAGTAGAGACCTTAATATTCAACTCCAATCTAGAAATTAGAGATTAGATGAGAGGCCCACTAAGTGAGTTAATCTTAATGAGATCAATGAGGCCTATTTAATGGCAAGATTTCCAAGACAGTGTGGGAACTCCTCTTGTTGGGATTAAAATGAGGCAGTACCTGGAGGGGGAAATCAGAGGTAACTAGTTCTGAATTGCTAATAACTCCTGCAACCAAGGGTGGCAAGGGTGCATTGCCTGCCCCTCCTAAAATACTGAACAAAATCTTCCTTGGAGCTCAGAAACCAAAATAAAATTAGTAAGTGGCTTTAAAACTGCAGAATACAAAATTCAGCATTCTCAGATCATACCTATTCAATATATAATATGAAAAATAATGTTGGTGATTTTGGTTAAATTTTGAGATTTTAATGAAATACTCATCTGTATAATTTTTATTTTTAGTGAAATTGGGGTGAGTGGTTTCTTGTTGGTGATATAATTTTGGTAAGATTGGTTATTTAAGGTGTTCAGAAAAATTTGATAAGTGTTGATAAAGGTAATTTTGTTAAGATAAAGTCAAAATAGAGTAAAATATTTTTTTTAATGGTTTTTTATTTTTTTTAAGAGTTGTTGATAATAAGATAAAATTGTATTTGTTAAGTTTAAGAGGTATGATTCTTTGATATTGGATTTTTTAAAGGGGTAAGTTATTTTTTTTGTCTTTATAAATGGTGTTACTTTTACTGGATAAAATATTTTAATGGAGTAGTAACCCTAACCTTGGGTACTGGATAATTTTTATCTTCTTTTTTAATAACAATAAGACTCCACTGAGCTTAGCTACTGGGTAATCTTCAACACTATACTTCCACTGAGCTTAGCTACTGGGCAATTAAATTTACTATAATATAATGGACTACCTCCCCGGTTAGGGATGAATTATTCTTATGCTTCCACTGTGCAGAGGATATAATGTGCATGGGGGGAGAGAGCCCCTCTATTTATACCTTTTGGGAGCCCAGAGGGCCCTCCATGGGAGCTGTCTTTTTCCACTTTAATTCCTGTTGATTCCATCATGTGACTTTGTTTTTGTTGAGGACTTTCCTTTTATGGGTCAGGTGATTTAAGGCTTGGTGATAATTTTTTCTCTGCACAGCCTCCATTCATCACATGATTATCTTTTGGTGAACTAATTATGATGTTATTTTCTTGAATTTTCCTTTCATGCATGAGGTGATTCACTTTTGCTTGGGATTTTCGTTGTGAACAGCCTCTCTTCTGTCACATTGTAAGGTGTGGATATGAAACTTTGATTAAAAATCAAGTACTTTTCCTGTCTTCAAAATTTGTATAAGGTAAAATTCAGTTAAAAATAGTATGGAATATTATTTTTAAGAGAAAACACGCCAATTTTATTGTTTATAACTTTATTAGTATAAAACAATAATATTATAAAAATTTATTGTTTTACCAACAATAAAAATTTATCCAAAAAATACTCTACAAGAGATATTTTAAGGCTACAAAAGAAATTTCTTCAAGAGCAATTTCAATTGGAATTAATTAAGCAAAGAACTGCAAGCAATTAATTAAAGAACAAAGTCTTTAAAAAGAATATTAAAAAGAAAATACGCCCAAAAGTGACCAGAGTGAATTTGGAAACAAAGTGACAAAGTTTACAGTGATGAAAGATGCTTCAATTCACTTTTGGGGTGGTTCAGGGATAAAAATGATTATAAGAGTTACAAACAATGATTATAATGATTTTCTCACGTGGTTAAAAGGATTAAAATGATTTAAAAATGGTGGTTGGAATCTTTGATTGATTGGTTTAACAGTGTTTAAACTAACTAATAAAAGGAAAAGATTCTAACATGAAGAGAAAAGTGGGGCAAAGAAGACATTCTTTTATAGCCATCAATTCTCTTACTCCAAAAGTAAAATTTCCTCTTGTCAGTCGTGAAAAACAGTCTGACAACATAAAAGCCAATTATGGCATCATTGAACCCTGGTTTAGACCAAAAAGCGCTGGTTTAAGCCATTTTTAGCCATTTTTGGCCATTTTAGACCCTTACATCAGCCATTACTATAGCAATACCAGGCCTAGAGCCTTCAAAACACGTCATAATGTGTGTCAGAGGCGTAGAAACCAGTTAAAACTGTTTTTATTATGATTGTTTTATCTTAAGGGTAGTTTTACCCTCTTGGCAACAGCTAAAACTACCCCAGTTGGTATCAAAACCTCATCATCAATTGAGTCCACAGACCCTGTAACTCAAATCGATGCCAAAAGTGATGAACTTTTGCGTGAATTTTGACATCCCACGCCTGTCAGCAAGGATTTTGGGGGTCTAGCTCCCCCTTAGAGCTGGAGTTCCTTTCCCCCCCAAATTTAATCTTTCCAGTTTATTTTTACTTTAATTCCTCATCATGTATTATACTTATAATTTACATATGTAATTCAATTCAATTGTACAGTACAATACAGTAATAATTGAAACCTCATATGTAAATCAAAGTTCACTTATGTAATACACGCGCACATTTTGACATTTCAATTGAATTCAATTGAAAATACTTCAATTCCTCATAACTTCTAAACTAAACATAACACCTCAATTTTAACACAAAAATTGATAGTTAACACCACATGTGGTGTGAATTAAATTAAAGTTTTGAGGATTTTCAACTTTTGTATTGAAAATACTAAAAACTTAATTTAAGCTTATTTAGAGTTGAGTTACAAGAATTTCACTCAGAGGTGACCCCACCTGATTTTTTATGAGGAATCCAATGGTGAAATAATTTTTATATGTTTATTTATTGGATAAAAAGCTATAATAATTTTTATTTAACTTTTTTCCAAATTTATTTATTTTTTCACAATTTTGTTAAAATTTCATTTTTACTTAATTTTTTCAAGTATAAATGTAATTTTATACTTACAAAATTTAATGTATTTTGATTTTTAAATTGTAATTAATTTTTTATTTTTAATATAATTTTATATTTATATTTTGATTTTTATTTTAATATCATATATAAATTTATTTTATTTATATTAATATGTTATTTTTTATATTTGTGGTCTTTTGGGTTTATGAAATTACCTCTAAGGCTCACATTCCCTCCCCCTAAAAAAGAATATTACTTTGTAATATTGGTGTTTCTAGTGTTTCTGAATCTCCTTAGGAGTTTGGTAGCTTCTTTTATATCCTTTTCTTCTAACCATTCATCTTCACAAGTTGGGTCACTGTACCTAACAAGGTATTCCCTTACTTTCTTGGTTCTTAATTTCCTTTCTTTAAGAACTTTGGTAATTTTCTTAGTACCAGATGTCTCAATAGGAGGTATAACTTGGGGAATTTTATTCCTCAAGGGAAATTTCTCAGCATCACTAGATTTATATGGCTTTATCAAGCTTACTGGAAATGTAGGGTGCTTATTGCTAAGGTCTTCAGATAACTCTACTTCAACAGCATTTTCTCCATGGAGGGCCTTAATCACAAAAGGTCCTGCAAAGCAGTCTTTCAACTTTTTACATCCTTTGATGTTATTGAAGTTAGTTGTGGATACAAGAACTAGGTCCCCCACTTTAAAATCCGGAGTTGCATGTGATTTATCCCATTTGTCTTTAGCATATGCAAAAGAGTCCTCCATGCATCTTACTGCATGCTTTCTAGCTTTGTCTAGCATTCCTTTGTAGCTAGCAGCTGTGGGATGTATTTCAATTAAGTCTTTCCTCAAGGAATCTTGGGGTAACTTGGGGTTCCATCCTTTTTCTAGAATAGCAGTGTGGTATTCCATACCTTTTTACCAGTTTCAAGAAATTTTTTTGGAAATTAAAAGTTGGAAAATCAAGATCCCAATGACTAATTCAGGAAATCACCACTCAAAGGACATGCTTAAAATCACAAAAAACCCAGGAATAACATCAACAGTAGGGAGGAATGGAAGATTTTAGCATTCACAATTGAAATATTCAATATACTTCTATAATTAAATGAACAATAGAGGAATCCAATCTTATGGAATTATACAAGAAAACCTACATATAAGGCTTACATGATCAACAATAGGCTTAATACATACAGAAAACTCAAAATTACATGGGAAAAGTAACATTGTAACATCATATCCACTCTAAATCCATCAGGAAGATTATATTACTGAGAATCCAATACATCAAAATAAAATACAGCTCATGTGACACAAGGATCATCTGACAGTATCAAATCCAATTCAATACATGAAAATCCACTAAAAACTTAAAAATTACACAACAATACAGGAACCCAAATAAGACTTATGCAGTCCACATGCATAAGATCTAGACATTACACAGCCACAGTATTATTAAAATTCAACTTAATTGAAATTCAACTAGCTGCATGCAAGGGGAATACACTAAACTGTAAACCACACAGCAATTACAGTAATCAAGAATTAAAACCCAAGATATCCCCACATTACACAGCATGATCACCTGGAACTAGATAAATCTTACAAACAAATTATACAGGGGCTTATTCACCTGACACCACCTTCATCCTTAACTCACCAGCATTAATTCCTCAAGGCTATGCAAGCTGACTAAAGCAGTGCAAAAGAGAAGTCACCTGATATTTTTATCAAAATCCCCACCAAGAAAAACATCTCAACCTTCATTTTGACCAAACCAATGGAAAAAATATCTCAGTCATATGACACCATTCTCAATTTTACACACTAGCATTAATCTCTCAAGGCTGTGCAAGATTACTAATACAGTGTAGCAGATAGGTCATCTGACTTTTGTTACAAAAAATCTACACCAGCAAAATTACCTCAAGGGCAAGAATAACACTTTACATGGAGAGCCCATGGGAACTTCTCACAACATAAAAGGAGGCCTCTCTCTCTCATTTTTCTCCTCTTTCCTCATGCAAATAATTATATACCAAGAAGGAGAATAACTATTCATCCCTTACTAGTAGGTTAATCTAGAAATTATTATTATTATTATTATTATTACATTACATTAAAAGTGATTTATATATAGCTGTAGTTAACAGTAGGTCTGCCTATATTATAAATTAATCTATTAGTGAAATACTCATACTCAACAAAATATTTATATTATACTCTTCTCACTAGAAGAAAAATCCATATCACTATTTTTATTATCACAAAATATATTTCTCATATTATCAAAATTATTTACCAACAACAACTATTTAAACTATCAAACAATATTATTATATATTATCACTATTACTAAATTTTCTCATATTGAACTATTATCCATTAAACCAAAATACCTTCAACAAAGAAAACAACTTAAAATCACCACTTAGTACTATTATATCTATTATTTATCTACTCAATTATTATCTTATCATCTTGAAATCACCTACAAATTTATTTATTTAAAATTATTATTATTTTATCATTGGTCTGATTATTGAATAGGTCTGATAGAGACTGCTGAAAAGTCTTCTCTAGTTGTAAAGCCACAATCTTAAATATTGATTTGTGAGCTCTGTAGGGAGATTGTTTAGTATATTCAGAGGGGCAGCTAAAACACCATTAGCACCCTTGGTTACAGGAGTATTTCAGCAATTCAAAACTGTTTACCTGTGATTTCCCCCTCAAGGACTGCCTTATCCAATCCCACACCAAAAGGAGTTCCACAGCAGGAGTCTGATTGGTACTGGCATGGATTGATGTTTTATATGCTAATTCCAGTGCTGGCAACAGAGTACACCAATCATGGGTAAATCCATCACAATCTTTGAATTCAAGGCCATATGCACAAAATCTTCTCACCATGTCCTCTAAGGTTTGGATCATTCTTTCAGCCAGGCCATCAGTTTGTGGGTGGTAGGCTGTAGAGAAATACAGTTTAGTGCCAAATAATTGGTGGAGATTTGTCCATAGTGCTGAAGTGAATTTGGGATCTCTATCACTGATGATATTTGTAAATATCCCAGTCCATGACACTACTCTATTCCATATCAGAAGAGCTGTATCCATGGCTGTATCGTCTTTGCGACATGGTAAAAGGATTGGAGTTTTACTGAATCTGTCCACAGTTACTAGGCAAGCATTATAGCTCCTTTCACCTCCTGGTGGTAGGCCAGTTACCCAATCCATATGGACAATTTCCCAAGGTCTGTTTGGTTCTTGAATTTTTATCATATTTCCAAGTCTTTTGCCAGTGGATTTATTTGCCTTTTGGCATCTGTCACAGGTTTTGCAATACTCTGCAACATCTTTCTGCCACATTGGCCACCATATTCAGGTCTTTACTTTCTTTCTTGTTCTGTCTTCATAAAGATGTCCTGAAAAGGGACTATCATGGCATTCTTTCAGTACAAGATTGATTAATGACCTGTCTACAACTGTCATGACACATGTGTGCTTGGTTCTGTGGTAAATTATACCATCCAGTAGGTGAAATCTTCCTTCATCATAAGATTTTCTCCATACTTCATCCAAGGCATGTATTAGAGAGTTGTCTTTACAGTCTTTGTTAAGTAATTGGCATAAGATGCTACAATTCTTCTGACTTCTTCAAAGAAGGTGGTGTTCAAGTCTGTAACACTTATTGCTTCTATTAGAATTTGTGGTGAAGCTTCTTCTGGAACATAAGCAGGATTATCAATATTACTTGGTAATGGCCATCTGCTTAGTCCATCTGCATTCTTATGAATATTCCCATCCTTATGAACAATAGTCATATTTCCTCTGTATTCTTGTATGGCTATTTGCCATCTGAGCATGTGTCTGTTGGGTGTTTTCATGTTCAAAAGTGATTTGACAGCTGTAAAATCTGTTATCACTTCAAAAATACATCCCTCTAAGAAGTAGTTCAATTTCTCCAAGGCCCAGACAAGGCACAGACATGCCATCTGACTTGCTCCATATCTGGCTTCAGTTGGTTTGATTTGCCTGGATATGGAACATATGGGTCCTTCTACAGGTTTATCATTTATGATCTGAACTTGGTGAAGTGCAGCACCTAGTCCATCCCCTGATGCATCAATATACAGCTTGAAAGGCAGTTTAAAGTCTGGCATCAGTAAGAGTGGAGCAGTGGTCAATGCTTCTCTTAGAGACTCAAAAGCTTTGACTCTGTCAACAGTCATTTCAAATACTGTGTCTTTGTCACACAACTTATAAAGTGGTCTTGCTATGGATGCAAAATCTTTAATGTGTTGCCTGTAATATCCTGCAAAACCTAAGAATGACTGAATTTCCTTCTTATTCTGAGGCATGGGTTTTAACAATACTGCTGCAACTTTGTTTTTGTCAATTCCAAGGGACAAACCAGATACAACATGTCCTAGTGCTTTAAGTTCTTTAAATCCAAAATGACATTTCTTCAAGGAGATTTTCATGTTTACTGATTGGATTTTTGTCAAAACTCTTGATAATCTTTACATGTTCTCCTCCCAAGTCTTTGAAAAGATAATAATGTCATCAATGTAAATGATTAACCATCCCTCTGAGAGTTCTTCAGGGAAGATTTCATTCATCATTCTTTGGAAGTGTGAAGGTGCATTTTTGATACCAAAGGGCATCCTTAAGTATTCATACACTCCACAATGAACAATAATTCTCAAGTATTTTCTTGCTCTTTGTGTTACCACATTTTGATGGAATCCTTTAAGGGCATCCATAGTGGTTATATACACTTCTTGAGATATTTGAGTAAGGGCAATTTGGATTTTTGGTATTGGGTATCTGTCTGGAACAGTGTAAGTGTTCAGAGCTCTAAAGTCCCCAACCATTCTGGATTTTCCATTATGCCACGCCACTATGACTGGTGTAGTTATTTCTACTTCTTCATTGTGGCCTACTTTTCTTATTACACCAAGGTCCAGGAGTGCTTTGATATGAATTTCTAGAGCTTCTCTTGATTTTGGACTTGCTGGGTAAGCAGGCCTTCTTAAGAGTGGTGGATATGGTCTTTCAATGTTAAGAATGATGTCAACCTCATGACCAATAATTGCTCCTAGAGGTTCTTTGTCTGTAGCAAATGCTCCTCTGTGGTCATACAAAAGGGAAGAAAGTTCATTTTCTTGTTTATCAGTCAGATGAAGGCTTATCTCAGCCTCATTTAACTGTTCAGACTTGAATTTCTCTAACTCTAAGTTGACTGGTGATACTTTGTTTACTGTAATTTGTCTTTTAAATGGTAAAAAGGCAAATTTCTGGCGCTTATTGTCCCCAATTGTAAAGTATCTGTCTTTGTTATTATGTAAATCTATCCCATACATGATTAAATAGTCATTTCCCAATATAAAATGGGTACTAGAGCAATTTTCCATAACAACAAATTCAACTGTGATCCTTAAATTCCCATTTATGTGTGGGAATATGACATTGGTCTCAAAGATTCCTAATGCTTTCATTGGGTTACTTGCACTGTTGAATTTTATACCATTGATTGGTAACAATTGGTCTTCAAAATTTGGTACACAAGTTTTAAGAAAAGATTTTCCAACACAAGAGCAGAAGGCTCCTGGGTGAAGCAAAAGTTTGGTGGGCTTGTTGTCAATCACCACTTCTGTTATACAGGAGCTACCAGCTGTATAACCTTTCCCTCTATTTGGTTTTGTCTTCATAAGCTGTGCATCTTGAGCTTTTGATAAATCAACTTGACCATTGCTCAATTGTGGTAAGTGGGAGTAAGATTCCATGATGTCAAAAGTGGCATTGATATTTTCTATATCTTTTGAAGATTCAGAAAATATGGATGAATTATCATCTGAATTGTCTTCAGTTATGTCTTCTTTTTCAACATCTGGTTCCTTTTCAATGTAAATTTCATTGATTTTCCCCCTTTTTGGGCATGTATTGGCTAAATGGGTGGTGCTTTGGCAAATATGGCACTTCCTGACTGTATCTGCAGATTTATACTTAATATTACTAGAATTTTCTTTGGGGTTTTTGTCCACAGAATCTTTCCAAGGTGTATTAAACCTTGTTTTGAGATTCACCCTACTAGAACCAATTTTGGTTCTGGTGGTTACTTCTTCTAATATATTGATAATATCTTCTGCTGAAGATTTTTCAGTAGTCCTGCTTTTGACAGCATGCTCTAAGTAACCTCCACATTGTCTCAGAATTTTTCTATGGATCATAAATTCTGACATGTCAGGATTTAATGCTGTTAATCTGTCCTTTTGTTGGCAAAACCATGGTAAAGCTTTGTCTTTATCAGCATTAAATTTGGCAGATTAAAAGGCTGTTTCAACTTTAAGCCTCCAAGAATCATTTGCCCATTTGTTGATGATTTGGGTTTTCCACCAAGTCCAACTCTGGTGTCCATGTGCTTGTCTTATTTTGATGTACCATCTGTGAGCTGATCTGGTAAACAAGGTGTTAAACCTGGCTGTTACCAATCTTTCTGGTAATATAAAATCCTCTTTGATCATGTCAATACCTCTAATGAATTCCATATGGTCATACTCTCCTTCACCACTGAAGTGAGGCTATTCTTAGAGTTTTGGAACTTCTTTCAAGAGTGCTTGGCCCATTGATGGTTCCAAGTTATGAAAGGAAGTGGATAATTCATTTTTTAATTGTGAATTATCAGGATCCAATACTTGTGGATTTGGAATTCTTGTGCCCTCATTTTGATTTAGAGGTGTAGACATTCTTGGTAAGGTGTTCAGTATTTGTTCAATGTCATTCATTTTACTGTTGCTACACCTTTGGGAATTTCTGTATTCATGTTGGAAGCTTTGTATTAAATTTATTACTTCAATTTTATACATGTCTTCCTTATGTGTCAGTTCTTGCCATAACTCTGTCTGTCTTGTATTATCAGCAGTGACTTGATTCAATTTCATTGATAATTTTGATACTTCTTCTTGTGAAGCATCAAAACACTTTTTCAAGGCAATGGTATATGTCTTTACTTCAGTAAATGAATTTGAAATGTCATCAAGGACTTTCTTGTTATCTGTTTTGATAATATTTATGGCTTGTTTAATTCTTGTTTCAATCATGTCATCAATATTGAATTTAGAATATTTATCTGTTAATTCTTTAATAATGGCAGATTGTTCATTTATTTTAATGTTAGAAGAATTGTCATTATTAGAATTTTTAATTGTTCTTAAAACTTTTTCAAAACACATAAGTGTTTCATTAATTTGGCACAGACTCAGGTTGTTTGTTTTAATGTTGTTACAAATGGTGTCATTTTTATCAGAAAGATGTTTTTTCACGTCATTTATAGCATTATACAACTCTGGGATGGAATCAAATATGTCAGAAATCATTTCTGGAACCTTAATCTGGCTTCCTCCTTCTTCTGTAATTCCATCATGGTTCTGGCCATCTGAAATACATTTTCCATGGCATCCTGCTGAATCTTTGGGATTCTGTAGCCCTGGCTGTAAGGTTTTGGGGCTGATGCCTTCCCTTTGCCCTTGTTTGGAGTTTGTGGCTACTTTTTCACGTTGCAATTGCTGCTGCTGGCCACTGGGGCTGTTTTTGGCACTGGTTTGGGTGGTGGAGGGTTGTTTTTCCTCCATTCTAGTGTTAAAAGCATCATGTTTTTCTTCTCCATCAATGGATGCCATCCATTGAGAAATTTGCAAGTGTTGGGATGGCCCAAGAATTTTCTTACTGTCAGGTAAGAATTCATGCAATTCTTCCACAGGTCTTCAAGGATCTGGTACTCCTTGAATTGAAGTGCATTGTTGTATGCACTGTGGCTGGCTTTGTATATGTCCACAGAGGCTTATTGTGGCGGTGTCAGCTCTTTTTGAAGGTAAAATAGTATTATAAGCTTCAGAATGACCCAATTTAGTTGTTTGGAAGTCATCAACTGACCCTTTTCCTTCTGTACCTGATTGGCCTCTGCCATAATCACGTCCATTACCTTTTTGGGAGCTGCTTGAGGGGTTGTAGCTGGCTCCTGACCTGGTTGAAGGCATAATTATGGTTTAAAAAGGCTTAAAATAGTATTTTTACGTCAAAAAACTTACTATTGGCCAAATTCTTAGCTTTCTGAAGAGTATTACTTATGTCCAAGTTAATCAACTCAGAAGATATTGGTTCAGGTTGATTATTTTGAGTCACAATAACAGTACTATTATGGTCTTAATTAATAGTGCTTGCAGGAACAATGCTGGTGACTGTTGAGGCTGTTTCAATGTTTTCTTGTTCTACCACGTTGTCAGACACTAAAATTAATGAAAAAGCCAATTAATTAAGTAAAAAAAGAATGTTTCAAAAAAGAAATAAAAATATAAGCCTCACTTATAATATGAAAAAAATTATTTTTTATGGGTTTTTTGGATTATAAGTATTTTTTTATATGTTTTTTAAACTTTTCAACATAAGAAAAAAGATTTAAAAAGAGTAAAAAAAATATGTCACAGGTAAAATATCATGGCTGGGCCCCCAAATGTAAGGTGTGGATATGAAACTTTGATTAAAAATCAAGTACTTTTTGTCAGCCTGTGACTCAAAACCAGAGCACAAGCATGACAGCCAAAATACCATAAACCAATGGTATAGCCAAAATACCACCAAAATATGGAGCTGAGCCAAATTAGCTCAAAAGGTATCAGAAGAAAGAGGAAACTCACCTCTTTCTGAAGATATAAGTCCCATCAACATAGGACAAGAAATAACAAAGTTATTCCTGCTCAAAGTTATTGCTGAGCATAAACCTTAATTTTCACCTCTCATCTAAAATCTAGAAGGAGAGGCTTAACCCCATCAAATGGGTATTCAAAATGAGGCTCTAAGCCAGGGCTATCTAATGGTGCTAGCCAAACTGAGCTAGCACCAGTATTACTTGAGTTATGGTCAAATTCAGACCAAGTAAGGGTGAATAAAACATTCACCTCTCATCTAACTTTTACAGTTTTAGTGTGAGATACCTAAAGTGGGGTCTTTTTGGAAAGAGCACAATCAGGGCTATCTGATGGTGCCATCCATTTCCTCATAGCTCAACTACAACAGAAGTTATTGGCCAAACAAGCTTAATACAGCTTTTGCCCAGACCACGCCAATGTACAAAAATACTTGTACATGGGATAACTTTGTCATATTTAATGATAACCATGTCAAGTTGGGTACCATTGTGTAGAGCCCATACAGGGCTATTCAATGAACTAACATTGAGCTTGATATCTCAAAAACTGACAGAGTTATGACCATTTTAAGGTCAAAATCCCACCTGCTGTCAGATACAGCCTTACCATGGGATAATATCCCATAACCATGAATATGAGGTGTCAAATAGACAAAGAAGCATGTTTTTACTTCAATACCTCATATGTCAGTCAATACTGGGGTCCCATACAGTTTCTGTACAGCATTCTACGCGTCATACACGTCAGAATCAGGCTGTGAGGTCCCCAGATGAAAATTTTCACCCTGTATTGGTGAAAACTGCCCAGATGTGGTTTCAAAACCACATCTGAGCCCAATACAGGGTATACAGGTTGTTTGCAAACCACAAGCCTGTCATAGAGAGTGAAAAGTCTTCACTTCCTCTATGTGGAAAGGTCTAGCAGCCTTTCCACCTCAATTTCAGGATAAAAGGAGGGCTTTTCACAGCCAAAAGCCTTTCCTCATCCTGCTCTTGAATACCCTACGTAGTAAACTGTCAAAAACAGTTTTACTCTTGGGTAATAAACAGGTATAATTATATATTTAATTATTGTAACTCTTATTATAGTAACTCAACTGGTAAGATTGCACCCTGGGTTCTCAATAGCACTCACCACCACTATTTTCCAATAGTAGAACCCTTTAAATATATTATAAATCATCTTTAAAATCAAAAACTCTTATTTTTTATCAATCAATTTTCTACGTGTCACAGTCATAATTCTAGTTGTAAATACTCTTATTACCACTTCAATATAGACTCAGCCTGACATTTTGGGGGCCTGGCCGTGTTTTAAATCTCTTATTGGACCTTATAAGTAAGTCTTTTCTCTCTTTATGACTTATTAACCAGGTGTTTTATCTTTTTTTAGGCGTAATTTCTTTATTTAAATATATATTTTACATATATTTATCCTTTTTTATATATATACTCATATTATAAGAGTATTATTCACGTGGCTAATACCCACTGAATTTAAATATTTTTGGCGTGTTTTGTGTATAAAAACACATAAGCCATCAATAAAGTCCTGTATTCTTGACTGAATAAGGAAACCTCTTACTGAAAAACCATCAGTTGAGGCGTGGAATAAGTGTATTGTTAACTCAATAACACTTATACAAAACCACTTGTACAGAATACACTTGAAAACCACAAGTGTATCTGTGGGATACTGGCACACAAACAGTGTGACAGGGTACCAAAAGCTGTAATTCTGACGTGGAATTGTTGATTCAATTACACTGTCAGGATACATGGCACATTGTAGTACCATACAAGCGCAGAGGCCAATCTTAGACGTGCAAAACCAGCATTTTTGAGAAGTCTTAAGTGACACCCTCAGAACCAGAGGGCAGCAAGGGCAAAGGAAAGAGGCACAGCCAAGAAGTGGAAACCAATAGCCACTCAGAGAAGTAGAAAACCACGAAACTCTGCATCCATACAAGGTAAACCAACCTTAACCACTTGTACAGGAAAGATTTAGATTTTTAACCCAGTTGTAACTTCCAAAGGCAAACTGCCCAAGTCAGCAGACAGTAAATTTGTACAAGGCACAGTCAAAGGTAAATACCCTAAGAACATAAAGTTTTTGACTGCTTGCAAACACTGATATGTCCCCTGTATACCTCAGAGACCTTGGCTTCCAAAGGAACCAGCCAGAGGATAGAGGAGGATTGTCCAGAACCAGAAGACTTGAAAGAGGACACCCTGGACACATTGGTGGATGGCAAAACAATGAGGGAGATAATATCAACCTTGCCATTCACACTCCAATTCAACAGAAACCTCAAACCAGAGGACTGGAAGGATATGGATCAAGTTCTTCAGATCCACCAACTCCCCAAAGATTTATTTCAATGGAGCATGGACAACAAGAGGTTCAACCTAGCAACTCACTGGGCAGAACTGGGATCAAGTTGCCAGAAGATCTGTCTCAAAGAGATAGACTTCAAAGACCTTATGGTAATCACCAAAGGTTGTAATCCTACCAGGCAGCACAGACTCCTGGAGGCAAGGGCACAGAGGATAACGGAGAATCAAGCCACTATCCTAGCTATAGAAGAACAGTTGACCCAGACAGGGCCTACTCAGATTCCTTCAGGTTCACAAGGAGCAGGCCAAATCAACTCTCCAGTGGCTTCACACCATTCAGACACCAGCAGATCAGTGGCCAAGAGTCACCATTCTTCACAATTCCAGGAAGTTTCCAGGAGAAGACAAGGAATCAAGGGCAAGAACAAAACCTCCTTCAACCAGAGGAGGAAAGAGTCAGACCCCATGATCCAGAAGCTGTTGGATTTGGTAAAGGAAGTACACAAGAACCAGAAGTAGTTGTAAACTACTCTAGAATCAGTAGTCCTAGTAATAGAAACATTACCCCCACTCAGACTGAAAATAACATTGTCACATCTGAGAATAACATCAACAGTGATACACTGTGGTTACAAGTGTCCCAATATGCTGAACAATCTGCAAAGCAATTTGCAGAAATTAAAGCTAGCCAAGAGAGGATGAGACAAACTCAAGCCTCCTTGGAACAAATAGTTAAGAATCTTCAAGAAGGATATGCTCAACTGAGCAAAGCCTCTGAAGAATCCAACAAAAGACTGAACCAAGTCTTTGAAGAACAACACCACAGCACAAGGGACAGGGAGTGTCTGGATCAAGACATTAACAAATTGTTTAATGCCTACCATAGCTTAACGCCCCAACCACAAGGCCAAGCTATGGAGAATCCATATCAACCAGATGACATCAAACCAGATGCCATGTTGTTGAATAAGGCAAGATCTCCATCACAATACCAGGATGGAGATGGCATGTCTTATTCAGAGAAGGAAGCCTTGAAACAGCTTCCTGAGGCCTCAAACTGTCCCAAATTCTCTGGATCAGGAGAATATGATCATATGGAACTCATAGATTATATTGATGGACTCTTCATTGATGTACCAAGCATACCAGACTACTGGATTACTGCTAGATTGAATACTGCATTTAAAGGTCATGCAAGTATATGGTATACAGAAATGAAAGAAATCCATGGCAGAAGAAACTGGCCATGGTGGAAGAGTCAAATAATCCAAAAGTAAAGTAATGGAACTTGGATATGGCAAAAGACCATGTCATTTGAAAATGACAAATACTCTGCGGACAAAGATCCATATGAGTGGTGTCTCAGACAGTCTAAAAGACTTAAAGCCATTGATCCTCAGATGAACATCCAGATGAGGAATCACAAACTTCTGACACAACTGCCAGGAGAATTAGAGCATGCAGTGAAATGCAGATGCAACCAAAATTGCACTCTAGATGACATAGCCAATACCTTACAAGACATAAGGAAAAGGACTAATATAGGGAAATTCACCCGATATAGAAGCAGTAGTTTCAAAGAGAAACAACCTTTCAGGGTGGAGTTTAAAGACAAACCCAGAGAAAGAGTGGCAGAAGTGGCAAAGAAGAATAATTCTTGTCACAATTGTGGTTCAACAGACCACTATGCCAACAACTGTCCAAAAGCAAAGAAAAAAGTCTATGCTATAGAAAAAGTCCCTGAAGAAGAACCTCTAACAGAGGATTCTGAATCAGACTCTATGGGAGATGCCATCAGAGAACCATCTGATGATGATCAAGACCCAAGAGAGGAATTTCTAGTGGAATACCAAGAGGAAACCCCATTGGAAATCCAAGATATACAGTTGGAAGCAGGCATGCCACAGGACACTGCCAACAAGAACTTGTGCAAACACACACAAGATGTACAAACATTCCTGGTTACACCAACCAAAGGAATGGCATATATACATGGAACAGCCACAAAAATGACTGTATGTATTGACAATGCTCAGCACCCACTGATCATTGACAGTGGAGCACATTGCTCCATAGTGGCCAGAAATTATCTGGATAACCACTTCCCAAACTGGGAAAAGCAGCTCTTGCCCACTAAGGCAAGGAACTTCAAAAGTGCATCAGGGAAAATGACTTCCATTGGGACAATTATCAAAGAGATAATTATACCCCACAGGAAGGGTAATATCAGACTCAACCCAGAGTTTGTAGTGCTTGAAGATGCCCACATCCAAGGGTTTTTACTGGGAACAGATTACCAGAGGATGTATGGCATAGATATTTACAACAGTAAAAACAGACACATTACCATTGGTACCAACAAGGAAAAGAAATTTTCACTTGATATATACCACATATCTTCACAGGATCCACTAGAAGGACTCTTGAAGGAATTCAGGGAGGGACAGTTTAGCACTACCCTCACCAGTAAACAAAAACTAAGTTTACTGAAGATTCTGAGGAAGAACAGACCAGCATTTGCCATTGGTGAAGAGCCACTAGGCAAGATTAAAGGCCATCATATAGAACTATACCTGGATGTGGAAAGACCTTATCCACCCATGCTGAGGAGACCTCCTTATCCAGCAAGTCTGGAAACCAGGAAAGGAATTGAAAAACACATCAATGAACTCCTGGACATGGATGTCATCAGGAAGATTGGACATAATGAAATAGTGGAAATCACCACTCCTGTCCTAATCACCTGGCATGATGGCAAGTCTAGATTGTGTGGAGACTTCAGAGCCCTGAATAACTACACAAAAGCAGACAGGTACCCTATACCAAGGATACCTCATGCCCTGGATAAGCTGGCCAAAGCTAAATACATAACCAAGATGGATTGTATGAAAGGCTTCCACCAAAATGGAGTTAAACCAAACTCCATGAAGTTGCTCAGAATAATATGCCATATGGGCATATATGAGTATACCAGGATGCCATTTCGCATCAAGAATGCACCAGCCCACTTCCAAAGGATGATGGACACCATATTTCAAGAAGAAATAATGGAAGGCTGGATGGTAGTATATATTGATGATATCATTATATACTCAGAGACATGGGAAGACCATGTACAATACATAGACAGAGTGCTAAGTAAATGTACACCCATCAATCTGAAAATTTCACTTAAAAAGTGTAATTTTGGCAAACACGAGCTACTAGCTCTAGGACACAAAGTCTCAGGCCTTAGTCTGGCAATTGACCAGAACAAAGTAGCAGCAGTACTGCAAAAGCCAGTACCAAAGAACATCAAAGAGATGCAATCTTTCCTTGGATTTGCTAGCTACTATAGAAACCACATCAAGAACTTTGCCCACATAACTAGTAGTTTATACAAGTTATGCTCAAAGAATGTAGTTTTTGAAATAACCAAGGAAAGGAGGGATGCATATGAGAGGATCAAATATGAACTCACAAATGCACCTGTACTCATCTTGCCTGACTTTGAACTACCATTCAAGTTATATATAGATGCAGCATGCAGCCAAGGCTTGGGAGCAGCCCTTCACCAAAGACAAATTGTGGATGGTGAACCAAGAGAAGGTGTGATATGTTAAATCTCCAGGCAGCTGAAAGATTCAGAAGCCAGGTATGGGGCCACCCAGACAGAATGTCTATGTCTAGTCTGGGCTCTAGAAAAACTCCATTATTATTTGGAGGGAGCAGTCTTTGAAGTCTACACAGACTGCACAGCCTTGAAGTCTTTACTAAACATGAAGACTACTAATAGACACATGCTGAGATGGCAAATAGCCATCCAGGAGTATAGAGGGAACATGACCATCATATAAAAAGAAGGTAAAAGCCATACCAATGCAGATGGCCTTAGCAGATGGCCACTGGACAATGTCAAAAGCAATCCAGCTCATGACCCTGAAGTTGCTGCAAAAATTCCTATCCATTTTATGGAAATAAATAGGAAGAAGAACTTCAGATTCTCTGAATGGGCACCAGGGAGTGGTACCCTTGACAGTGGAAACACTGATTCAGAAGGGACAGAAACCCCCATACTGGGAATAAGTTCCTCAGCACTGCACAATGAATTTTTCAATGCAGTGCTGAAATCATATGCTAAACACAAACAGTGTAGCATACTACTCCAACTCCTTCAACTAAAATACAGGAGCCCAGAGCTGGAAACCCAGCTGGAGGAACCCTGGTTGAGGGCCTATAAGGACAATAAATTCTTCCTTATAGATGGCCTGATTTATCACAGAGACAAGCACACCAGTGCACTTACAGTGATAGACAGAGACCACATCTCTTTAATCCTGCAGGAATGCCATGACTGCCCCTACATGGGACACATGAGTGAAGACAGGACTAAAGAGAGGGTAGCAAGCACATCTTGGTGGCCCAAGTGGGAGCAAGAGTTGAGTGAATACATCAACACTTGTGAAAGATGCCAAAAGGCAAATAGAAAGCATGGGAAGAAATATGGGTTGCTTCAACACATAGAAGAACCCAAACACCCATGGGAAACCATCAACATGGACTGGGTCACAGGACTTGTCCCAGGAGGCAAAGAAAACTACAATGCCTGCTTAATCATAGTTGATAGGTTCAGCAAGAGCATGAGATGTCTACCATGCCATAATGAGGACACAGCCATGGACACTGCTCTGTTATTTTGCAATAACATCATATCCACCTGTGCAGTCCCTAAGATCATAATCAGTGACAGGGACCCAAAATTCACATCTGAATTTTGGACCAATTTATATGACATGCTTGGCACCAAGCTTGCTTTTTCCACAGCTTACCATCCACAAACAGATGGCCTAGCTGAGAGGATGATCCAAACAATGGAGGACATCCTCAGGAGGTTCTGTGCCTATGGCATGGAATACAAGGACCATGAGGGATACACCCATGATTGGGTCACCCTCTTACCAGCAGTCCAACTGGCTTATAATACAAGCCAGCACTCTACCACAGGAAAAACACCTGCACTGGTAGAGAAAGGGTGGAATCCCCTGTTACCTGTGGATCACTTGAAGAAAAATCTTCTGACCATCCACCACACAGCCAAAGACTTCCATGATATGTGGAAGAAAGCCTGTGATACTGCTGCCAAATGCATAGCTGAGGCCAAAGAGTATAACAAGCAGAGGTGGGACAAATCACATATGGAACCTGAATTCAAGGAAGGGGACCAGGTGTTAGTATCTACACTGAACTTTAACAATCTCAAAGGACCTAAGAAAATGAGAGACTCATTTGTAGGGCCCTTCACTATCATTAAGTTGATAGGGAAGAATGCAGTAGAGGTCAAGCTCACTGAGGAGTTTTCTAGGAAACACCCAGTCTTTCCAGTAAGCCTGGTCAAACCATACTTCCAAACAGAGGAGGATAAATTCCCCTCCAGGAAGAAAAACATCACTCCACCAGAAATAGTGGAAGTAGAAGACTCTCCTGGACCTGTGAGTAAAATCATCAGGGCCAGAAAAATCAGACTTAATGGGAAGGATCAGAGACAATATCTAGTCAGATTCAAGAACCAGACAGCTGACAAAGACAAATGGTTGGCAGAGGATGCCATACCAGATGGGATCCTTCATCTAAGGAGATTCAGAGCCTCTAGGAGAACTGAACAGTCTCATCAATGATGAGCCTTTTTTAGAGGGAGGGTATGTCAGCCTGTGACTCAAGACCAGAGCACAAGCATGACAGCCAAAATACCATAAACCAATGGTATAGCCAAAATACCACCAAAACATGGAGCTGAGCCAAATTAGCTCAAAAGGTATCAGAAGAAAGAGGAAACTCGCCTCTTTCTGAAAATATAAGTCCCATCACCATAGGACAAGAAATAACAAAGTTATTCCTGCTCAAAGTTATTGCTGAGCATAAACCTTAATTTTCACCTCTCATCTAAAATCTAGAAGGAGAGGCTTAACCCCATCAAATGGGTATTCAAAATGAAGCTCTAAGCCAGGGCTATCTAATGGTGCTAGCCAAACTGAGCTAGCACCAGTATTACTTGAGTTATGGTCAAATTCAGACCAAATAAGGGTGAACAAAACATTCACCTCTCATCTAACTTTTACAGTTTTAGTGTGAGATACCTAAAGTGGGGTCTTTTTGGAAAGAGCACAATCAGGGCTATCTGATGGTGCCATCCATTTCCTCATAGCTCAACTACAACAGAGGATATTGGCCAAACAAGCTTAATACAGCTTTTGCCCAGACCACACCAATGTACAAAAATACTTGTACATGGGATAACTTTGTCATATTTAATGATAACAATGTCAAGTTGGGTACCATTGTGTAGAGCGCATACAGAGCTATTCAATGAACCAACGTTGAGCTTGATATCTTAAAAACTGACAGAGTTATGACCATTTTAAGGTCAAAATCCCACCTGCTGTCAGATACAGCCTTACCATGGGATAATATCCCATAACCATGAATATGAGGTGTCAAATAGACAAAGAAGCATGTTTTTACTTCAATACCTCATATGTCAGTCAATACTGGGGTCCCATACAGTTTCTGTACAGCATTCTACGCGTCATACACGTCAGAATCAGGCTGTGAGGTCCCCAGATGAAAATTTTCACCCTGTATTGGTGAAAACTGCCCAGATGTGGTTTCAAAACCACATCTGAGCCCAATAAAGGGTATACAGGTTGTTTGCAAACCACAAGGCTGTCATAGAGAGTGAAAAGTCTTCACTTCCTCTACGTGGAAAGGTCTAGCAGCCTTTCCACATCAATTTCAGGATAAAAGGAGGGCTTTTCACAGCCAAAAGCCTTTCCTCATCCTGCTCTTGAATACCCTACGTAGTAAACTGTCAAAAACAGTTTTACTCTTGGGTAATAAACAGGTATAATTATATATTTAATTATTGTAACTCTTATTATAGTAACTCAACTGGTAAGATTGCACCCTGTGTTCTCAATAGCACTCACCACCACTATTTTCCAATAGTAGAACCCTTTAAATATATTATAAATCATCTTTAAAATCAAAAACTCTTATTTTTTATCAATCAATTTTCTACGTGTCACAGTCATAATTCTAGTTGTAAATACTCTTATTACCACTTCAATATAGACTCAGCCTGACACTTTTCCTGTCCTCAAAATTTGTATAAGGTAAAATTCAGTTAAAAATAGTATGAAATATTATTTTTAAGAGAAAACACGCCAATTTTATTGTTTATAACTTTATTAGTATAAAACAATAATATTTTAAAAATTTATTGTTTTACCAACAATCAAGATTTATCCAAAAAATACTCTACAAGAGATATTTTAAGGCTACAAAAGAAATTTCTTCAAGAGCAATTTCAATTGGAATTAATTGAGCAAAGAACTGCAAGCAATTAATTAAAGAACAAAGTCTTTAAAAAGAATATTAAATAGAAAATACGCCCAAAAGTGACCAGAGTGAATTTGGAAACAAAGTGACAAAGTTTACAGTGATGAAAGATGCTTTAATTCACTTTTGGGGTGGTTCAGGGGTAAAAATGATTATAAGAGTTACAAACAATGATTATAATGATTTTATCACGTGGTTAAAAGGATTAAAATTATTTCAAAATTGTGGTTGGAATCTTTGATTGATTTGTTTAACAGTATTTAAATTAATTAATAAAAGGAAAAGATTCTAACATGAAGAGAAAAGTGGGGCAAAGAAGACATTCTTTTATAGCCATCAATTCTCTTACTCCAAAAGTAAAATTTACTGTTGTCAGTCGTGAAAAACAGTCTGACAACATAAAAGCCAATTATGGCATCATTGAACCCTGGTTTAGACCAAAAAGGGCTGGTTTAAGCCATTTTTAGCCATTTTTGGCCATTTTAGACCCTTACATCAGCCATTACTATAGCAATACCAGGCCTAGAGCCTTCAAAACACGTCATAATGTGTGTCAGAGGCGTAGAAACCAGTTAAAACTGTTTTTATTATGATTGTTTTATCTTAAGGGTAGTTTTACCCTCTTGGCAACAGTTAAAACTACCCCAGTTGGTATCAAAACCTCATCATCAATTGAGTCCACAGACCCTGTAACTCAATTCCAGGCCAAAAGTGATGAACTTTTGCGTGAATTTTGACATCCCACGCCTGTCAGCAAGGATTTTGGGGGTCTAGCTCCCCCTTAGAGCTGGAGTTCCTTTTCCCCCCCAAATTTAATCTTTCCAGTTTATTTTTCCTTTAATTCCTCATCATGTATTATACTTATAATTTACATATGTAATTCAATTCAATTGTACAGTACAATACAGTAATAATTGACACCTCATATGTAAATCAAAGTTCACTTATGTAATACACGCGCACATTTTCACATTTCAATTGAATTCAATTGAAAATACTTCAATTCCTCATAACTTCTAAACTAAACACAACACCTCAATTTTAACACAAAAATTGATGGTTAACACAACATGTGGTGTGAATGAAATTAAGGTTTTCAGGAGTTTCAACTTTTGTATTGAAAATACTAAAAACTTAATTTAAGCTTATTTAGAGTTGAGCTACAAGAATTTCACTCAGAGGTGACCCCACCTGATTTTTTATGAGGAATCCAATGGTGAAATAATTTTTATGTATTTATTTATTGGATAAAAAGTTATAATAATTTTTGTTTAACTTTTTTCCAAATTTATTTATTTTTTCACATTTTAAATTGTAATTAATTTTTTATTTTTAATATAATTTTATATTTATATTTTGATTCTTATTTTAATAATATAAATAAATTTATTTTATTTATATTAATATGTTATTTTTTATATTTGTGGTCTTTTGGGTATATGAAATTACCTCTAAGGCTCACACACATGATATTCTGCGGGTGGATTTAGTATCACATGATGACCTTGTAATTCCTTTGCATATGTCATAATTTAGGATTGGTAGAATTGGCTGTGTAATTTATGCAGTTGTCATGGTTGTTTTTCTTCTTTTTGAACTGCAAAATGAGGTCAGGTGATAATTCTTGTACTGATTAATTTACTGTTATGTATAAGATGATGTAATTTTTGAATTTGGCACATGCTGTGCATAGTCATGTGGATGATATTTAATTAGAAATTGTGTACTGCATGCAGCCTTCTGTAAATAGCTTTGGTTTTCATGAGGTTATAAGTGGTGTGAACAATTCTGATCCTGTTTTGAGGTTTCAAGTCGGGTTACTGTGGATTTAAGATAAGGTACTCCTGGGGTCGTGTTGTAAATGACTTGCAGGAATTCCATGGGGTTTAGCTTTGCATCATGTGACTTTCTACATTGCATGAAAGGTTGCTGTGTAACTAATGCATGTGTAATTTTCACGCTGTATGAGTCCTGTGGCTATAAGGGGGTGTAAAACTGGGTTGGGTGTGTAATTTTAAAGGTTGGTACCTTCTTTGTTGTAACTAGTTTATTATATGTAACTTGATTTTTACATATTCATAATGAAATTGAATAATTTATTTAAACGCAAACACTTCCCTTTTGTGCCTGTTACCTGGTTTTATGAGTTAAATCCAGCTTCTTGCTGTAAAATTGATCTTTTTGTGTGAAATTTGAGTGTAAGTCTGCCTGTAGGCTGGATTTACTGCTTTTATGGGGTACTATGAGCTTGATCCTGGTGAAAAAAATGGTATGGAATACCACATCCCCCTCTCCATTTAATGCTGTTCCCAGAATTCCAGGTGAGAGCACCCTATTCTTCATCTGATTCTGTGGTCTCCTCAAATAACTCTTCCTCATTTATTGATTCATCTTCTTTGCTTTGTTCTTCTTCTGTGTCTTCTTTTGTGTTTATCCACTTTCCTCTTGGGTAAAACCCCTTGACTTGAGATGCTACAAATCTTCTTGCTAATTTGGTTCCATCCAGCTCCTTGAGCTCATATGGTCCATTGTTTATTTGTCTTATTACTATGTAGGGTCCGTTCCATTTGTTTCTGAGAAGTACCCCCCAATTAGTTTCTATTGTTTTGTTGTAAACCAGGACCAAATCTCCTGGATTAAGTGGTGACCTTAGTTGGTGAGCCACTCTTGTATCCCAATATTTCATTGAGTCCTCCCTTGATTTTTTGAGTTTTTCTGCTGTTTTCCTTCTCATTTCTTCTTTTCCTTATCATTGATTAGCTCTAGCTTCCAATAATTCCTCAGTTGTCGATATTTTGTGCCATCCTACTGATAAAAATGTTTTTGTTTCAATGCCATTTGGTAATACTGGTAGTGGTCCAAATTAGAGTTGATATGGTGAGAAACCAGTTGGTCTTTTAGTGGAAATTCTGTCATCCAATGTAACTAGTGGTAGATATTTTTTCCATTTAACTCCACTTTCCCCACACATCTTGACTAGTGCATCTTTGAGTTTTTTATGCCCCCTTTCCACCATTCCTTGAGACTCTGGGTAATTGGGTGTGGTGACTCTGATCCTTGATCCTGCTTTCTTTACTGAATCTTTCAATTCTTTTCCAAACTCTGGCCCCCCATCAACAGTTAATTCTTTTGGTGAACCATACCTGCATATCCATTCTGAGGTGAACCATCATCAAACTTCTTTTGCTGTTAATTTGACCAGTCCAACTGTTTCTGGCCATCCTGAAAAATAATCTCTGGCCAAAACAATGTACTTCCACCTTCCAGATTTGATATGCACTGCATCCATACTGACCCTTTCAGAAATTGTGGCTATTGCTGTAGATTTTCCTTGTTCCCTTTGTAAGGTTCGACTTCTCTTTTGGAAGGCCAGGAAATATTGAACCCATTTCTTGACTTATTTCTTCATTCCTTCCCACCAAAATCTTGCTTTAATTCTTCTTTAAGTTTCATTTTCCCCTCTGTGACCCATGTCTTCATGAAGTGACTTTAAAATGTAGCTTTGAACTTCTTGACTTGATATCACCAGTTGAGGGTTTGGGTTATTTCTTCTTTTGAGTTGGCCATCTTCCAAAAAAATAGTTGGATGACCTTCTTTTTATCCTTGTAAACTGTTCATCTTTGCTTGATTCTGGTTTTTTTATTGTACTTAGGTATTGTTGCATCCTCTTCCAAAATCTTTCTTTTTTTGTTGGTACTTGTATTCCTAAGAAATTGAATGAATTTACATTCTTAGCCCCAAATCCAGGTTGTGGCTTGATCCGATCTTCTTCTTCATCAAATTCTGGTCCATCTTCATCTTCCTCTGAGTTTTTTGATCTTCTGGATAGCCCATCTGGCATAGTGAAAGTCTTCCCTTGTTTTTGTACCAAATAAAAGGAAAATAGTTGAATGAAAACCACCCATCTTGTCATGGGGGCATTGGGTAAGAAAGGGGTGTTGATCATTTCAATTAAGGCCTTAACATCAACTTGTAATTCAAAACGTTGTTCCCAAAGTATTGTCTGAAGCTTCTTGAAAGTTCTTGCAACTCCACAGAGCTCCCATTTGGGTTTTGAGTATTTTGATTCTAATTTTGAAAAATTTGTTGATTCATATAATACTGGTCTGTCTTTCCCTTCTTTATTTTCTTGAGTGAGTACTTCTCCTGCATCAATGTAGCTTGAATCTACTGCTAGCTTAATTTTCCCTTCTCCTTAGTCATAGTCCAGTTTCTTGAGGGTTATTTCTTCTCCAACTATTCTTCTGAGCTTATGGAAAGCTTCTTCACATTCTTGATCCCAGTCACAGTCAACATCTTCTCTGGTGAGCCTTCTGAGTGGTGATGCAACTTGTGAGAAGTTCTCAATGAACATCCTTACATAGGCACAGAGTCCAAGATATTCCCTTATTTCCTTCTTCTCAAGAGGTGTTGGCCAATTTTGAATATTGTTGATCTTTTGTTTTGAAATTTTTCTTCCTTTAAATGATACAACATGCCCTAGTATGTCCAAAGCTTGAACACAGCATGAAAGATTTTATCCTGAGATAGTAAGTCCTGCTTCTTCAATCCTGAATAAAACTCTTTATAAGGTTATGGCATATTCTCATATAAATCTTCTGATTGAGGGGTTTTCTGGTAGTGTTTCTTGGCTGTAAAGTGATCTTGGTCCTTTTATTCCTCCATCATCAATAAAAATTCTTACACTTTCTGGTATTTCTTCTTGGAGTATCCACATCATTTGGGCTTGGTATACTGCTACTGAGTTGGTGGCTCCTTGGGGTAGTCTTGTGAGTTTCATCCTTCCAAGGGGTGTTTCAAAAGTGGTGAGGGGTCTTGTAATGACATCTAATTCCCTTTCATCATATCCTCCCATGATGTATCCTAGTCCATAGCATGCTCTTCCTGAAAATGCATCTACAAATTCTTCAATGTGAGGTGGTAAGCCAGCATCCTTGATTGTTACTTTGTTGAGTTCTTGAAGGTCATGGACAATTCTGAGTTTCCCATTTGATTTGGCCACACAAAATATTGGGCTTGTGTAGCTTGAGGTGGATTGCTCATAGATTCTTGTCCTGATTCTTTCTCTGATTGATTCAGTAAACTGAGGTAAAATTTATTTGGGAATGGGAATTGGTTTCTTCTGCCAAGGTTCATGAGGTATTACTGGTATCTTGTAAGGTTTTCCATATGAGTGTTTGAGTAATCCTCTTTCTTCTTCACAGAAAGCTATTGCTTTTTCCCTTAAGGTAATAACACCTTTGAGTAAATTTATTTCTTCATTTGATAACTATCCTGGTGGGCCAAAATTGACTGCTTGCAGTCTTTCATTGGTGACCTTGAAGGTTTCTTGAAATATAGGTGGGTTTGGTGATAAGGGTGTTTCATAAGGATCTCTTGACAAAGGTGGTCTTTACAAAGGTTGGTTAAGGTATTGAGGCATTGGCTCACTGACTGGTCTCACCTTCTTCAGGACTGATTTGTATTTTTCTGCTAAAATTTGGTGATCCATCTTCAATTAGTTATTTTGTTTCTTCTCTTTTTTTTTCTTTTTTTTTTGAATGATTTCTAAGAATCTGCTAGTGTCCTGAAATATTGAGGCCTTCAAAATTCTTCTTTATTCTTTCTTCCATAAGAAATGTAGTTTAAGGTCATACAGGACCTACAACTAGGTGTGTAACCCTTGTATATTAGGTATACAAACCCTGCGGTTAGTGTCATGCTGAGGACATCTTGAGTCTTAAAGCTTCTTTAAAATTTCAAGGGCAATTTGAGTTGAGTTTTTTACATCATCTTGTTGGTCCATCATGTTGAGTGAGTCCTGAGTCAATAATTAATCCAGTGAGTAATCCTTCAGTCCATAAATCCTGGACAGTGATTATTGAATTCTAAATGAGTTTCAATCCAGAATCAAAGAAATGGGCAAGGTCTTGTGTTGTCCAAAGGTCAATCCATAAGGAACTCCTTATTTTCTTCATAAATATTCTTCTTCATTTTCAGTATTCTGAATATTTTTATGTAATATAATGTTTCCAAATTATCTCAAAATAATTTACTTTTTTTGGTTCCTCTGTATTCCTAAAATATCCCTGCTATAAAAAAATATAAATGATAAATGATAATAATAAGATGATTTAAAATTCATTTCAATATTATTTGATTTATTTTTTTTGGCTTTCAATAATATTCTTTTGGATGAGGGCCCCCTCTCCATTTAAAGATATTGAGTTGGTTTTCCAATTTTGAAGAGGATATGTTTGCATTCCCCCAAAGACTTCCACTATAAGCAATAGTGTAAGAAATACGTTTACCCACCCCTCATGTTTTATAGTGATTTTGATGATAAGAAAGGATAATACAGTAAACTCACATAGTTCCTTTTTTCAACTGGACTGAATGGTATTTTTTTGATTGATTTTAAGTATAAAATAACCTAAAAACTGATATATCTGAGTAAAAATCACATTTCAAAAGGAATGATCATGAATCACAATGAGGATCATGGAAATGTTTGGTTAAAGGTTATAATTTGTGCCAATAAGTAAAAATTGGTGCTCTTGGGAGTATTTATAAGTAATATGACATAATTGAATAATCATAATTTGAGTCTTTTATTTCTATAATGACCCTTATGATGCCACAACTCTTCCTTTTGGAATCATAATTTTGACTCAGACTTTATTTCAAGTCCATCCTCTTTATGGTTCAGATTTTCTGTTACCCATAACTGCATTTGAGTTGTTAAAGAAATATAGGCAGTGAAATTGTAAATTTGTACACTTAAAAAAACTCTTTTTTGCTTTTTGGGGGCTTTTAAATTCCTTTTGGAATAATCAGCACATTTAGTTGTTATGAATATGTAAATTGCCGAAATTATGGCATAAATTTATGAGTTTTTAATATAAATAGCTCCTTCAGAGCTCAATTAATGCCTTCATGACACAAATAATTCTTATTTTCAAACAAGTTCCAATCAATTTCTTGTAACCCAAGAAATATTTCAAATAAATTGATTAAGAAGAAAAATTACTTGCTGTAGAGTTCTTTTTAATTCTTATTATTTTTGAGTTAAAAAATCAAGCCATTTTAATGGCGTTTGATGTAATAGTAGGAAAAGTATAATAGAGATGATAAATAAATGGAATATTCTTGAGATTATAAATGGGATATGCCCCTAATTCTTAGTGAAAAGAAATAAATGAATTTGAAATAATAATAAAAAATATGTTCAAAAAATTTGAGTCAGTAAATATTTCTAATTCTTGTTTCTAATGACATAAATTTAGAAATTAAAAAAATAAGAAATGAAAACTTAGGTAGTTTATAGTCTTGCCTAGGACTTATCCTCCTTTGATAGTCCTTGTTCAATATTTTTGAGTATTTTAAATAGGCAGTTTATGGTCTTTCCAAGGACCATTGGTTGATTTTTTTTGTATTTTTAGTTCATGTTGAGAATTTTGAGTGGGAAATTTATGGTCTTGCCAAGGACCTTATCTTGTGTCCAGGCACTTCTGTTTGATACTTTTGGCTTTCATGACATTTTATTTATCTTCAAAGGTAAGTTGTAAGTTGAATTCAACATCTTATAGTGTTATTGGGGACTTATCTTCATTTTAAAAGTATTTTCTTAAGCTTATAAAATCATGAAAGTATTTTTTCAATGTTGAATCCCTGTAGAAGCCAAATTAAATATGTTAGTATAGTTATTATTCATCATAAAAAAACATAAAAGATAAATTAGCAGTTTAAAGCCTTGCTTAAGCCTCCTTTTGGTTTATTTAAACCTCCTTAATTCATGAAATATATATATATATATACTGATTTCGTTTTGTTTTGGAATATACCTGTATCAAAAATAGAAAAATAATGTTAGCATTGAAAAGAGGAAACAAAAATTCAATATTAAAGAAAAACAAGCAGTTTTAAGCCCTCCTGAGGGCTCCTTTTGGTATTTATTTGAAAACACTTCTCCAAATCTTAAGTTATAGTCTGTTTTATATTTTTGAAGCCCTGTATAATAATATCAGTAAACTCAATAATTAATGATTATAATGAAATTGAGAAGTTTAATGCCTTGCTCAGGGCATGTATTGTTATTTGCAGCCCTGTAGCACATCAAAATTGAAATATGTCAGCTGCATGTAATATTAAGGAAAAAAGAAAGAAAATTCAAGCAGTTTAATATCTTGCTGAGGACCTTTTTGTTTTCTAGGCCCTTTTATGTTGTTTCAACCATTTTGTCAGTTGACAGTAATTTAATTTATTTTTATATATTTTTTTTCATTTTTTTTCATTTTTATTTATACATTTTTTATTTATTTTTATTTTTTTCTTATTTTTGTTTATGTTTTTTTATTTTTTTTATTTTTTTTATTTTTTTTTATTTTTTTTATTTTTTTTTATTTTTTTTTATTTTTTTTTATTTTTTTTTATTTTTTTTTATTTTTTTTTATTTTTTTTTATTTTTTTTTATTTTTTTTTATTTTTTTTTATTTTTTTTTATTTTTTTTTATTTTTTTTTATTTTTTTTTATTTTTTTTTATTTTTTTTTATTTTTTTTTATTTTTTTTTATTTTTTTTTATTTTTTTTTATTTTTTTTTATTTTTTTTTATTTTTTTTATTTTTTTTTATTTTTTTTTATTTTTTTTTATTTTTTTTTATTTTTTTTTATTTTTTTTTATTTTTTTTTATTTTTTTTTATTTTTTTTTATATTTTTTATTTTTTTTTATTTTTTTTTATTTTTTTTTATTTTTTTTTATTTTTTTTTATTTTTTTTTATTTTTTTTATTTTTTTTTATTTTTTTTTATTTTTTTTATTTTTTTTTATTTTTTTTTTTATTTTTTATTTTTTTTTATTTTTTTTTTATTTTTTTTTATTTCTATTTATTTATTTTTTTTTTTTTTTATTTTTTTATTTTTTTTTTTTTTTTATTTTTTTTATTTTTTTTATTTTTTTTATTTTTTTTATTTTTTTTATTTTTTTTATTTTTTTTTATTTTTTTTATTTTTTTTTATTTTTTTTATTTTTTATTTTATTTTATTTATAAAATTGACCAAAAGACAAAAACATCAGGAATATCCAGCTTTAATAAGAAAAATAGAAAATAAAAATAAACAGTTTTAAGTCTTGTTCAGGACTTTTTTTATTTAATTGATTGTAAAGCCATTCTGTTATATATATATATATATTGCGTTTTGTTATTATATATATATATTGATTCATAAAAAAACTATAAAAATAAAAAATATGTTAGTAAAAAATGAGAAATTTTGTAAATGATAAAGAATAAAAGTGAGCAGTTTAAGGCCTTGCGCTGGGAATGTATTGTTATTTATAGCCATTTTTTTAGGGCTCTGTAAAAGGTAAGGAATTATTTTCAGTTAAGTAAAATAGACAGCCACAAGATAAAAATAGAAGCAGAAACCAGCAGTTTAATGTCTTGCTGAGGACATTTATTATATTTTAATTTAAGTCCCTTTTTGTTAGTTTATCTGTAGCAAATATCAGAAATAAAATTAATAAAACATTTTAGTGGACTAATTGGATTATGATGAAAAAACATAAAACAAAAAAAAATTATAGCCATCTTATTTGAAATTCATATATATATATCAAGTTGTCAATTTTTTTAATAATAGATTACTTTCAAATCCCTATAAAAATCAAGAATCAGAGTTTTTGGATGATTTAATTTTAAAATAAATACAGTGAAATCAAAATTATAAAGATAATCAGTTCAAAGCTTTTATGGTCTTTCTATCTTTACAGCCCAATATTTTAAGTCCTTCTGGGGACTCTTGCTTTTGAAAGTCCTCATTAACCGTAACGACCTGTAAACAAAAGTCAATACCTCTATCTATAAAAAAATAAAATAAAGAGAAAACAAAACATGAGCAGTTTAAAGCCTTTCCCAGGGCTTTTTTCATTTGTTTTTCAATTTGTAGCCAAAGGATAAAAATAAAAGCAAAAACCATCAGTTTAATGTCTTTCTGAGGACACTTTCTGTTATTTTTATCCCTGTAACATAAAAAAATTAATAAAATAAACTAAATAAATTCAATAAGCAAAACTAGCAGTTTGAAGCCATGCTGAGGGCTTTTATTTTTTTTATTTCTTTTAAGTCCATTGAGGGCATTCTCCTTGAATTTATGGTCTTATTGTTTTATTCCTCAAGGCCCCCTTTTTCTATATCATAGAGTAAAAAAATAATAAAAAAAAGAAAAAAAAACTTTCAAAAGAGGTAGGATAAAATCAGTCAGTAACAGCAATAAAGTAATCACTTAAAAAAGAAATAAGCAGTTTTAAGTTGTGCTGAGGACTTCTTTTTTTTAACCTTATAGCCCCCTTTTGTTTTTTTTGCTTTGTTGTCAGAAGGTAAGGTAGTCAGATTGACAGGCTGATCTAGAGGGCCCTAGCACCTCCTACCATGCATCGAGTTGGTTGGTTGTTGGTTTGTTTGGCTCCATTACATTTTAAAGTGCTCAATATTTGATCAGGTGAGCTTCGTTTTGTTGCCAAGGTGGCCAGAACACTCTTGTACTGCTTGAGACAGGTTCGTATGGCTGATTTGTAATTATAAGGGCTTTTGGCTTCCCCTGTAAGGCTCCACTCCTCATCGAATGGCTGTATTTGGGCTGTGATTGGTGCTATTACACCTTTAGAGTGCTTAAGTTGAAGTCGGGCTGTTTTAGTTTTGGTCGGAAGATCTTTTGCATCCTTTAAGCAGCTTCGGATTGGAGGCTATTGGCTCGTTAAGTGCAAAAAACCATGTGATGAAGTTTGAATGCTTCCCATGGGTAGTTTTGGTGGTTCCTGGGGTATTTCATAAGATAAGCCAGTTCAGAGTCCAACTACCCCTTCCAATACTCAGAATTGAGTCAGTTTGGATGCTTTGGTAGCTGGATGGTGTATCCATTTGGGTCTGGTTTCTGGATTCCCCATGGTGATGATGACCTGGTATACAAGTGGTGGCAGCTGTAGAATCCTTTGTCCAAGCTAGATCCACCCATCTAAATTGAACCTGTTATTGACAGTTCTGGCAAGTTCATGAGTGAGAAAAAGCCCTGTATTCCAAGCGTCTGCTTTCTTTGTTTCACCAAGCAAAGGCACTGCAACCTGCAGGTATTCTGTATATTTACTTATAGGTGCAGCAATGCACTGCTTCCATTTTTTTTAGTTTAAAGAATTTCTCTTACTGTTATTTTGGGTTGATGCAATATTACACCGAAATTTGATTAAAATTGCTGTATGTTACTTTTCTTTTCTGGTGGCTTCAATTCGCTAAGCTAATCTGCTCAATTGATCTGAGGCTTGATGAAATAATTAGTGACAGTACAGAATAAGTAACCTGTATGTGTGCATTATTTGAGGTACCATTAGTGATAGTGTTTGATCCCCAATTGCGGTGTAGCTGTATAGAAATACAGGTGAGGTTGTCATCCAAAGGCTTTTTGTTCTGGTATAAATTAGCTTCATTCTAAGGCCAACATCACCAAGCTACTTGGCTAAGTATTTCCTGTTCCTACTGTACAGTACTGTACAGTACACTATTGATCACGTTCTAACTTGTTACGTTTTGTTTTTTTGTTAATGTTGGGATGACGGAAATTGATATCTCCTTCAAAACCTTTATTGGAGGGGTTGGAATGTTTTAAGATAAAAAATAATGGAAAATGACGGGTCAGCTGTCAACCTATTTTAATATACATAGGCACCTAATCTTGGCTCTGGTTCATTTCCCTGCTTTTTGTCTTTTCAATCCAAGTCATTATGGTTTCTGCCATGTCTATCTTTTGTTTCCAAGGTGAGTGGGTGTTAGTGTGGGCTTTTTACTTAGTGAGTTGTGTTTGAGTTCAAGCAAAATTAAGTTTTTTGAGCCTTCTGATCCATTGATCCTGTATTATAAATAGCCCATCTGGGTTGGATTTAATAATCAACTGGCACTACCTCCTCCAAACACTTTCATCGAGATGGTGATAGGGCTGGTTGAGATGGCTAGGTTGTCATGTGTCAAAAAAATGTATTGAAAGAGCTATCAGAGCTCATTTCTGAATTCAATTTATTAATTGTCAATGAGGATTTTGAATGCATATAGGTGCATAATCCATCCTACACTAGTGGTAGTTCTGTTATGTAAATCCAGTGATTTTCTGCCCGCGGTTATGGAGTAACTGTGGCTTGCTCTTGTACTAGTAATAGCAGCTATCTTTTCTGAAAGCGGTAGTAGGATTGATTTTCACTTCCAACTCTACTTAGAAATCTAAGGATGATAAAGTGGATTTTGAGTTAAAAGGGTGAGAGGCTATATCTGCTGCAAACAAAAGATTAAGTTCAATCTTGCATGGATGTGTGACCTGGGTGCTACTTCTGGGCTATGAACTTAGTTTTTCTGAGTGTAGTTAACGTGTTGATAGAAAAATCTTCTCCTGGCTAAAAAATAACAAAACCACAAGTCAGCCCTCAATAGAATTGTAAGATGTGTCTATGAGACTGTTGATAATATCACTATTAATCAACAGTACTATGACTGTTCTTATGAAATATAATAACAAAAATGTTATTATAACCACAATTAAATAATTAAAGAATTATTTCTTTCACGTGTTAAGCACTACTAGTGATTTCAACAGTGATCAAGTAATTGTCTACAAGAATCAATTACAAGAAGATTTTAATAATAAAACTTCTTTTATTAAAAGGATAAAATATTTTTAATATATAATTATCTTTTGCAAGAATAATTATAATGATAATTCTTGAAGAAAACTAATTTTTAGAGAAAAACTTTAATAATGAAGAATAAATCACTCATTAATATTCCAAAGAACTTATTGAAATATAAGATAGAAATATTTGACATAGAATTGTGTATTTTAAGGATAAAAATGAATTTATAACAGTATTACAACAATATATAGTTGGATTCTATGATTTCACGTCTTGCTGATTGATTCTGAAAGATTTGAAACACTTAATAATAGCTACAACTAATACTTAATTGTTGGTGACAATGATATAAATGATAATAAGATGATGCTGATGTGCAAAAAACAGCAAGAGGAGGCCTCTTTTAAGTCAACAAAAGCTCACAGAGGCATGCTATGGAGCAAACTGAAAAACCAGTGAGTGAGAAAGCAATAAACCGTTTTGGATTATTGATTGCATCATTTGTTGTCACGTAAGATTATCATAAATACTTAATTGATGCTTTAACATGACTACCAACCCCAATATGGTTAAGAATAAAAGGAGTAACATCTGTAAATATTCTTTTATTACAGAATAATCATTTATTTCTCAAAGTTATCAATGTTATTGCAAATTTCCTCACAGGTTGTAATTACTGTAGATTTTTGGAGATTCAGTGTTTCATGTAGAATAGTCAAAAATGGATTGTAGGTAAAACTTTTAATTTTACTAGTAAAACTGTAATTCTTTTTGGTTGTACCATAGATAATGCAGTTCTCCATTGGTCGATAAAGTTTCAGAAAGATTCATTAAGAATTGTATTTTTAATGAATTTTCAAAGTTTTTACCCCATTTCTATGTAGAATTGCAAATATCAGTCTATGACTAGTTTCTATGAGGCAAAACAAGGGATACTAGTCCAAAAATGGTTTTAATTACTCTTTTTGGGCTTATCCATGGAAAGTCATTAAGAATTGACATGGTTACAGGAGTCCAAGTAGCTTTTTGCATCCTTGGCACGTCAAAATAGCAGGTTATTTGCTATTTTCTTATGATTTACTGTAGTTGAAACATGGTAACCAGGTTCCCAAAAGGTTTTAGTTTACCAATTAGGCCAAGATCAGCCATGGCTCCAAGCTTTGGAGCTCTCCATGCCTCAGAGGCCTTAGAAGTTGGGTAACCTGGCTCTCTTTGATGTCTTTTGTCCCCCTTGCTCATTTTTTACATGAAAATAGAATTTTAAGCTTCAAGTGAGATATCTGCTATGGGTGTACCAAAAGTCTATGTAGGAATACCATGATATTAAGTGCCCAAAACATGCATAACACTATTCTTAGTGTATATTTAACATGGGATTTCTCACATTCCCATTATTTTGGCATGAAATGGAGAAAAACAAAAAATTTCATGGATCTTTTTTGTGGTATTGAAGTATTTTCCATTTTACCACCTCAAAGAGTTAATTTGAGCTTATTCACTCTATGGAGCTACCCTAGGTGAATTTGTGTGTAGAATTCAAATCTGACCTTAAATCCATGGATTTGCTTACTCAATAAAAAGGTATTCATCTTTTCTAAAATCAAAAATGATGAATTTTGGATATATGCATGACTTATGAGTTATGCATAATTCAAAATTCCTTTTTAAGATAATTGTGGCCTATTTGGGTATGTAAAATATACCTCAAGGCTCACAAGAATTTTCCTATAAATACCCCCTTCTCTCTGCATTGCATCTCTCTCCCCCACTTTTTTTTCTTTTTTTTCTTTTTTTTTCTTTTTTTTCTTTTTTTTCTTTTTTTTCTTTTTTTTCTTTTTTTTCTTTTTTTTCTTTTTTTTCTTTTTTTTCTTTTTTTTCTTTTTTTTTCTTTTTTTTCTTTTTCTTTCTTTTTTTTTTTTTTTTTTTCTTTTTTTTTTCTTTTTTTTTTCTTTTTGTTTTCTTTTTTTTTTCTTTTTTTTTTCTTTTTTTTTTCTTTTTTTTTTCTTTTTTTTTTCTTTTTTTTTTCTTTTTTTTTTCTTTTTTTTTTCTTTTTTTTTTCTTTTTTTTTTCTTTTTTTTTTCTTTTTTTTTTCTTTTTTTTTTCTTTTTTTTTTCTTTTTTTTTTCTTTTTTTCTTTTTTTTTCTTTTTTTTTCTTTTTTTTTCTTTTTTTTTCTTTTTTTTTCTTTTTTTTTTCTTTTTTTTTTCTTTTTTTTTCTTTTTTTTTCTTTTTTTTTCTTTTTTTTTCTTTTTTTTTCTTTTTTTTTCTTTTTTTTTCTTTTTTTTTCTTTTTTTTTCTTTTTTTTTCTTTTTTTTTCTTTTTTTTTCTTTTTTTTTCTTTTTTTTTTCTTTTTTTTTCTTTTTTTTCTTTTTTTTTCTTTTTTTTCCTTTTTTTCTTTTTTTTCTTTTTTTTCTTTTTTTTTCTTTTTCTTTTTTTTTCTTTTTTTTTTTTTTTCTTTTTTTTCTCTTTTTTTTTCTTTTTTTCTTTTTCTTTTTTTTTTCTCATTTTTTCATTTTTTTCATTTTTTTTTTGAAAAATAATGAAAAATGAATTCAATAAAATAAAATCAAAAAAACCTAAGTAAAACTGAGGTAAAAATTCAAGTTAAGTTAGACTCTAAAGATAAGGTCAAGATAAATGAAGTATAATTAAATTAAATTAAATTTAATCAAAAGAGGTAGCAAAGCAATAGTAATTCTCAATCTGTTTAGCTATCTAGAAATATATGTTTTTTTTGGTTGGGTATAAAAAAAAGATTTTTTAAAAAAATACTTTCCCAATCACTTCTCCTTTTATTTATTTTTTTGCTTTTTCTTTGATGTAATAAAATTAGAAATGAGATAAAATAGATAAGAAACTGTGGCAAATAAATAAATAAAATAAGATAAAATAGATATCTAATATTATGTAAGGTTTTTATTTATCTTTTTTACCTTTTATAATGAATTTTTAATTATTTTGATTTCGGAAATATAATCATAACTATAAGAAAAGTTTTTGATATCACGAAGCTTACATTCTATTTCTTCTCTCAAAGCTTATATTAATTGAAGCTTATTTTTAAATTTTTGATATTTTACTTTGTGGCTCTTTTTTTTAGTATTAAAGAAAATCTTAATTATAAAGTGGAAAGATAAAAAATGGTAACAAATTAAAAATTGAAGAAATAAGTAATGATAATACGAATGGGAATAGTATGAATTATTAAGCAAATACTTGAGGACTTAGAGGGTGAGATTTTTTCTTTGAATTAACTCCTTTGACCAAGTATTTTCCTCAATAATTCTTGTTTGATAATTTCCCCTCCATTCCATTTTTCTCTTTTGAGAGCTTTGAACAGGTATTCCTGAAAAAAGGACCTCCATTCTTCTGTACTAAATTTAGTTGTACCACCTCTAAGGCTGACAATTGCTGGTAGGATTGTTTCTTCCCTGTGGAAATCCCAGGTGGCATTATTTGAAATATAGCCTCCTTATATTTTACTGATTTTTGCAGTTTTACTTTGAAAATGATGGAGGTTGAAAAAGTCTTGGCATTCCCAGGTTTTCCAAAATAATGATTTCCTGAGGTTTTCATCCATGGGGAATATTTCATTCCAGTATTGGAATGACAAGTTCTGATAGTTTTTTTCCTTTTCAAAGATGTCCTCAAACTCAATATATGGAAGGATTATTGTGGAGATATCTGGACAGGTTTCTGGTTTTGTTTGCAATAACCAGTCAGGATTTGGATCTATTTCTTGTGGATTAATGTAATTGGTGCCAACTTATTTTTCTTTCATCCAGATGGTTTGTGTGTCTAATGACAAGGGATTATCATCAAGTAATGGCCATGACTCCATTTTCAAGGATTTGGTGCGTTTTAAAGTGTCAAAAGGTAATTTGATTTGAAAATTTTATCAAGTTTATTTATAAAAATAGTTTAAGAGTAGGTTTAATGGGTTTTGGATGATAATTTTGGGTAAGAACCTCAATATTCCTCTTTGATAAGGCAGAAGGTCACTTCCTAATGATGATTGCGTTTTGGTGAATGAAAATGGTGATTTTGGTTGCTAAGAAATGATTTTCCTCTTTGATAAGGCAGGAGGTCCCTGCCTAGTGATTAATTGAGTGGAAATCTGACTATTTGATTTTATTTTTAATTTTTAGAGCTGTTATGTGTCTTCAATATGGGCTTTGATGGTCTTAAGTTTAGCTGGTCCATTAATTCTTGAACGATTTCATTATTGGTTTTGCCATAATTCTCCATAATTTTCAGCAATTCCTTGATACCTTGAAGATCTTGGGCTCTTGATATTGATGGGGAATCTTTGAATTTCCAAAGGTTTTCTTCATTGGAATATTTATATTCAGCTTCTTAAAATTGAATGTTTATTAATAATTTGGTCTTCTTTTATTAATCATTCCCCATAGGATCCAAGAAAATGGTTAATTGGCCATGGTGGAGGTGATTAATATTTTTAATGTAAGCTGTTTTTTTTTAAGAAATACTTGATTGATAATTTGCTTCTTTGTTAAGGCAGGAAGTCACTTCCTTCTGAGAGAAAAATGAAATAAATAAAAGAAGAAACTAATGATAAATTTTATGGATGATACTAATACATTTTCAAAGAAGAAATCTTGATTTTGTTGATTTTATTTAGAGTTGAACTCCCCCAAGTGGGAAAGGTAAGTTTCTTTTCAGCAACATGGCCACAATAAGGGCGTTGAGGGCGTCCAAAAAGGCATTTCTTTCTTCAATTTCTGGTTCTGATTGAAATTCTGACCACCATAATTTTTCATCAATGAATATATATCCATCTCCAACCCATTTCAGTCTTCCTGTTTGGTATGTTGATCCATTCAAACCAAGGTACCATTGGGAAAAATTTGATGAAAATAGAGTCCTCTTCTTGGTAAAATTCCCATTGAAAATGTTTATCCCAGAGTTGATTTTAGAGGTTTCTTTGAATTTCCTCTTCAGTTAATAGGTCTAGGAATTGTATTTTGTTCAAGTTTGCTCCTGGAAGGTTACATAAATATCTATCTTCACATAAAATGTCCTGAGCTTCATCCCCATAAAGATCTTCAAAGGTATTGTATGGCAAGTAAAGGTAGTTGTATTCATTTTCTAAGGTGGATTATGTTTCAGTTTTCCAGTTGCCATTGATAAAGCTCTTCTTGGTTGTTCAATGGTCTGTCCAAAAAGTTTATATGGTATGTTTCTTTCAAATTTTTGTCTCTTTCTTCCGATATTTTGAAGTCTTTTTCTATTTCATGCACAATTTCTTCATCTGAAAGCTCATTATGTTCACTAAATATGACTTTCTTCCTTTTGGGTTTAGATTTAAAAGGATTTCCATTTCTTTTATCATTTCCATCCACCAAAATCTGGAATATTTCTTCATTATTATTAATTTTCTTGTAAATTATGTTGGGTAATTCATCCTCAGATATTGATTATTCAATTTGTCTTTTGAGGTTGTTTGGCCATTTGTGGGTTTGTATATATTGGCCAATTTTATCCCTTTTTGGAGATATGAATAGATCTTGGGTCTTGTGGGTCAACTTAATGATGGTATTGTCACCTTTTGTATTTTGAAGCTTCTTTCCTGGTGTATTTTTGACCAATCTTGCCATATTGCATAAATCCATTCCTCTAGGTGGACCAGTTTCCCATTCAAGTGCTTGAGGTTTGCATATTGGCATGCATAATCTTCTTCCATCAGGCTCTTAATAGCTGAGTATTTCACCTTGCTTGTGAGAAAACTCTAGCCTAATGTTTTTGTCTTCCAGGAAGGGTCTTCCAAGTACTTCATGGACAGATCCTTTTGCAATGAAGAAGTGAATTTGATTTTCTTCACCTGAAGCCAAAATGATTGGAGTGAATTCTGATAGTGCAACCAATGAAGTAGTATGGCCTCCAATTCCCCTAAGGCTCATGTTAATATTTTTTGTTGTGAGTGAGGCTTTGATTGCTATTTCTTCTGGTATGATGTTGAGTTCTGCCCCAGTGTCCACTAATGCTCTGATAGGATATTCTTCCTTTCCAATAAAGATTTCCATAAATCCCAAAGGACAGGCATAATGAATCTTTGGCTTTGGTATTTCTTTGAATCCGAATGATAATATTCTTTCTTGAAGATCCATGGAGTTGTGTGACTTAGCTTTTTATTTGTCTTTTTCTGATAATTCCTGTAATTTCTGGACAAAATTTGTTGACATCCTCAAAATTTCTTCAATGGTGAGGTTGATCTTTTGTTGCATAACTTTCTTAATAATTTTGTCAATTTCCAATTTGGTTTCAACTTGTTTCTTTGCAGGTTTTCTGAACTTCTTTTCTTCTTTGGGAATTTCTTCATCTTTGTTCTTTTTGGCAATATTTTCAATTTCCTCCCCAGGTTGGTCTGGTTTTGGAATATTTGAATTTTGGAATGTGGTAGGAATTATTACTCTTTCTTCTTCTTTTTCTTCTTCAATATAAGTTCCTGGAATAGCTGCTTTCTTCTTTGGCTCTTGATTTTGGGCTTGTCTTTACATCCTTTGTTTGGTCTGCCTTAGTCCAATGTGTGGTTCAAAGGCATAATTGGCTGAGGGAATGGTAGGTGGTTTCCAATTTGACCAATCTTCCACATGTGAAATTGAGGTTGATTTATCTTCTGATTTCTTTTCAGTAGGCTTAACCTCTTCTTCTGGTTTTGGTTTGACCACAGGTTTGGCCATAAATTTCTTGTTGAGTTCTGATTGTTCTTTTGCAAAGCCCTGACTATGTTTTTGACACATTCATTCCCTTCCATAGGTACTCTCTGATAGTTGGGGAATAGGTAAGATTCTCCTTGAGTTCTGACAATTCTTCTGTCCAGATCTTCAGCAAGGTGAGTGCATCTAGTGTCTGAATAGCCTTCTTCCTTGCAGTAAGCCCATTTCAATGGTGGTCTTGGAGACATTTGAGCTGGTATGTATGGTTTATAACTGGATGCAAATGGTGGTACAGGATTCCTTGGCCTATATGGCTGGCTATTTTGAGGCAATTTTTGCTCTTGATTATTATTCCAGTTCCTTCTTGGTGGATTAACTGCTTCTGAAAGGGTTTTGAGTTGATTTAGAACTTCTTTAACTGATTTTTTTGCTCATTTCTTGGTTGAGGTTCTGGTTGTGGGGGATTTTTGAGCTTGTGGGTGAGTCTGTTTACTAGTTTTAAAACTTCATCCCAGCTTTCATCCTCAAATCTTGTTTTCTTTTCTGGAGGTTTTGGTTTAGAAAACTCTTTTTGTTGAATCAGTACCTTGGCCTCCAAGTCTTGTTCAATGTATAATTTCAAAATATCCAATCTTGGTATGATGTAACCTCCATCCAAGGCTTGAGACATAGCTCTGTCCTTGATCATTTCTTTGTATATTTACTCGTTGACACTTGTGGAGAGGCTTGCCAATATTTCCTGAATATGATTGATATCACCTAGGATATATTGGTATCTTTTGAGGTAAGTTATGAATGCTTCATATTCCCCAATGAATTTTCTGTATTGTGTAATGTTTATTATTCCACCTTCTTGTTGAGATTTTGTGAATAATTCAGTGATTGAGGATAATCTGTATCTTCTTTCAGGTGAGACTGTTCCCCATCTTCTTTTCATATCCACTTTTAATTGATCCCAATCAGATGTTTCATATCATGGCATTCCTTCAATATGATACCTGATTTCTTCATCTTTTGTGCAAAATGCTATTTTCCTTGCAATGTCTCTTCCACTTGCTCCTTAAATTTCTGCAATATTTTAAACTTTATTTATGAATCTTTCAACATCCTTCCCATACAACCACAGATTATAATCCTTGGCTCTGATTTTCACTATTGGAGTAGTATTTCTTGGAATTTCTTGATGTAATGGAGTTGGGATTTGGGAAGAAATGTTTACTCTTCTTGGTAAGGTACTTGGTCTTTGTTCTGTATAAGGTGTTGATGTGGCCATGGGTCTTGGATAAGGTGAAGGTGATCCATGTTGCCTTAATGATCTTGGAAGGGTGGTCTGTTCTTCAAGTGGACTATTTTGTGGAGTATAACTTGATGATTTATTTTTCCCTTCTTTTTTTATTAATGCTAGTAGTTGTTCTTGCATTTCTAGTATTTTATGGTGAGGTCTGTCTGTTGAAGACATTTATTCCTGTCCTTCAACAGTCTCTTCATTATGGTTTTCTTCCTGTATTTCTTCAATACTGGGAAGTAATTTTGATGATGAAGGTTTATCCATTTTTGATTGGTTTATTTCTTCCATTGATTTTGGTGTTGAGTCATTTATTTTATTTCTTTAAAGGAGATCAAGGAAAAACTTCTCCTCAACCTTCAAGTCCCTTTTATTGGTTCTTGGTCTTGCAATTGGGAACTTGTAATACTTATTTGATTCCTTCCCTAGTTCTGTTTCTTTCTTTGGTGGATAATAGTAATAGTCAGAGTGAGTTGATGATTTAGATTCTTGGGATCATGGTTTTGGCTGATTTTGATTAATTGACTCCAGTTTTTGTTGTAAAAATGGTATTCTTGGAGTAGTTAAGAATTTTATCAATTGATTGTAATTTAATTGATTTTTATGGAAGTTGAGGTTGTCTGCCACTGTTGGGACACCAGATGTGGGATTAAATTGAGGCAGTACCTGGAGGGGTAAATCACAGGTAACTAGTTTTGAATTGCTAATAACTCCTGTAACCAAGGGTGGCAAGGGTGTATTGCCTTCCCCTCCTAAAATACTAAACAAGATCTTCCTTGGAGATCAAAAACCAAAATAAAATTAGTAAGTGGCTTTAAGACTGCAGAAGACAAAATTTAGCAGTCTCAGATCAGAACTATTCAATATATAATATGAAAAATAATGTTAGTAATTTTGGTTAAATTTTGAGATTTTAATGAAATGCTTGTCTGTATAATTTTTATTTTTAGTGAAATTGGGGTGAGTGGTTTCTTCTTGGTGATATAGTTTTGGTAAGATGAGTTATTTAAGGTTTTCAGGAAAATTTGATGAGTGTTGATAAAAGTAATTTTGTTAAGATAAAGTTAAAATAGAGGAAAATGATTTTTTAAAGGTTTTTTTAAGAGTTGTTCATAATAAGATAAAATTGTATTTGTTAAGTTTAAGAGGTAAGATTCTTTGATATTGGATTTCTTAAAGGGGTAAGTTATTTTTTGAGTCTTTATAAATGGTGTTACTTTTACTGGATAAAATATTTCAATAGAGTAGTAACCCTCATCTTGGGTACTAGATAATTTTTATTTTATTTTTTGATAATAATAAGATTCCACTGAGCTTAGCTACTGGGTAATCTTCAGCACTATACTTCCACTGAGCTTAGCTACTGGGCGAGGAAATTTACTATAATATACTGGACTACCTCCCAGGTGAGGGATGAATTATTCCTATGCCTCCACTGTGCAGAGGATATAATGTGCATGAGGGGAGAATTTGAAATTGGGGGGAGAGAGCCCCTCTATTTATACCTTTTGGGAGCAGAGGGGGCCCTCCATGGAAGCTGTCTTTTTCCACTTTAATTCCTCTTGATTCCATAATGTGAATTTGTTTTTGGTGAGGACTTTTGTTGTTTGGGTCAGGTGATAATTGTTTCTCTGCACAGCCTCCATTCATCACATGATTTTCTTTTGGTGAACTAATTATGATGTGATATTGTTGAATTTTCCTTGCATGCATGGGGTGATTCAATTTTGGCTGGGGAGTTTTGTTGTGCACAGCCACCTTTCTGTCACATGATATATATTCTGCGGGTGGATTCAGTATCACATGATGACGTTGTAATTCCTTTGCATATGTCATATTTAAGGATTGGCAGAATTGGCTGTCTAATTTATGCAGGTGTCATGGTTGTTTTTCCTCTTTTTGAACTTTGAAATAAGGTCAGGTGATAATTCTTGCACTGATTAACTTACTGTTATGTATAATATGATGTAATTTTTGAGTTTGGCACATGCTGTGCATAGTCATGTGATTGAGATTTAATTAGAAATTGTGTACTGCATGCAGCCTGTTGTAAATAGCTTTGGCTTTCATGGGTTGATAACTGGTGTAAATAATTCTGATCCTGTTTTAAGGTTTCAAGTGGGGTTACTGTGGATGTAACATAAGGTACTCCTGGGGTTGTGTTGTAAATGACTTGCAGGAATCAAATGGGGTTTAGCTTTGAATCATGTGACTTTCTATATTGAATCAAAGGTGGCTGTGTAACTAATGCATGTGTAATTTTCATGCTGTATGAGTCCCGTGTCTATAAGGGGGTGTAAAGCTGGTTGGGGTGTGTAATTTTAAAGGGTGGTACCTTCTTTGTTGTAACTAGTCTTATATATGTAACTTGATTTTTACATATGCATAATGAAATTGAATAATTTATTTAAACACATACACTGCCCTTTGGTGCCTGTTCCATGGTTTTATGAGTTGAATCAAGCTTCTTGCAGTAAAATTGACCTTTTTGTGTAAAATTTGAGTGTAAGTCTTCTTGTAGGCTCAATTTACTGCTGTTATGGGGTACTGTGAGCTTGAGCCTGGTGAAAAAAATGGTATGGAACACCACAACCGCAGAACCACTGGATCAGAAATTAAAATAAAAATATTTTTTGGCAATAATTGAAGAAATAATACTATTTTTTATCCTCTCATATGGATTTCCCAGTTTTGATAAGGTACCTGTCAAATATCATATTATATAAATAATTTAACCCCTATCCTTGTATCTTAAGATATTAAAAGGGTATTGGCATTGTTCACTTACATAATAAAATAATGTTTTAATAAGTTGTGAAAAGAATTGAATCCTGTATATCCTTTTCATTATAAAAGAAAAGTTTGTCAAATGTGTTAGAATGTCTTTTAGCTCACTTGTGGCTACAATTTGAGCTACGCTTTGAGGCTTTAATTGTCAAAACTGAAAGTGTGATTGAGAATCTAAGGATTGCAAATAATACAATTCTGAGGCGTCAAATGTCTCCAATTGGTTTTTTACATTCATTCCTCATAAATAGAGCAATAAGGTTCCCCAGATATGTTAGTTACCTCATTGAGAACTTCCTGGTTAGAAGATCATTTCTAAGCCTTCAAACATTAACTCAATCAGATTGTAATGAGTTTTCCCCCCTTTCCCACCTTAATAAAGAGGGTGATGGGAGTAGTACAACAGGTATCCCAGCAAAAAAGGGATTTTACATAAAATATGTTGGAGATTGTCAATAAAATCTTAATGATTATTTGTTTGATAGGAATATTGAAACAACAAGTAACAGTAAATCAACTACAGAGCCAGCCAAAGTGAAATATCTCTTAATGATTTTTGGCCGAATAGGGCTAATTTCATGGAATGAACATCACTAAGGCATGGGTAAAAGAATTAGACAAAGGCAAATACCTCAGATCCAAATATCTCAAACTACTAGTGACTAAGATAGACACAATTTGGTCAGAATTTGAATTAACCAAGAGGAAATCTAACCAGAACTTAGGGAAAAACACCAACAAAAGAGAGATATACAAAATCTCCAGAACCAAGTGGATGATACAGAGAAAATGTGAATCAAATGTTGGGTAGATGGGGCTGAATGAGCCACAAACCCAACAACAGACTATGCTTTTAAGATTCCCAAATACTAGCAACCTCCTTGGGACAAAACAAAAGGATATAAACCTTGGGATCAATGAATTGGAATAGAAAAAGGCCATTTGTACCAGTAGGGGTGAGGAATAACCTACTTTGACAGAGAAGCAATCAAGAGATTCTCAGAAGGGAAAAAAGTTCCAAAGCTATCAGGTAAAGGAGGATATGAGCACTTGGAACCTCCTAACTACATTTATGCACCTAGTATTTTTGATTATTGGATCACTTTGATGATGAACACAGCCTTAAAAACCATGAAAACATAATATATAATGAGATAAAGGTCATACATAGAAGGACCCCCTTTTTTTTGTTAACGAACAAAATTAAACAGAGGTGAAGTAATGGCACATGGGTATGGTAGAATAATATGTATTTTGATAATGAAAAATATAAAGTGGATAAAGATCCATATGAGTGGCTTTTGAGACAATGTTGCAATTCTCTGTGGAAGACCTCAAAAAAAGGGAACTCTTTCCAAAAAGGATATTGAAACTGTTTAAAGACAGTTTAATACTGGATAGTTGTAGATCAAATTACCCCATGTGACAGCACCCCAGGTTTAGAACAATGTGTTCCAAAGTGCATGCAGCTAATGGTATTGCTTATGTCACTCTCATAGAGCTACATTAGTCAGAACAGGAGCCTACAAGGAACCAAAAATGGAAAGAACCCTTTTGTGCCAATGAAGCCAAAAACACAGTGACTTTTAGAAGTTTGATTTAGACCTCTCCTTGAATTCCACTAAACTCAACCCCATGATTTTAGAAACTGGTTTATTGTCAAATTTCTGTCTTCCACACCTCAACAAAGGGAGCTATTTCTTAAAATTCTATAGATCCCGTTGAAAGACAGATTAATACTGCCACGTTTTAGATCACAATACACCATGTGACAAACAATCAAACAGTCTGAAAGCCATAGCTCCCCACACTCCACCAGAAATGAGGAATCATCAACTACTGAAGGCAAATTCAGATGAATCAAAGAGTGTTACCATGCAGAAATTTGCCTCCATAAGTAGATAAAAATAAAATAAGAGCAATAGTTCAAGGGAAAATCCTAAATTTGAACCAGAGTCCAAGGGTAAATACAGAGACAAAGGGGTTGAAACCTGAAAGAAGGCGAATTTATGCTCCTATTTTGGATAATCAGACAATAATAAAAGAAGCCGGCCCAGATCCAGGATGAAAATGAAAACATAGCTGAGGAGTATTCTTAAGAAGAAGAAAAATATGATTCTGAAAGTATGGCGAAATGCAAAAGGGATGAATCATGTGGAAAAAATTAACTTTTGGAAACATAAATAGTAGATTATGGAGAGGAAAAGTACTTGAAGATACAAGAAATATGGTTGAAGCTGGCATACCCCAAGAAACTGCTTATGAAAAACTCAGTAGCCACACTGAGAATTCTCAGAAATTCTCAGTGACAATTACCAAGGGGATGGGGCACATACCTGAAATCGCAAAAAATCTGTAACGTTTCATTGGTCAAAAAAGTCCCGTGATCATTGAAAAGGGAGCCAGCTTCATTTGAATGGCCAGAAACACTCTGCATGAAAGATTTCTTCAGTGGAGTACAGAATTATTAACCACAAATGTCACGATCTTTACAAGTGCATCAGGGAAGCAGAATTTACTTGTGCCAAGAACCAAGAAAACTATCATACCCCACAGGAAAGAATGTTAGGCTTGAACAATAATTTGTAGCAGTGAACAATGTACAATCCAGGGGCTTCATATAAGGAATGGAATACCAGAGAATGGATGGTATAGACAAATAAACATTACAAATGGCACCTCACATCTGGGAAAGACAGGGAGAATATATTATCATTTGAGGTTCATACAATCCAGAGCCCAACAGGATTCACCTTATGGAATCTGTTAGAGAAATTTAAGAAAGTAAATTCAGAATTTACTCACGCCAAATCAGAAAATTCCGCTAATAAGAGCTTCAGAAATTCATAGGAGTACATTTGCCATTGGTGATGAACCCCTAGGGAGAACTAAAGTCCATGTGGAGAGGCTACCCCAGGCCATGCTCAGGAGGTCCCCTACCCAGCAAGCCTAAAAACCAGCTAAATAATTTTAAAAAAAAACAAAATGAGTTTCTGGAAATGAAGTTCTTGAAGAAGATTATAAATAATGAAATAGATAAAACTATCACTCCAGTCCTAATTTCATGAAATCTTAGTAAATCTAGACTTAGTGGAGCTTTAGGAGCACTGAAAAAGTACACAAAAACTGACAGGTACCGCATCCCAAGGATAATTCATGAATTGGATAAACTGACCAAAAGGAATTGAATGAAAGGCTTTGACAAGAATAGAGTTAAGCCAAACTAAATCCCATTTTTAATTATTCTATGTCACATGGGCACATATTGTGACGTAGAACGCATTTTGGAATCAAACATGTGCCAGCTCATTGACAGAGGATTATGAAAATTTATCAAAAGAAGATATATTAGAGGGATAGATGTTGGTGTGTACTTATGATATACTGAACTAGTCTGAAACATGGTATGCCCATATAAAGTACTTACACAAAGTTATGGGAAAATGTAAACCAATAAACCTCAAAACTTCACTTAGAAATTGAATCTTCTTTGTCAGAAGGAAGTAATTGCACTGTGACACTAATTATCCTTCCTAAGCCTAGCCATAGACAAAGAAACATTGGAGCAAGTAGTTCAGAAGGAATTCACCAATAAGTTGATGAAATGAGATCCATTTTGGGACTTTCTAGCTACTAAAGAGATCATATTAGGTACTTTTCTCACATCACCACAAATTCTAAACTTATGCAGGATGCAGCCCTTCAACAAAGAAAAATAAGGGATTGTGAATCCACAGAAGGCTTCAAACCAGAAATTCATACACAACTGAAATGCTTAAAGCCAGGCATCAAGTTACACAAAAGAGTGCCTCTGTGTCAGCCTGTGACTCATAACAGAGCACTAGCATGACATCCAACATACCATAAATAATGGTATGACAAGTATTGAACAAACATAGTCAATACAGGTAATAAATAAGAGGAAAACAATCCTCTTAAATTAAACACCAACCTTATCGAAACAGAATAAGGAAACCTAGAGGAGAATAAACAAGTCAAAACCCTTATTTTCACCTGCCATCTAACTTATGCATATTTAAGTTATTCTATACCAAACTGGTATTTTTCTTAAAGCTCACATAGAGAGCTACACAATGATATCATCCATGTTGTTGTAACACCACTACAACTGGAGATACCATATGACCTTTATTTCAAAACCAAGACCCCCCTGAAAGTCAAAGAGGGCTTGTAGAAAACTGTACAAACGTATAACCAAATTAAAGATATAAACAAGAGATTTAATTTGAGATACATTAGACCTCTGTATCTCTTAAATTGACTGAGGGATCTTGGTTCAAAGGTTTAACAGCCAAAAATACAGATATTCTGAAAACAAGAAAGTAGACAAACCCCTGTATCTTTGGCATACACTCATACAACTGTACAGTGTAATATACCAAACTGTAGAGCTAATCACGCCCTACAAAACTGTATCATCAGAATACAGATATCTTCCAAATTGGAGAAGATATCTGGCTTGGAAGTTTTTGAAGCCTCATACTGATGTACAAAATTACATCCAAAAACTTAAAACCCTTATAACTTTTGCTATTTGAAAGAAGGGTAAACATGAAGCATACCAAATTGAAGAGCTCATTAAGCCCTTCAATTCTGTGCTCTTGGTTTCTTGATATCTCAAAAACTGACTAAGATATCTTGGTTGGAAGTATTTTGACCAATACTGGCCTGTACCAAACCTGTACCAACCAGTACTGTCTTGATACTCAAAATAATGGTTGTTTAAAGCTTAAACCCGCCCAGAATGACTAATATTGATCATACAGACACCAGAACAACGTCACCCAAGTGCTGACGTGGCAGGTGAAAAGTTTTTTCACCCTGTATTGATCCAGAATGATCATTTGTGGTTCCAAAACCACAATTCTGCCTCTATTGACGTCAGAATTGATGATCCAGAACCACAGACTGACCATTGGAGTTAATATTTTCACTCCTCTGACGTGTGAAGAGTTAATAACTCTTGACAGTCTTGAAAGATATAAAAAGAAGGGTTTTTTCCTTCAAAACCCATCATTCTTATCTTATTTACATATATTCCTATGTGACAAAACTGTTATCCATCAGTAGTGTCCTTAGAATTATTAAAAGATATAATTAAAGCATAATTATTGTAGTACTTCTTTACAGTCAAAGATATTAGAGTATTGCAACCCAGGTCCTCAATAGACTCATCACCACTGCTACCACGTAGCAGTAGGACCTGAAGAATTAAAATTATTTATTATTTGACGTGTCACAGTCATAATACTAGCTTGTATTTACACTTTATAGCTACTATATAGACTCACCCTGACATTTTGGGGGCCTGGCCATGGTTTTTCAACCTTATTGGACGTGTTTTGAACTGAATTAGGCGTAAAAATTCAGTTATTTAAAAGGTATTTTACTAACAGTGAGTAAAATTTCTAATTTATTTTATTTCATATTATTATCATTTTTTTTAGCATCATATATTATATACACAAATTTCTTTTCCTCCAAAAATATATATTACAAAATATTTTTGTTGAGAGTAAGAGTACAAATCCTCTTTTCCATTATATTGCAATAATTTCCACGAAATTTGATAATAATACAGCAGTATTATTTAAATTTCAATATAAATAATAATATACAAACAGTATATTATTTATTTTACTATTATTTTTCACCAAAGTGCGTGAAAATTAATATAGAAACATTTATTGATAAATAATTAATAAATATTAAGTAATAAAATAATTTTTTATTATTTATAAGGAATATTTTAATTAAATATTTCCTTTAAAACAAGACATCACTCAAATTGACGTGAAAACTTGTAATTAATTGATATTAAAATCAATATCAAGTGTTATAATAGATATTATTTATAATATTTATAATAACAAATCAAATTTATTATAATTTAATAAATTTGACGTGTTTATATAAAAACACAATAATATCCAAGTGAATCATTCACAAAACACTTGGATATTACAGTTTTCACTTATAAAACATAAGTGGAAAACTCAAAAAACTGTTATTTTTCAATTAAAAACATATAAAAATAAAAAAAATAAAAAAAATAAAAACATAAAATACTTAAAAAATTTAGAAAAATAACAGTAGAATTGAATATAATCATTTTGTTTTATCATAAAATACTGATATACAATCTGAAATATCTTTTCTGAATAGTGGAAAAAGACTATATTCCATTAGAAACCCAGTCACAAGGAAATCCATCTGTGACAGCCTCAGAAGACAGAGAGGTGCTGCCAAAAACCAAGGGCAAGCAGAAAAGACACAGTGAAGTGACAATCAACTCAAAAGATTGGACACCAATAGCCGTGCCAAGGGCCAAAAAACCCAGAAAAGCTCCAACAAAACCAGTTGGATCACCAAAACAAATTGAAAAACAGAAAATCACTGTTATCAACCCAGTTGTAAACTCTAAAGGCAAATTGCCAAAGAGTATAGATCATAAATTTGTACAAGGGCCTGCTAAAGGTAAATAAACCTTGAAACATACAACATTTTTCATTGTCTGTCATTTCTTAACATTGTTAACATGACACCTCCACTTCTTAGAGATCTTGGATTCCCAAGAAATCAACCAGAACACTGGCCAAGAAGACACAGAGGAAGAAGAACTGGAGCAAATGACCAGCAAAGGACTTACCATCAGGGAACTCCTACCCAAGGTCTTATTCCAAACAAATTCAACCCAGAAGTCCAACCAGGAGATTGGAAAGATGCAGAACAGGTCCTTCAAATACACAAACTGCTGAAAGACCTCTTCACATGGAGCATGGACAACAAAATGTTCACTATGGCAGCATCATGGGCAGAAGTGGGGATAACAACTCAGAAGATCTGTCTCAAGAAAATGGCTTGGATGGAGCTTATGACAGAAATGCAAGGTTGGAATCCCAACAAGAATTTCAAACTCTTAGAAGAAAGAGCAATCAGAATCAAAGAGAACCAGGCAGCCATACAAGCCATAGAGAGATCTTGGCACAAGGAAGAGCCCAGTCAGATTCAGGTACCCCCAGAAATGGAAGGAGAAGCCCCATCTTCCCCACAACAATCCAACAGTTCCAGGCCTTACAAGCCAAAGGAAACTTCATCCAAGGCTCCCCAACCATTACAGGTAGTTTCCAACAGGAGAAAAGGAGCCCAAGGGAGAAACAAAACTTCTTTCAACCAGAGGAAGAAAGAAGCAGACCCATTGATGAAAAAGCTGATGGACTTAGTCCAAGAAGTACACAAAAGCAAAAAATAGTTGTACCTACAAATAGTGTTGATAGTTCTGACTAAATTGATCCAGAATTAATAACTGAGACTACAATCCACACTCATGAGTTTGAAAACAAATTCACATGGACCAAATTGGCCCAATTCATGGATTGGACACATGAAACCTGAGGAAAAATGAGGACAGAAGTGGAAACATTGAAAGAAGAAAATGCTTTCCAAGCAACAGTCATAAAAGACTTGAATACAAATCTAGCCAAAATTTGAACAGAATTTGAAAAAACTAACAGACAGTTGAATTCAATTCTAGAAGAACAACAAACTGTGAGGAGAGATCTGAGGAGCATCCAGCAGCAACAGGATAGCTTTGATAAAGAAATTGATTACCTCTATGACAGAGAAGACAATCAATACCCTCCAACACAAGGTCAACCCACTACCTCTACAAAATTGAAAGAAGAGGATAAAGACTATGACCAGGAACCTGAATATCAGATTCCAAAGTTAAGATCAGAGTCAATGTACCAAGATGGGGAAAATCTCAGCTATTCAGAGAAACAGGCACTAAAACAGTTACCAGAAGTAACAAACTGGCCAAAGTTCTCAGGAATTGGGGAATATGACCATATGGAAATCATTGACTATATTGATGGACTCTTTGTTGATGTCCCAAAGATACCAGACTACTGGATCACAACAAGACTTAACACAGCATTCAGAGGCCATGCAAACATATGGTACACTGAGATGAAAGAAATACATGGCAGGAAAAGCTGGCCATGGTGGAGGAACCAGATGATACAAAAGTATAGCAATGGTAGTTGGATCTGGCAAAAGACCATGTCCTTTGAAAGTGATAGATACTCCACAGAAAAAGACTCATATGAATGGTGTCCCAAACAAACAAAAATACTCAAAGCTATTGACCCCAATATGACAATAGAAATGAGAAACCATAAACTCCTAACAAAATTACCAGGAGATCTAGAACATGCAGTCAAATGCAGATGCAACAACATCATCAGCATTGATGACATAGCAAAGGTCATACAAGATGTGAGAAAAAAAACCTTCATAGGAAGGTACACATCCTATAAACCAAACTTCAAAGACAAGAGGTCTGAAGTTAAAGAGACAAACAAAGAGAAAGGGAAAGAACCCCCAAAAAAGAAATATGTTTGCCATAACTGTGGATCACCAGACCACTATGCCAACAATTGCACAAAACCAAAAAAGAAAATATATGCAATTGATGAAGAATCAGAAGAAGAACAAACAGGTGACAAATCTGATTCTGACAGTATGGGAAATGGTATGAGAGCAGAATCACAAAGTGAACTTGATACCATAGAAGAATACATAGCGGAATGCAATGAAGAAAGTTCACTTGACATACAAGACATTGAATTAGATTCAGGAATACCACAAATAACAACAGACAAAGAGATCTGTAAGCACACACAGAATGAACAAACATTCCTGGTAACCCCAAATAGAGGGATGGGATTCATTAATGGAACACCTAAAAAATTGACAGTTTATATTGAGAACTGTAAACACCCAATGATCATTGACACAGGAGCAAGTTGCTCCATAGTAGGAAAAGAATACTTAAAACAACACTTCCCCAAATTGGAAGAGGATATAATCCCAACAAAAGCTAGAAACTTTAAAAGTGCATCAGGCAAAAGGCACTCACTGGGGACAATAATCAAAGAGATAATTATCCCACACCAAAAAGGAAATATCAGACCAGAACCTGAATTTGTAGTTCTAGAGAATGCACATGTACAAGGATTCTTACTAGGTACAGAGTACCAAAGAATGTATGGTATGGACATTTGCAATAGTAAAAATAGATATCTTACCATAGGTACAGACAAAGAAAAAAAATTTTCCTTTGACATAAATCATATAACAAATGATAACACCCTGAAAGAACTAGTGGAAGAATTCAAAGAAGCCCAATATGGCACTCAACTCACCAGGAAAATGAAACTCAGCTTACTGAAAGTATTGAGGAAGCATAAAGGAGCTTTTGCAATAGGAGATGAACCACTAGGAAAAATCAAAGGACATGATATAGAATTATATCTGGATGTAGAAAGACCATATCCACCTTTGCTTAGGAGACCACCATACCCAGCCAGCATGGAAACTAGGAAAGAAATTGAGAAACATATCAATGAACTCCCAGAAATGGGGGTCATAAGGAAAATAAGACAAAATGAGATAGTAGAAGTCACTACACCAGTCCTTATAACTTGGCATGATGGTAAATCCAGACTATGTGGGGACTTCAGGGCTTTGAATAATTACACCAAAGCAGATAGGTACCCCATCCCAAGGATACCACATGCACTAGATAAGCTAGCAAAAGCCAAGTTTATTACAAAAATGGATTGCATGAGAGGCTTCCACCAGAATGGGGTGAAACCAGATTCCATCAAATTGCTAAGAACTATATGCCATATTGGCATATATGAATATACTAGAATGCCATTTGGCATTAAGAATGCACCAGCCCATTTTCAGAGGATGATGGATACCATATTTCAAGATGAAATAATGGAAGGGTGGATGGTAGTGTACATTGATGATATCATAATATACTCAGAAAAATGGGAAGACCATGTGAGGAAAATTGATAAAATATTGGGAAAATGTACACCAATCAACATGAAAATATCTCTTAAAAAATGTAACTTTGGACAGCAAGAACTGCTAGCCCTAGGACACAAATTTTCAGGTTTAAGTCTAGCCATAGACCAAAATACAGTTGCTGCAGTACTGAAGAAACCAGTACCAAAGAACATTAAAGAAATGCAATCTTTTTTTGGCTTTGCTAGTTACTACAGGAGCCACATAAAAAACTTTTCACACATCACAAGTAGCCTATACAAACTGTGCTCAAAAGATGTAGTCTTTGAAATTACCAAAGAAAGAAGAGATGCATTTGAGAAGATAAAATATGAACTGACCAATGCCCCTGTCCTAATGATGCCTGATTTTGAACTACCATTCAAACTATATATAGATGCAGCATGTAGCCAAGGACTAGGAGCAGCACTACACCAGAGGCAACTTGTGGATGGAATACCCAAAGAAGGAGTAATTTGCTATATATCAAGACAACTGAAAGACTCAGAAGCCAGATATGGAGCTACTGAGACAGAATGTCTCTGTTTGGTATGGGCATTAGAAAAACTCCATTCCTACTTAGAAGGAGCAGTATTTGAAGTTTTTACTGATTGCACAGCCCTCAAATCACTGTTGAGCATGAAGACAACAAACAGACACATGCTTAGGTGGGAAATATCCATACAAGAATACAGAGGGAATATGACTATCATCTATAAAGAAGGGAAAAGTCATACTAATGCAGATGGTCTAAGCAGGTGGCCACTGAAGAATGACCAAGAGAATCCAGCATATGACCCAGAAAATGGGGCCAAAATACCCATACAATGCATGGAGATAGATAGGAGAAAGAACTTCAAACTATCAAACTGGGCATTAGGGAATGACCCATCAAACCCAGCACAGAGCTATGGGGAGAGCAAAGAGATACCCATACTGGGAATAAGCTCCTCTAATCTGAATACAGAGTTCTTTAGCATAGTACAATCATCATACAATAAACACAAACAGTGTAGTATATTGATACAACTATTAAAACAAAAGTACAGGAGTCCTGAACTAGAGAGCCAATTGGAAGAGCCATGGCTCAAAAACTTCAAAGAGAATAGATTTTTTCTGATATATGATCTACTATACCATAGGGAAAAACACACAAGTGCCCTGGTAATAATAAATAGAGAACATATTTCCCTGATACTACAGGAATTCCATGAGTGCCCATACATGGGACATATGAGTGAAGAAAGAACTGAAGAAAGAGTCTTTAGCACAGCTTGGTGGCCAAAGTGGGAACAAGACTTGAGTGAATATATCAACACTTGTACCAGATGCCAAAAAGCCAACAAAGGTCATGGCAAAAGATATGGATTACTCCAGATTATAGAGGAGCCCAAACACCCCTGGGAAATAATAAACATGGATTGGGTGACAGGCCTGGTCCCTGGAGGGAAAGACAGCTTTAATGCATGCCTAGTAGTGGTAGACAGGTACAGCAAAAGTTTCAGATGTCTCCCCTGTCACAAAGAGGACACAGCAATGGACACAGCCATATTGTTCTGGAACAATGTGATAGCAAACTGTGGAGTTCCAAGAATTATAATTAGTGACAGAGACCCTAAATTCACATCAGAATTTCGGACTAATCTATATGAGATGCTGGGAACCAAACTAGCATTCTCCACAGCTTACCATCCACAAACAGATGGTCTAGCAGAAAGAATGATCCAAACATTAGAAGACATCATTAGAAGGTTTTGTGCATATAGCATGTAATATAAAGACAATGAGGGATATACCCATGACTGGGTAACCCTCCTACCAGCTGTACAATTGGCATACAACACAAGTATACACTCAGTGACAGGAAAAACCCCTGCCACATTAGAGAAAGGATGGAACCCACTACTTCCAGTAGACAACTTGAAGAAGAACCTCCTCTGAGTACACCCCACAGCTAAAGACTTCCACACAATGTGGAAAACTGCCTGTGAAAAAGCAGAACAATGTGTGGCTGAAGCCAAATTATATAACAAACAGAGACATGATAAAAGTCACCAAGAACCTGATTTCAAAGAAGGAGACCAAGTTCTAATCTCAACTCTTAAATTCAACAATCTAAGAGGACCCAAGAAGATGAGAGACTCATTCATAGGACCATTCACCATTATTAAATTAATAGGAAAGAATGCAGTAGAGGTCAACCTGACCAAAGAGTTTTCTAGGAAACACCCAGTTTTCCCTGTGAGCCTGGTCAAACCTTATCATCAAACAGATGAGGAGAAATTCTCTGACAGAAAGAAGACAGTCACCCATGAAAGATTGGTAGAGGAAGATGACTCACCTGGACCAGTGAGAAAGATCATTAAAGCCAGGAAAATAAGAATTAATGGGAATGACAACAGGCAATATCTGGTTAGATTTAAGAATCAACCAGCAGATAAAGATAAATGGTTAACTGAGAAAGAGATCCCAGATGGACAAATACACCTCAGAAGATTCAGAGCCTCCAGAAGGGCTGAAGAGTCTCATCAATGATGAGCCTTCTTTTGAGGGAGGGTATGTCAGCCTGTGACTCAAAACAGAGCACTAGCATGACATCCAACATACCATAAATAATGGTATGACAAGTATTGAACAAACATTGTCAATACAGGTAATAAATAAGAGGAAAACAATCCTCTTAAATTAAACACCAACCTTATCCAAACAGAATAAGGAAACCTAGAGGAGAATAAACAAGTCAAAACCCTTATTTTCACCTCTCATCTAGCTTATGCATATTTAAGTTATTCTATACCAAAATGGTATTTTTCTTAAAGCTCACATAGAGAGCTACACAATGATATCATTCATGTTGTTGTAACACCACTACAACTGGAGATACCATATGACCTTTATTTCAAAACCAAGACCCCCCTGAAAGTCAAAGAGGGCTTGTAGAAAACTGTACAAAAGTATAACCAAATTAAAGATATCAACAAGAGCTTTAATTTGAGATACATCAGACCTCTGTATCTCTTAAATTGACTGAGGGATCTTGGTTCAAAGGTTTAACAACCAAAAATACAGATATTCTGAAAACAAGAAAGTAGACAAACCCCTGTATCTTTGGCATACACTCATACAACTGTACAGTGTAATATACCAAACTGTAGAGCTAATCACGCCCTACAAAACTGTATCATCAGAATACAGATATCTTCCAAATTGGAGAAGATATCTGGCTTGGAAGTTTTTGAAGCCTCATACTGATGTACAAAATTACATCCAAAAACTTAAAACCCTTATAACTTTTGCTATTTGAAAGAAGGGTAAACATGAAGCATAACAAATTGAAGAGCTCATTAAGCCCTTCAATTCTGTGCTCTTGGCTTCTTGATATCTCAAAAACTGACCAAGATATCTTGGTTGGAAGTATTTTGACCAATACTGGCCTGTACCAAACCTGTACCAACCAGTACTGTCTTGATACTCAAAATAATGGTTGTTTAAAGCTTAAACCCGCCCAGAATGACTAATATTGATCATACAGACACCAGAACAACGTCACCCAAGTGCTGACGTGGCAGGTGAAACGTTTTTTCACCCCGTATTGATCCAGAATGATCATTTGTGGTTCCAAAACCACAATTCTGCCTCTATTGACGTCAGAATTGATGATCCAGAACCACAGACTGGCAATTGGAGTGAAAATTTTCACTCCTCTGACGTGTGAAGAGTTAATAACTCTTGACAGTCTTGAAAGATATAAAAAGAAGGGTTTTTTCCTTCAAAACCCATCATTCTTATCTTATTTACATATATTCTTATGTGACAAAACTGTTATCCATCAGTAGTGTCCTTAGAATTATTAAAAGATATAATTAAAACATAATTATTGTAGTACTTCTTTACAGTCAAAGTGTAAGATTTGACTATGAAACTGATGATAATATTACTATTAATCAACAGTACTATGTCTATTCTTATGAAATATAATAGTAAATAATTATTATAACCACAATTAAATAATTATAAAATTATTTCTTTCACGTGTTATACACTACTAGTCATTATAACAGTGAGCAGTAATTGTCTACAAGAATCAATTACAATAAGAATTTAATAATAAAAACTTCTTTATTAAAATAATAAAATTGTTTTAATATATAATTATCTTTTACAAAAATAATTATAAAGATAATCCTTGAAGAAAACTATTACTATAGGAAAACTTTAAGAATTAAAAATAAATGACTCATTAATACTCCAAAGAACTTATTGATAGATAAGAGTAGAGAAATTTGACGTGGAATTGTGGATTTAAGGGATCAAAAGGATTTATAACAGTATTACAACAATATATAGTTGTATTCTATGATTTCATGTCTTTCTGGTTGATTCTGAAAGATTTAAAACACTTAAGAATAGTTTTAACTAATACTTACTTGTTGGTAATAATGATTTAATAAATTGATAAGATGATGATACGGAAAAAACAGCAAGAAGAGGCTTCTTTTAAGTCAACAACAGCTCACAGAGGCGTGCCATGCAGCAAACTGAAAAACCAGTGAGTGAGAAAACAATAAAACGTTTTGGATTAATGATTGCATCATCGGTTGTCACGTAAGATTATCATAATTACTTAATTGATGCTTTTACGTGACTACTAACCCCAATATCGTTAAGAATAAAAGGAGTAACAACAGTAAATCTTCTTTTATTCCAAAATAATCATTGATTTCTCAAAGTTATCAATGTTATTGCCAATTTCATCACAGGTTTTAATTACTGTGAATTTTTGAAGATTCAGTGTTTCACATAGAATGGTCAAAAAATGGACTGTAAGTAAAACTTTTAATTTTACTAGTAAAACTGTAATTCGTTTTGGTTGTACCATAGATAATACAGTTCTTCATTGGTCCTGAAAGTTTCAGAAAGATTCATTAAGAATTGTATTTTTAATGAATTTTTGAAGTTTTTACCTCATTTCTACGTAGAATTGCAAATAGCAGTATTTTGCTGGTTGCTATGAGGTAAATCAATGAATATGGATCCCAAAAGGGTTTTAATTACTCTTTTAGGGTCTAGTCATGGAAAGTAATCAAGAATTGACGTGGTTACAGGAGCCTAAGTAGCTTATTACCTCCTTGGCACGTCAAAATAGCAGGTTATTTGCTATTTTCTTATGATTACAGTAGGTGTAACTTGGTCACCAAGTTCCCAAAGAGTTTTAGTTTACCAATTGGGCAAAGATGAGCCATGGATCCATGCTCTGGAGCTATCCACGCCTCTGAGGCCTCAGAAGTTGGGTACCCTGGCTCTCTTTGATGTCTTTTGTCCCCCTTGCCTAATTTTTATGTCAAAATAGTAATTTAAGCTTAAAGTGAGATATCAACTATGGGTTTACCAAAAGTCCATGTAAGAATACCATGATATTAAGTGCTCAAAACATGCATAACACTATTCTTAGTGTATATGTAACATGGGATTTCTCATTTTCCCATTATTTTGGCGTGAAATTAAGAAAAACAAAAATTTTCACGGATCTTTTATGTGGTATTGATGATGTGGTATTGAAGTATTTTCCATTTTACCACCTCAAAGAGTTAATTTGAGCTTATTCACTCTATGGAGCTACCCTAGGTGAATTTTGGTGTAGAATCCAAATCTGGTCTTAAATCCATGGATTTACTTACTCAAAAAAAAGTTATTCATCTTTCCTGAAATTGAAAATGATGAATTTTGGATATATGCATGACGTATGAGTTATGCATAATTCAAAATTTCTTTTTAAGATAATTATGGCCTATTTGGGTATGTAAATTATACCTCAAGGCTCACATTCCCTCCCACCAAAAAATAAAATTGTACTACAATCTTATTAGTGATAAAAGAATAAGGCCCCAAAGGGGGTTAATGTCCACTGTCCAACCTCTTTACATTACTCAGATCAAGTAATTTAAAGCACATTTATAGACATATTCAGGCTTGTGGCCTTCTTTCATGTCTAAATCTTCTTAAGAGTTTATCTAAGTCAGGTATTTCTGATTCTGCCATCCATTCATCTTCATGTACTGGATTTTTATATCTGACAAGCTATTCTCTTTGATTTTTACCCCTAAGTCTCCTTTCTTTAATGACTTTGTTTATCTTTTTGTCTTCATTCTGTTCCACAGGTGGTACAGTTAAAGGAGTTGGGTTTCTTAAAGGAAACAATTCTTTATCAGCTGGTTGATGAGGTTTTATCAATCTGACTGGAAATGTGGGGTGTTTATTTTCTAATTCACCACTCAATTCCACTTGAACTGCATTGGTTCCATGTAAAGCAACAATAACAAAAGGTCCTACATAAGAATCTTCAAGTTTCTTTGGGCCTTTGATATTATTAAAATTCAAGGTTGAAACTAGAACTAAGTCCCCTACTTTGAAGTCTGGTACTTTATGACTCTTGTCCCACTTCTGTTTTGCATAATCAAAAGCATCATCCATACTTTGTTTTGCATGGTGTTTTACTTTATCAAGCATTAATTTGAAGCTGGAAGCTGTAGGATGAATGTCAATCAAGTCTTTCCTCAGTGTGTCTGCTGGGAGTCTTGGATTCCATCCTTTTTCTAACATAGCAGGAGTTTGTCCTGTGGAAGAATGGACTGATGTCTTGTATTCCAATTCTAATGCAGGTATCAGAGTGCACCAGTCATGGGTAAAGCCATCTGAGTCTTTGAATTCTAATCCATAAGCACAAAATCTCCTGATCATGTCTTCTAAAGTTTGAATCATCCTCTCTGCTAGCCCATCTGTTTGAGGGTGATATGCTGTAGAGAATGATAACTTAGTCCCAAACAATCTATGAAGATTGGTCCAAAGTGCAGATGTGAACTTGGGGTCTCTGTCACTTATGATATTCTTAAATAACCCTGTATGAGAAATAACTCTACTCCATAAAAGAAGAGCTGTATCCATAGCAGTGTCATCTTTATGACATGGTAAGAATATGGGAGTTTTGCTATATCTGTCTACAATGACTAAACAAGCATTATAACTTTTGTCACCACTTGGAGGAAGTGCTGTGACCCAATCCATGTGAACAACTTCCCATGGGGATTTTGGTTCTTGAATATGGATCATAAGTCCAAATTTCTTGCCTGTACTCCTGTGTGCTTTTTGGCATCTGTCACAGGTATGGCAATATTCAATGGTTTCTTTTCTCCAAGACGGCCACCATGCACAATTCTTCACTTTTTCAAGTGTTCTGTCTTCTGACAGGTGCCCAGAGTAGATAATATCATGAAATTCATGAAGAATGGTATTGATAAGTAATCTACTGCACAATGTCATAACACAAGAATGTTTTGTTCTGTGGTAAATGATTCCATCAAACAAGTGAAATCTTTCCTCAGAATAGGAATTCTTCCAAACTTCATCAAGTGCATTAACTAAAGATGTATCTTTGCAGTCTTTATCCAATAAGGAAGTCAAGATATGGCAATTCTTGTCTTGTTCATAAGATTCTCTGACCTCCTCAAAGAATTCAGTCCCAATATCAGTTATGTTAATTCCTTCAATTGGAATCTGTGGTTCAGCTTCCAAAGGTACATAAGCTGGGTTATCAGGAGTGTTGGCTAAAGCCCATCTACTAAGTCCATAAGCATTCTTGTGAATGTTTCCTGCTTTATGAACTATAGTCATGTTTCCTCTATATTCTTGAATGGCTATTTGCCATCTCAACATATGTCTGTTGGGAGTTTTCATGTTAAGAAGTGATTTCACTGCATTACAGTCAGTTATCACTTCAAAAACACTGCCATCAAGATAATAGTGTAGTTTCTCAAGTGCCCATACCAAACATAAGCACTCCATTTGGCTTGCACCATATCTGGCTTCTGTTGGTTTGATTTGTCTTGAGATATAACAAACTGGTCCTTCTGTAGGTTTGTCATTAATAATTTGGACTTGATGTAGGGCTGCCCCTAATCCATCTCCACATTCATCAATGTACAATTTAAAAGGAATATTCCAGTCAGGCATGAGGAGTAAAGGTTCTTCTTTAAGGGCTTTCTTTATCTTCTCATAAGCTTTAATTCTTTCTTGTGTCATCTCAAATACAGTCTGTTGATCACAGATTCTATAGAGTGACTTGGCTAGAATTGCAAAGTCTTTCAAGTGTTGCCTATAGTAACTAGTAAATCCAAGAAAAGACATCAGTTCTTTTTTATTCTGGGGTATTGGCTTAAGTAGTACTGCTGCTACTTTATTTTTGTCAATACCCAAGCTTAAACCAGAAACAATATGTCCTAATGCTTTGAGCTCTTCAAAACCAAAATTGCATTTCTTAAGTGAAATTTTCATGTTCACTTCTGCAACTTTATGAAGTACTCTTGCAAGTCTTTCAAGGTGCAAAGACAATGAATCAGAACATATGATAATATCATCAATATAAATTATAAGCCATCCTTCAGACAATTCTGTAGGAAAGATGGTGTTCATCATTCTTTGATAATGAGATGGAGCATTTTTAATGCCAAATGGCATTCTAAGATACTCAAAAATACCACAGTGAGTGATAATTCTAAGTAATTTCTTAGCTTTAGGCGTCAAAACATTTTGATGGAAGCCTTTCAATGCATCCATTGATGTTATATACTTGGCTTTAGACAATTGAGTCAAGGTTTCTTGAATTCTAGGTATTGGATACCTATCTGGAACTGTGTAGGTATTCAATGCTCTGAAGTCTCCAACCATTCTTGACTTATCATTATGCCATGCAATAATAACAGGTGTTGTCACTTCAACTTCCTCATTATGGCCTACTTTCCTTAGCACACCAAGTTGGATCAACTCTTGGATATGTTTTTCCAAGGCTTCTCTAGCTCTGGGACTGGCTGGATAAGCTGGTCTTCTAAGTACTGGAGGATATGGTCTGTCAATATTAAGAGTAATATCAACTTCATGTCCTCTTATAGCGCCTAATGGTTCATTATCAGAGGCAAATGCATTTTTATATGTGTATAACACATTAATAAGCTCATTCCTCATCTTTGGTGACAATGATTGATTAATTTGTGCTTCAACAAGTTGATTAGTCACAAATTCATCTTTGTAAGTATCCTTGACAGAAGATACTACAGATATCTGTTTCGGCATATTGGAGAAAGCAAATTTTTGTCTCTTGTTATCTCCAATTGTGAAATATCTGTCTTTATGGTTATTTATATCAATACCATAAATATTTAAGTAATCATTTCCAAGAATGATGTGCTGAGATGTGCAATTATCCATTACTGCAATCTCAGTTTTCATTCTTACACTTCCTGCTGGATGTGGGAATACAATATTAGTGTCCAATATGCCCAGGGGGTACAAATTGTTACTGGCACTACTGAATTGTACACCTTCTATTGGTAATAGATTGTTTTTCCTTTCAGGAAGTATAATTTGGAGATAATCTTTGCCCACACAAGTGCAAAATGCCCCTGTATCCAAATTTACTTTGGCTTCAATATCACTCATCAGAACTGATGTGATACAGGATGCCCCAGCAGTATAACCCTTTCCTCTAGCAGGTTTTGTTTTACACATTCTGGCATCTTGGATATTGATCAGGTTGCAGCAATCCTCACTGTACTGTGGCAAGTGGGTATGGACTTCTGTGACCTCAAAGAAAGCTGAAATTTTCTCAATGGGATAGTCCTCCACTGGTGTATCTTCAGAGACTGCAGAATCTTGATCAGACTCCTCTTTCTCTTCAGTACACTGAATATCTTCAATGACTTGAACTTCATTGATCTTTGTCTTCTTAGGACAAGTGTTGGCTAAATGTGAAGTACTTCCACATTTATGACACTTCAAGACAGGTCTTTCTGGTCTTCTTTCCTCTCTAGGAATCTTTGAGACTACTTTGGACTCTATTGGGTTTTTAATCCAAGTCTTACCAATTCTTGTCCTGGTAATGATATCTTCCATAGCATTAATGTAGTCCTCTGTTCAACAAGGTTCCACACATCTGCTTTTGATAGCATGTTCCAGTTCTCCTCCACACTTTCTTAATATTTTCATATTAATCATAGTGTCAGACATATCTGGGTGTAAAGCAGATAGTCTGTCTTTTTGTTTGAAGAACCAAGTAAGTGGTTTGTCTTTTTCTGAGTTAAAAATGGCACTTTCAAAAGCATTTTCCATTTTAAACCTCCAAGAATTATTAGCCCATTTGGTAATCACTTCAGATTTCCACCAAGACCAGTCATGTTTACCATGATCAATCCTCATTTTGTAATACCATTTTTTTGCAGTTCTGGTAAACAAACAGTGTAATTTTCCCACTATTATTTCATCAGGTATATTAAACTCTTCTTGCAACATATCAATAGTCCTGATGAATTCAATATGGTTGTATTCTCCTTCACCAGAGAATGTTGGCCATTCTTCTATTTTGGGAATATCTCTTGCAGAGTAGGCATTTTCTCCCAAGAATGGTGTAAGACTTTCTTTAACAGAGAGTTTTTCTTCAGTTAAAGGTTTAGAATGTCTTGGCATATGTGGTTCATGATTCTTATGAATTTGTTCCACACTTGCAATTATCTCATTCTTCAATTTTTGTCTTTCACTGTCACTTTTTGCTAAATGTATAGCAAATTGATTGGTGTTCTCAACTATCTTCAAGACATGGTCTTGTAGAATCTTAAGTTGATCATTCATTTTAAAAAGATCTTCCATTTCCTCATGTTGAACTTGGCACATGTTTTCAATTCTTATGCAAGAATTGGTAATTAAGTCAAGTTTGGCATTTGTCACTTGGTGTAAGTCAATGTATTTCTTGTCATTTTTCTTTAATTCAACTATATCTGATGCAATTTTAGTTAACTTGTTATCAAGTTTACCAATTTCTACATGAATACTAGTTTGTACACCAATTATTTGTGTGGAAAGTTTCTGTTCATCCTTTCCTGCTCCTTGGCTGTGAATTCCATCAGAGTTCTGGCCATATTGAAGACACTGTCCACGGCTGAAGGCTCCAAGTTGGGGATCCTGTACCCTTGTGGGTAGGGTTGTGCCAATTGGCTTTGCCTTTTCCTTTGCCTTGATGGTTCCTGGGACCTTTCTGCTTCTTCTGAGGTCCCTTGGGCTTGTCCTTGGACACTTCTGGAGCTGGTTTGGAGCTGGTAGACGCCACTGGTGCCTCTGTCTCCAAAGCTGGAGTAATTTCCAACTCTTTCTTCTGGTCTATGGATAAAAGACTTTGGTTCTTCAACCAATTCTTTATCTTTTTGACCTTGTATTTGCAAGACAGGGGGCTCCATCCTCCTAAGAGTTCTATGGTCTTCTCCTGACCCAGAAAGCTCTTGATGTGTAAGTAGGAGTTCATGGCCCCCTGCCAAAGGCTTGGGCAGATTTCCCACTCCTCTTCCTTGGCTGCTCTGAACCAGTTTTTGTACTGGCATTGATATATTTCTATTGCTGCCACCTGAAAGTGGTTCAGCCCTGGAAATATTACCATAAATCAGTTCAGGCTCTGAATTCACGTCAAAATCTGTTGGTACAGACCTTGGGGAATGGGGGGCAACTCTGGCATCCTCCAAATGTGTCTTTCTTGTGGAAGACTTGGCACTTCTGGATTTGGTCTTGCCTCTTCCTTGTCCACATCCATCTGGTTGGACTGAATAGTTGCTTCCATTTCTGGTATGCACCATTTTTACGTCAATTTAAGGATAAAGAGTAAAAATAAAGATAAAAACACACCTTTTGCTGGTAATTTATTCTTTTCAGAATTAAATAAGGTGCCTCTTTTAGCAATTTGCACCTCAACACTGTCTTCAGTTTCTGCTTCTGAAGATTCAGGACTATTGATGTATCTTTTACTGAGTCTGTTACCAGCTGCACAGTATTTGATTAAAGACACTTAAAGAGAAAAAATATGATAAAAGAAATTTTTTTTGTGTTTGAAGATATTTTTAAAAGATTTTTTATAAATTTTATTATTTTTTAATATTAAAAAAATTATTCTTTTTAAAGAAAAAAAAATTAAAATTTAAGATTTTCAATGAAAATTAATTCAGAGTAACTCAAAGAATAATTTGATAAGTTTTTGGATGTGAAAAAGCCATGTGTAGAACAGTATAAAATTAAACCAAATTCCTCAATGAAAAAGATTTCCAAAACAATTTCAAAAATAAGAATTATTTTGACTTTAAAATGAAAGAAAAAAATATTAAATTAATATATTTTAGAGCTTAAAAATATATTAATTAAGGGTACAAGGTTCAAAAAACACGGCCAGGCCCCCAAATGTAAGATTTGACTATGAAACTGATGATAATATTACTATTAATCAACAGTACTATGTCTGTGCTTATGAAATATAATAATAAATAATTATTATAACCACAATTAAAGAATTATAAAATTATTTCTTTCACGTGTTATACACTACTATTGATTATAAAAGTGAGCAGTAATTGTCTACAAGAATCGATTACAAGAAGAATTTAATAATAAAAACTTCTTTATTAAAATAATAAAATTATTTTAATATATAATTATCTTTTACAAGAATAATTATAAAGATAATCCTTGAAGAAAACTATTACTAGAGAAAAACTTTAAGAATTAAAAATAAATGACTCACTAATACTCCAAAGAACTTATTGATAGATAAGAGTAGAGAAATTTGACGTGGAATTGTGGATTTAAGGGATCAAAAGGATTTATAACAGTATTACAACAATATATAGTTGGATTCTATGATTTGACGTCTTTCTGGTTGATTCTGAAAGATTTATAACACTTAAGAATAGTTTTAACTAATACTTACTTGTTGGTAATAATGATTTAATAAATTGATAAGATGATGATACGGAAAAAACAGCAAGAAGAGGCTTCTTTTAAGTCAACAACAGCTCACAGAGGCGTGCCATGGAGCAAACTGAAAAACCAGTGAGTGAGAAAACAATAAAACGTTTTGGATTAATGATTGCATCATCTGTTGTCACGTAAGATTATCACAATTACTTAATTGATGCTTTTACGTGACTACTAACCCCAATATGGTTAAGAATAAAAGGAGTAACAACAGGAAATCTTCTTTTATTCCAAAATAATCATTGATTTCTCAAAGTTATCAATGTTATTGCCAATTTCATCACAGGTTTTAATTACTGTGAATTTTTGAAGATTCAGTGTTTCACGTAGAATGGTCAAAAAATGGACTGTTAGTAAAACTTTTAATTTTACTAGTAAAACTGTAATTATTTTTGGTTGTACCATAGATAATACAATTCTTCATTGGTCCTGAAAGTTTCAGAAAGATTAATTAAGAATTGTATTTTTAATGAATTTTTGAAGTTTTTACCTCATTTCTACGTAGAATTGCAAATAGCAGTATTTTGCTGGTTGCTATGAGGTAAATCAATGAATATGGATCCCAAAAGGGTTTTAATTACTCTTTTAGGGTCTAGTCATGGAAAGTAATCAAGAATTGACGTGGTTACAGGAGCCTAAGTAGCTTATTACCTCCTTGGCACGTCAAAATAGCAGGTTATTTGCTATTTTCTTATGATTACAGTAGGTGTAACTTGGTAACCAAGTTCCCAAAGAGTTTTAGTTTACCAATTGGGCAAAGATGAGCCATGGATCCATGCTCTGGAGCTATCCACGCCTCTGAGGCCTCAGAAGTTGGGTACCCTGGCTCTCTTTGATGTCTTTTGTCCCCCTTGCCTAATTTTTACGTCAAAATAGTAATTTAAGCTTCAAGTGAGATATCCGCTATGGGCGTACCAAAAGTCCATGTAAGAATACCATGATATTAGGTGCTCAAAACATGCATAACACTATTCTTAGTGTATATGTAACATTGGATGTCTCACTTTCCCATTATTTTGGCGTGAAATCAAGAAAAACAGAAATTTTCACGGATCTTTTATGTGATATTGATGATGTGGTATTGAAGTATTTTCCATTTTACCACCTCAAAGAGTTAATTTGAGCTTATTCACTCTATGGAGCTACCCTAGGTGAATTTTTGTGTAGAATCCAAATCTGGTCTTAAATCCATGGATTTACTTACTCAAAAAAAAGTTATTCATCTTTTCTGAAATTGAAAATGATGAATTTTGGATATATGAATGACTTATGAGTTATGCATAATTCAAAATTTCTTTTTAAAATAATTGTGGCCTATTTGGGTATGTAAAATATACCTCAAGGCTCACACAAAGATATTAGAGTATTGCAACCCAGGTCCTCAATAGACTCATCACCACTGTTACCACTTAGCAGTAGGACCTGAAGAATTAAAATTATTTATTATTTGACGTGTCACAGTCATAATACTAGCTTGTATTTACACTTTATAGCTACTATACAGACTCACCCTGACACTCTGCTTAGTATTGAAAGTGAGCCATCCCAACCACTACTTGATAGGATCAGCATTTGAAGCTTATACAGATGGGAATGCACTCAAACCCCTACTCAATATGATAAATAAAAACAGGCACATTTTTTGATGGAAAATAGCCAAAAAAGACTACACAGGGAACATTAATATAAACTGAAAAGATGGGGAATGTCACAAAAACTAAGATGGCCTGATATAATGGACACAAACAAATTATAAAGCTAATCCTCCTTGCAATTCAAAAAAGGTGACCAAAGTCTCCACAAAATTCATGCAAGTTGGTAGAAGGAGACTCTTCAAAAAATCAAGCTAGTTTTTGAAAAGTGATGGGACAAATTAAAGCAGATGGTTTCACTCAGAAATGAAAATTGTCACTGTTCCAATTATACATTACTACAAGCTCCATTTTAGTTCTTATAAATTTATATTTATGTGGGAAAATTCAAGTTAAATAAAGTATTCCAAGGGGTTTAATCCTAGAACTTGCACTGCTAAATTTGACTCCTTGTATTTTTATTAGATTTCTTTCACATTCTGGTATAAGGTTTTTCAAATAGTTTTTAACAACTTATATGGAGTCTTCTCCTGTGTCTTGATTTATCTTTTCCTCTTGATTCTTTAGAAAAAAAAACTTATAATTCCCCTTGCAGATGTATACCCCATTCCTTTAGCAGGTTTGTTTTTATGCAGTTTTGCATTTTGTATATTTGTAAGAATGTATGAAATGCTACACCTTGTTGTAAATTTGATTTCAAATGAATTACTACATAGATTACTTTGATACCATTAGATTGAGAATTGAGTATGTTGATTTAATCAAGTTCAGCAGCTTCTTATTATTCAGTATCTTCAACAATATCATTCATTTTGTCCTTTTCAAGAAAATTATTGGCTAAGTTCCCAATACAACATCATTCAGGGATTTTTTTGTTCTTAGTTCTATTGGGATTGAAAGATTGTTTTAGTTTGTCTTTCTCAATAAATGGGTTATATTGTGTTTTCATTTCCACATTTTCCCATGTGTTTCCAATTTTGGTGTGTGAATATGTATTCTAATTCATTAATTTACTCTTCTTTGGAGCATGGTTTTTTGAATATGCCTCTCATAGAACATTCCCATTCTACCCCACACCCTTTGAGAATGTTCATATGTACCCTTTTCTGTGACATCTTTGGATAAAATGCATTAGTCTTTCAGCTTGTTTCAAGAACCAAGTTAAAGGTTGATATTTTGATGGGTTAAAGAATGAGTTCTCAAATTAGTTTTCTACTTCATACCTCCAGGCATCATTTTACCACTTGGAATTGATTTCATTTTTACATCAAAACCACATTATTTTTCCATTTTTTGTGTTATGTCATAATACCATCTTTTTTCAGATTTCTCAGATGAATGAAATGATTTATTTCCATCAATTATAGTTTTTTTCATGATAAAATACTAATATTCACCAGTTGTATCTCTTATTTAACTGTTGAAGTTAAAATGAGATTTGGGTTATTCATAAGAAATTATCATTTTTAACCCATAAATTTAATCTCTAACAATGTTTAACTTTTTCATCAAAAATATTTGTTTCATGTTTTCCATTGTAATCCATCTTTTCTGTTGAAATTTTCTCTTTTGGAATTCAAAAAATGATTAGATAGGGATATACCTTGAATATAATGATAAATCTAATATCTATTCAAGTATGAGCTAGTTGAATCTGAAAATCTACTTTTTGTTATGTTTGGACCACTGTTAATTTTAAGAGGTCAACCAGAATTGCTATTTTGCCCAATATCCCATTATATGTTTTATCTTTTATTATAGCATACTGGCTAAGGTTCATATATTTATTCTTACTGCTATTTAATAGTGAATTGATTTATGGAGAAAATCCTCATCATATGTAATTCAAAAGACATGAGGTTAAACCCATGAGTATGTGAACTGATCATGAAAGTGCATGGATCCTTCTTATCTCACAAATTTTTGGGCTTCAAGGTATGCTGGAGGATATTAATATATCAAGGTTTTTATTGAAAAAATAATGGTGTGTGTTATTGTACATTTTCACACATTGGGTTCTGAGATAATCACAACTTTATCTTTTTTTATACTTACTTTAAGATTATAATTTCAATTCACATGATTAAAAAAGGTTTTTTAGTTTTCTTTTGCAAAGTTTTTGGATATTTGGTAATACCTCACTAGGTCACAGTATATGGAATGACTTGGCTTAGAATTTTCCATACAGCCTGTAAATATTTCACGAGCTCTATTCAGCTTAGCTTAAAGCCATTGTATGGCTTTGAATAACTAGAAGGGCAAAATTCACACAAAAAGTTGGTACCATGGTAAAAAGAAAAAAGGAGCTAAGGTACCCGGTTTCTTTTCCCATCTTCCAGTGGGTAAATAATATTTAGCTCCAGAACTAAAGAGTTTTGAACCTTTTTTAGGCTTGACCTGAAAATTGAAGGTTAAAGTGATTCATTTCTCTTTGAGAAAGGGATTACAAGATTCCAGAGGGTAAATCCCTACACGCAGGATTGTAAGCAAGGCTTCAAGAGCCTTGAGAGATTAAATCATTCTAAAATCAAAGTTAAAGGAGTTAAAACCTGATACAAAGTTAAAGTTCATTTTATATTCTTATGTTTTTGTTGAAAAAAGCAATATTGTTTCTATAGAACCATTCCAATTCGTTTATATAGTGACTTTGATTCTATAAGAACCATATATAATTTTTACATATATTGTTACTGTAACAATACCCCTTTGTCACAACCATGAGTTTGAACCTCCTCCTTGATGGTTGCGGCAAATCAACCTGGAGCCAATGGGCCACGTCATATCTTTTATGGCCAATTGGCCCCCTTGGGTGTTCTATGGCATCCACTCCATAACACCTTCCGATGGCCATTTTATGGCCTCAACCATCTTTTATGGCCTCAGGCCATATCCTGCCGTCATTGGCCAATTCCCACTTCACCAACCCCCAGGCCTTCATCTTTGATTTTGGGCCTGGGGGGTCATTTTGTCTTCTAGGGGCCTCCAGGCCCCCTAACCATCATCTTTGGATTCAGGGCCACCCCTTTCATTCATGGGGTTTTGGCCTAAATGGCCTTTTTGGGCCATTTAGGCCCCCTACGGCTCCTATGGTCCGTAGGCCATTTAGGCCCCTTTTGGCCTAATCCAATGAGGCCAAAAGGGGCCAAAGGGGCCAGCCACCTAGGCCCCAAGGACAGGTGGGTCCCAAACCACAATTGGGCCCACCTGAGCCATTCTTGGCCATCACCTCCTTGGACCCAAAAATGACCAAGAACCTCATGGACACCTTTTTGGCCATAAATCCCGTAGGACCCAATTTTGGCCATGGACAACCATGGACCAATAGTTTCAGCCGTGACCTTTGGCAACCAGCAGAGGCCACCAGATCAGCTCAGCCCGTCTTTCCCCTCAATTCCAGGGGATTTCCTCTTTTCCTTCATACCGTTTGTACTCAAGGTTGCAGGCATGGTGCATATATGGTATTATATACCATTATGCACCATTTTTGCTCAGCAATCCAATGGTGACGTTTTCAGGATCCAATTCCACCTTCCCAACTCAAGGTCTCAAATCCCAACGCCCATTTTGAAGGAGGATTAATCAGCTCATCAGTCTGACAAGATATGGCAGCAATCAGAAGACTCTTCAAGGATCCAAACCACCTGTATCTGCAGGAGTTGGGTTGGAACAATTCATTCAGGATTATTCAAGGACAATTCTCAAGAAGTATTACATCATTTCAATCAGTTGTCAAGGCATCAAGTATTCAATACTCCTTTGGACAACCCAATTCACCCGTACAGGCCTCATTGGATCAACCTGTATGGTCTTGGCCCAATTGGGTCATTTCATATTGCACTTTGAGAATTCCATCACACAGTTCAATTTCATGATAGCCAGAACTGTATTTCCCAATCCGGACAATACATCCATTGATCCACCTTCCAGGATCAATCTTTCAGTTTTCACATATACCAGCTACCTTTCAGCACCTGGGGACTTTTTCCCCAGTTAATTAATATATTGGATTTATTTTTGTCTCTATTTTCTTTTACATTATTAAAGTTAATACTGATAATCTTAAGTCAGTCATTAGCACCTTTTCTCTTTCTTTCTTTGCCTGTCAGTGGATATTGGTGGTCATATCCTTTACTAATTCCATTGTTCTTTCTGGCAGGTTGAAACAGTGAATTGAGGATTCACTTGGTTGGCTTCTTGGCTTTTGGCTTTCTTTTATCTTTGGCCTCTGGCTTCATTCTTATTATTCTTTGTTATCTTTGGCATATTTGTCCTTTCTCTTATTCCTGCTTAAGAAATATATTCTGTAGTATTTCTTATCATCTTTTGGAGCCCTCCAAGTGAGTTCTTAATTCCTGAGTGCCAGGCCCTCTTGCTTCCATAAGAGCCCCTGTGACACCCTTATGATAAAAAATGTATTAGTATATTTTGGTTTTATTTTTATTTTGTACCTTAAGCATATAAAGAGGAAAATTCTGCTTGAGAATGATTCCTCAGAGGTCTTAGAAATATAATTTTTTACAAATAAATTGAAAACAATTCCTTGTTATTAGATATCCCACATAGAAGTAATTACAAATTACTTTGAGTATTTTTCATGTTGGTGAAGCCCAATCCACTAATTAAATTCCTTTCTAATAGTGACTTCTCTATCAATTGAACCTGATAGTATTCCACTAACTTTTGAGTTTTTCAAAATTACTAATAATTAGACTGGAAGCCATGCTAGAGGCCCCAGGCAAACAAGTAAGTTTCCTCCCAATCCACTTTTGTTTTTATCAAGTATTAATTCTTTTGTAAGAATTATCTCTCAAAAGTCTGTTTGATTTTTTATTTTAGAAATAATAATATTAACATTTATGAGTTGTTGAATTATTTTCTTAACTGCATATCATTGGCTCATCAAGAGATTTTATATCTCTTATTATTATGACTGTATTTGTTTATAATCATAACAGAATAATGAGAATTTATCATAATTATTAAAGAGATTTATTATCTTGAAATTATTTGATAGTTGACTCTTCTTTTTTTATGATCATTTTTATCATTTTATTAATTTGTCATTAGAAGAACTAATTATATTCTATTTTCCACTTAGGATAGTCAGAGTACTCTTTATTTGGACTAATATCATCAAGATTTCGATAGAAACATATTAAACCATTACTGATAACCCCAATCCCAAAAGGAAGGATATTATCAACATGATTTGCTAGATGATTCCCCAGTAAAATCCTCATTGTTTCCCAAATGCTTTTGTGTACATAATAAGGAATATTAAACTTGATTGCGATTTTTTTTCATCATGGCTATGCTTTTTTTTATGGTTGAAACAAATTTTTGATTCAGTAAAATTTCAAAACCCCACTTGAAGTCATATCCTCTTATGCCCAATGCTTTTTTGATTCAAAAGGCTGAGCAGTTTTTGAATTATAAAAGATTTTAGATTGGGATTTTGAGAGTTTAAGGATGAGCCAAAATGAAATATCTAAAAATTTCATCAGCTTGTAAAAACTAGAAGTATTCAAATCAAAACTATGCTCAAATTTGGGATGAACTGGTGGATATTGTTTCTTTTTAGGTGCCAATACTTCTAGTTTATTACCAAATTGATCACTACTGACCATATCAGATTGTTCAATTCCCCTCTTTGGGTCAGAGTTGATGTTCAAACTAATCATGTGTAGATTCTTTCGGCCCTTTCAATTGATTGAAAATCATTATGAAGATTTTTTGAGAAAACGTATTAGATCCATCTGATCCCCAATGTGAGTGACAATTATGGAAGAAGATAACAAAATTTAGAGAAGATTTTACATTCTTTTTCTTGTATAATTTTTTTCAGCAGCCTAGTGGTTTCAGTAAATCAAACTCAACATATTATTAGTTTATTCTTTTTAACGCAATCTCAAAATGGCACAAACTGGGTAAGGTTAAGGCCTTAACTGAGTTCAATCATTAGTGCATATTCTGGAGTAATAAGTATTTGAAAACCGTAGGCCCAGCAACTGAAAGTTCCTGAAAATTCAGAGTCCCAAAATCTTGTATTATTATTTATTTCAATAATATTGCATATGAAAAGCTGGTTTGGATGAATAATTCTGCTAATATTCATGGTTGCATATTATTTCATATATTTCAAACTCCATCCCATCTCTGTGAGAAATTCAATAAGATTTACTAGTGAGAAGCCTAAAAAAAGTCTTTTTTATTGCCTTTGACCCCATAAGGTAGAAAATAAGAGAAGACCTCCATTTAAATAATAAGAAGCTAAATGGTCTTTGTTGTGAAATAAAAAAATAAAAGCAGTATTTTTTTGGAATATGTGAATGTCATGGTCCAAGTACTAACTACACCAACTTGAATATCCCCGATGGAACTCTCTTCCAACTAGACTCCCAAGCATTTTGGGGGAATGGCCATGGGACACATTTATGGAAGAATGTCACTCATATCTGTCTTTTTCTTTATTCCAGGTCATGAAACAAAAATGGGAAGTGCATGACTCAGATTATAAGTACTATCATGGATTATTGGAATAGAGTTTTAAGCCCCTGAAAAGTTCTAACAGACAGTTAAAGTACAAAAATAATTACCCAGGAAGATACTTTTATTAATTTTAAAAAGGGTGTAAGTATTAAGATTGCTTTGTTGACACCATACTAGAAGCTGCTTAAGACCATAGAATCTTGCAATGGTGCGCCAAATTGCACAAACAGGTCACCAAGGATGTGTAGATACCAGGCAAATTTTATATTGAAATTTGTGTTACATGAAATAATACTCTGGAAATTGGATTTAATTTTACCCTGGTGAATAATAATCCTTAGGTGTGTGGTTTAAATACAGGCTTGCATCAATCGAGGCTTGATTAGCTTTTTATGGCCACAAAGATAGACTGATTGAGCTCTGAAACTTGAAAACCAATTTTTAAAATCCACTTGAATATCCCTTGAAATCTCTTGCAAGTATTATGTTGGAAGATTAATTCAAACTGTAGCTTTTACACTACTTCACTGATAATCTTATTTATTTAGAAAACAATAATCCTTCAGCCCCTGAAGTAACTTCTGAAATATCTTTCTTTAAAATCAATTTCTGAAGAAGGTCTCCCATTGAAAACAATCTTGGTATATTGAAGATCAAAGTCCTCTAGAGAGTATGACCATTGGACATCAGGAAAAAATATAAATAAATGTGTATATAACTTCTGCATGCTGTAAGAAGAAGGCAAATAAATAAGCAATGAGAAAAATCAGAGTTATTGACATGCCTCTGTCACATTAAATCTATACAAGAGTGAATTATTAATGGTTCTTGTCAAGGTATTTCTATCAATTAGATTGAAAAAACTGTGTACAACCTATCACTAGTATGGTGATTCAAGTTAGTTAATTGAAAATAGATAAAATGCTCTATTGTTAGAAAATAAGGGTTATGATGACTCCACAGAGCACTTTGGTTGAATTAATTGATTCTTAATTAAAAATTAGGATTACTGTGAGAATTAGTATATTGCAATTTTTTAAGTATCATTCTGAATGCACCAATTCCTGGCCACATTATTATCATTGAAGAATACTGAAGCAAGATTATAAATTCCTTTTCCACTTGAAAAGGTACTGTTTTACTCTTTTTATTCTTAAAGGGGCTCTTATTCTCTAAAATTTTGTGAAGAGTTACAGGTTCACTCTTTAGGCTGAATCAAGGCTTTATACCACAGTTCTTATTCCAGTATCTGGAAGAGTTCTCTATGATCCCTTCATAGTTATAATTAGCTATATGGTACTATTAATGTCCTCAAATGAAAGTATGATATAACGACATATTTTTCCGAAAATTGTAAATATAATTAATTTTAATATAAATAAACTTAATATTAAGCAGAAATTATATAAGAAAAGTGAACATAATCAGAAATTTGATATTAAAATTCCAAAAATAATATCATCAAAGTTATTTATTATATAATTAATGTGATTAAATGGAAATTATATTGATTCAAATATGAAATATCTACCAGAGACACTCATATTTTGTTTGAATAAATAAGAATAAGCTATAAACTAGTTGAAGTATTAGTTATAAACCAGGAATTATAACAATATTTCTAAAAACAATAATAAGTTAAAAAACAAGAAATTGATGAAAAACTCACTTATAAGCTATAATTTGATAAAAAAACAGAAAAACAGGGCAAAAGAATTAACAAATGATAGAAAAAATTCATAAATTTCCAGAATTGAGAATTAAGCCATTTTTCAGTGTTTTTGTGGATATTAAAAAATATCTTTTGTCAGAATCTTATGAGAATCAAAAAATTACTGAAGACTGAACAAATATGATCAAATTCAAAACAACTTACTTATGCCTAATTCTTTATGGTTGTGTATACATTTGTAACTATAAATGGAGGTTAAAATTAAAAATTTAAGAAATCATTCAGCTTTTTTAAAAATGATAATATTCTGTTTCAAAAGCATAAATATTTGAATGGAATCAAAAATAGGCATTTTTGGTTGAGCCCAGATTATTTTTTGTGTATAACCCAAAAACAACATAATAATTATATATTTTGTTATCAAAAGGAAGAAATGATCATATTTCATAATTTTTTTCTTTGGGATTGTTATTCCAGTCAATTATTTCTTGAATCAAACATTTAAAATATTATTTTTTCTTATGGGTATTTCATACACACCTCATATTCTTACAGTATCATGATTTGTGGTTTTGGGAGCAAATAAAGTTATTTTGTATTAATGGAAGGTTAAAAAACTCTTCAAAATCCCCATCAGTACATTAGAAACATTGAAATGGTGATTCAAGGACTGATTTCAGCTATAATGGGAAGGGATAAGCTGGAAACTACCAATACTGAATGTTACAGGTCTGGTATGGAACAATATTCATCAAAAAACATTCACATTGTATATTTCAGTAGCTATTGTGGATATCGAGAATTTAATGCCACTTGATTGAATGGAGTTATTGGCTCTTTACTTTTCTATGCTTCATGTTTAAGCTTCTCAAAAATAGGAGAAGCCAAAGGGGTCTGAAGATCTTTGCTGTATTTTCATTAATCAGTATGTGGCTTCAAGAAATACCAAGCCACATATTTCTGTTAATTTAGGGTATATAAGAATTGAAATTACACAAATTTTCAGGGCTTTATTACCTCTTGAACATTTAATGACTTCCCAATGCATCTGTATGAATTCTTAATATTAAACATGGTATTATTCCAATAACTCTCTTCTATAAATCATTCTATCAATCTTGATAAGGAAATTCTAGGGACAAATTAGCTTGAGTCACCTCATATACAATTTCCAAATTTCATTCTTAATTTAGCTCTACTTATTGAAAAATTTATGCACACCCTCTTATAACATCAACGGACTTATACTGTTTAAACCTATAGATATAGTACTTCCTGGGGTAAGAATGTTACTGGAAAATGGATCCCACCATTTTATAGTTCCTATTAATAAACCAGAGCAAATTTTGCTTTAATCATTGGCAATTGAATTCCTGTCAAGCAAACATCAAGCTCCCGTCAAGCAAACATTTAGCACACGTCACACTCTGGTCTTACACCAAATCCTGTGACATGCACCAATATTGGTTCCTGCATGCCTTCAACTGAGATTCCTCACAACCTGATTATCCCGCAACCATCCAAAGGTTGGTAAAAATTACACAAGAACCGCCTGTTTTCACACACACACATCAAAGAGTCCATCAGCCAGTCTTGATGTAGAGAAGAGGTGTGTGAGTTCCCAGGCCATCCATGAGAGGATACAGTCTCAGTTGGATTGACATTTTGTGGGTGACTGGTAGAGCCTGCTGCGCAATACCATGGGTGTGGGTGCCATTATGTATGCGCGTGCGTAAGTGTGAGACATGCCCAAGAAGCCAAGAGCATGTGCGGGGGTAATTTTCTGAAACATACCTGCACAAAGAACTCATCAGGGTGTGTGACCAGCTCCTTGCAACTTACAAACATCCAAACTCTAAGGAACAAAATGTAATGGTCAGGCCCACTTGGATGATGGGTCTACTCCCCTTCCAACCTGACAATGGTGCAGTTGAGTCATTTTATATTATATGATATGTGAGTGTGTGGGTCATTTGATCATTCAAATTGGCTTATTCATACCATACCCAATGTCAAAATAGTAATTTCTTTGTGGCAACATGAAATAATGGGCTTTCCTTGTCACAATGGCATGTCACTGTCACCAAATCTTGAGGAAGTTATTTCTCTACCAAAATTCCTCATGAATCTGGGAGATTTGCATTGTTGTGTCACTATACTTTCAGAAAAAAGTGTAAACTAAATATCATGAAATAATGGTTTTATCATTACAAGCAGTCTACATGAAATCACTTAGTTGTCATACAATCCACAGTGACCTTCTTTTTCTTCTTCAGATATAATCAAGTGTCTATCAAAAAAACCAACAGATTTATAAATATTGAGATGCGGCCAATCTGGTAAGAAAGTCACATCAATATTTAAAGTTATTAAGATGAGAAAGTTATTGTTCAGACTACAAGATGGCTCAAATATATTAAAAATGCTATTAATAATACTGAATTGTTGTGAGTTGCCCCTCAGAAAAAAGATCACAATTTTTCTGATATTTTTGGATTAAGTTGAAAATATATTATTGCTAATATTAATGTTTCAAACTGGAAAATACCAATGTGAGACAATCCCTGAACTGGGATGACTTGTGTATTGCACAGTAGTGGCTAAGCTGATCCCTTCAACTACTTCCCTTGTTGAATGAAAACTCTGTAAGTACTCAACCAGGAAATCATAATTTTGTTGGTCATGGTGGGATGTTTTGTTATATTTTTGTTGATTGAACAGGAAAGGCAGCTGTGATTCAAAAAACTGTTTTATTTCACATGGGATGGATGGGGATTCCAGGAGGACAGAAAGGTTGGAACATCAACAGATATGTTGAAGTAAGGTTTCATATATATCATCTATTGAGAATTTCAATATGTTTTTCTTATTCACTTCATGTGTTTAATCAATGGGAATATATTTCTCTTATTAATTAACGTATAATTTTTGTTTTTTTGGCATCTTTTCAAAGAATCCAATCAAGCCCTCATGAACCCATGTGAATGAGGCTTGTGCTGGGCCCCAATGTTGGAACAGTTCTGGAATATGATCACCAAAACTATGATTTAGTTTACTTTCTGTTTTGGGAACACGTGTTTATTGGAATGGCAGAATTTTTTCCAATGTTCAGCAAATGCGGTCACATCATCCATGGAAACCATCCAACTTGTGGAAATGTTTATAGCACTAATCAAATGTAATGTATTCTTGGTTAGTTCATTTGCAAGTTCTTCTGATTTGCCGATTCTTCCTTGATTATTAGGGGAATGGTCTTCATCTAATGAAATCTGTTTACTGATCATTAAAAATGGAATATAGATGTCCTTTACGAGAGCCCATTCAGCAGCTTTTAAGCTACGATGAGAGGGGGAATCCATGTTCAGGGTACTCTTGTCCATGATGAGGGAATTATGGTATCAGATATGATTTATCGGAGATTCTCCAGAGCCTCACCCTTGATCTGGTGATCATTTAATGCTCGGATATCCAATTCAGAGGGGATGTAATCCATATCATATGAGGGAATCTTGACAGAACCACAAGATGGATGTTGCGTATGAGGGGTGGGGAGTGACTCATTTATTATGTTCGCTGTGACTCTTCTCAGGGAGCAGGACTTTCTCAATGTGATTTGATCAAGAGAGCTGTTGGAGGTCATGGAATCTGAGTCTCAACTCTTGGTGTCTTCAGATTTCCTGTGGGACCTGAAGTATATTTTTGATTTAGACTCCAGAATGCACAATTTGAAAGTTTCATGAGCCTTCAAAATTCCAACTATTAAATTATGAATTATGTCAAGATTAACCATTCTGATTGCATCCCAATATGGAAGGTCTTCAAAAATTGAATATCACACTCCATTTTCAGAGAAAATTGATCTTCTTTGCTGTGATGATTCTCAAACATAGTTTGCAATTGTTGATTTATGATTTTGGTATGAGCATGTGTAGTGAAATTGAGGACCAATTTCTTCAATTTGAGATTTGTGAATAGTGAAAAAATTACAAAATTGGCTGCCTGAATGAGAAAGAAATCCAGTAAGCTTGCACATTTCAACCACATCTTCAATGGCCATGAGGATGGCAACACAGATAAAGGATCCTGAAGGACCTGTTGAGGTAGGTGAAAAATGGTAACCTTGCAATAGCTCTTTGAGCTCCTTGATGAGTGGGACTAGTAGGTAATTCAATTGAAGTGCAGTTGGCTCATTCGGACCAGGGAGGATTCCTGAAACATAGACATTTTTTGGCTTCAATATTCCACTTGGGGGGAGATTAGGACTAATAATCATGATAGGTCTAATTCTGTCCAACCTGGTTTACTTTCCATTTACATTAAACCAGTCCACATAAATCAAGAAGGCCAATGCACCAGGAATGGATAAGAATGCGGAGTAATTGATATTTCTGGTGCCAGTGAAACGTCTCCATACCAATCCATGCCAGATGTCACATTTGAAGGAACCTTTAGATTTTTGGGATTGTTGATTTTGATGCAGAATTTTCATAATCCCACCCCGCTGGAGAAATTTGGAAAGCCAATTTTTGAATTGTTGATAAATGAAATGTTTAGTTGGGATGATTTTTTATTGATGTTGGTTGTGTTTTGGGTGTGGGGTTCAAATGAATTGATGAATTTGCCTAATGATTGTGTGCAAGGGGGAGCATGATTATTTGGGTCATTCTGGCATTGAAAGTGGGGTTTTTCAGTTGCTACAGATTCATTAAGCCCATTAATAAAGAAACATTGAGGAAAACATATATAGTTTTGAATCACTGGCTCCAATTGGAGATGTTCAGAAATGGTACTAAGATCTTGAGGTATATGGAAATGCAGGAGTGGGGTGACCACCTGAGCTTGAGATACTGGACTTGATAAGCAGGTTCACAGTGGGGTTGAGAATGTGTGAAGCCATGTGGGGTATATTATACCTTAATGATAGAATGGCATATATTGTCATTCCAAGGTCTTGTTGGGAAGGTTTGGACTTCTTCTGTAGGGTTTCTGTGCAGTTGAATTGAGACCTGGTGGTGTGGAGAATGTGCTTTGGGTCAATTGAGAATAATCGGCTAGAAAAATTTCATCCAATAGAATTTGTAGGCACTCATATCCTGATGCATCAGTAGGGATGTTTGGAAGATATTTGGGTGCAATGGCTGATTTGAGATTTTTAATGTGCTGTTTATATTGAAAAGGTGTGAAGGCAACTCCCTGCCTATCAGCCTCAGGGGAAGAGTGTGTTTGGGTTGAGAAGTGTTGAAACATGCATATACACATTTAGGAATAGTGGGGGTTGACATTGTTGCCGGATTTGTAAATAAGTTTGATTTTTATATAAATATCTATGGTTGATGTTCAAGTTCTTAGGAGTGTGATTAATTGGGAAAAAAATTAAGTAATTATTTATGAAGGGTAAATGATTTAAGCAAGTTGAGTGTAATATTTGACTATGAAACTGATGATAATATCACTATTAATCAACAGTACTTTGTCTGTTCTTATGAAATATAATAATAAAATATTATTATAACCACAATTAAATAATTAAAGAATTATTTCTTTCACGTGTTAAACACTACTAGTGATTTTAACAGTGAGCAAGTAATTGTCTACTAGAATCAATTACAAGAAGATTTTAAGAATAAAACTTCTTTTTTTAAAATAATAAAATTATTTTAATATATAATTATCTTATACAAGAATAATTATAATGATAATTCTTGAAGAAAACTAATTTTAGAGAAAAAACTTTAAGAATTAAAGATAAATCACTCACTAATATTCCAAAGAGCTTATTGCAAGATAAGATGAGGAATTTGACGTGGAATTGTGGATTTTAAAGATCAAAATGGATTTATAACAGTATTACAACAATGTATAGTTGGATTCTATGATTTTACGTATTTCTGATTCATTCTGAAAGATTTAAGACACTTAAGAATAGCTGTAACTAATACTTACTTGTTGGTAATGATGGTTTAAATGATAATAAGATGATGATGTGGAAAAAACAGCAAGAAGAGGCTTCTTTTAAGTCAACAACAGCTCACAGAGGCATTCCATGGAGCAAACTGAAAAACCAGTGAGTGAGAAAACAATAAACCTTTTTGGATTATTGATTGCATCATCTGTTGTCACGTAAGATTATCATAATTACTTAATCCGTGCTTTTACGTGACTACCAACCCCAATATGGTTAAGAATAAAAGGAGTAACATCTGTAAATCTTCTTTTATTCCAAAAAAATCATTTATTTCTCAAAGCTATCAATGCTATTGCCAATTTCATCACAGGATGTAATTACTGTGAATTTTTGGAGATTCAGTGTTTCACGTAGAATAGTCAAAAATGGACTGTAAGTAAAACTTTTAATTTTACTAGTAAAACTGTAATTCTTTTTAGTTGTACCATAGATAATTCAGTTCTCCATCAGTCCTGAAAGTTTCAGAGCGATTCGTTAAGAATTGTATTCTTAATGAATTTTTGAAGTTTTTACCTCATTTCTATGTAGAATTGCAAATATCAGTTTTTCACTAGTTGCTATGAGGTAAATCAATGGATACAAGTTCAAAAAGGGTTTTAATTACTCTTTTGGGGTTTATCAATGGAAAGTCATTAAGAATTGACATGGTTACAGGAGTCTAAGTAGCTCTTTACCTCCTTGGCACGTCAAAATAGCAGGTTATTTGCTATTTTCTTAAGTTTTACTGTAGTTGTAACATGGTAAGCAAGTTCCCAAAGGTTTTAGTTTACCAATTAGGCCAAGATCAGCCATGGATCCAAGATTTGGAGTTGTCCATGCCTCTGAGGCCTCAGAAGTTGGGTACCCTGGCTCTCTTTGATGTCTTTTGTCCCCCTTGACTATTTTTCACGTCAAAATAGTAATTTAAGTTTAAAGTGAGATATCCACTATGGGTGTACCAAAAGTCCATGTAAGAATACCATGAGATTAAGTGCTCAAAACATGCATAACAATATTCTTAGTGTATATGTAACATGAGATTTCTCACTTTCCCATTATTTTGGCGTGAAATTAAGAAAAACAAAACTTTTCACAGATCTTTTATGTGGTATTGATGATGTGGTATTGAAGTATTTTCCATTTTACCACCCCAAAGAGTTAAGTTAAGCTTATTCACTCTATGGAGCTACCCTAAGTGAACTTTAGTGTAGAATCCAAATCTGGCCTTAAATCCGTGGATTTGCTTACTCAATAAAAAGGTATTCATCTTTTCTAAAATCAAAAATGATGAATTTTGGATATATGCATGACTTATGAGTCATGCATAATTCAAAATTTCTTTTTAAGATAATTGTGGCCTACTTGGGTATGTAAAATATACCTCAAGGCTCACATTCCCTCCGACCAAAAAATAAAACTGTACTACAAGTTTATCAATTATAGAAAAAATAAAAAAGCCCCAAAGGGGGGTTAATGTCCACTGTCCAACCTCTTTACATTACTCAGATCAAGTAATTTAAAGCACATTTATAGACATATTCAGGCTTATGGCCTTCTTTCATGTCTAAATCTTCTCAAGAGCTTATCTGAGTTATGTATATCTGATTCTGCCAGCCATTCATCTTCATATACTGGATTTCTATATCTGAAAATATATTCTCTCTGATTTTTACCCCTAAGTCTCCTTTCTTTAATGACTTTCTTGATCTTTTTGTCTTCATTCTGTTTGACTGGTGGGACAGTCAAAGGAGTTAGGTTCCTTAGAGGAAACAATTCTTTATCAGCTGGTTGATAAGGTTTTATCAAGCTGACTGGAAACGTGGGGTGTTTATTTTCCAATTCACCACTCAATTCCACTTGAACTGCATTGTTTCCATGTAAGGCAACAATAACAAAAGGTCCTACATAAGAATCTTCAAGTTTCTTTGGGCCTTTGATATTATTAAAATTCAAGGTTGAAACTAGAACTAAGTCCCCTACTTTGAAGTCTGGTGCTTTATGACTCTTGGCCCACTTCTGTTTTGCATAATGAAAAGCATCATCCATAAATTGTTTTGCATGGTGTTTTACTTTATCAAGCATTATCTTGAAGCTGGAAGCTGTAGGATGAATGTCAATCAAGTCTCTCCTTAGTGTGTCTGCTGAGAGTCTTGGGTTCCATCCTTTTTCTAACATAGCAGGAGTTTGTCCTGTGGAAGAATGGACTGATGTCTTGCATGCCAATTATAATGCAGGTATCAGAGAGCACCAGTAATGGGTAAACCCATCTGAGTCTTTGAATTCTAACCCATAAGCACAAAATCTCCTGATCATGTCTTCTGAGGTTTGAATCATCCTCTCTGCTAGCCCATCTGTCTGAGGGTGATATGCTGTAGAGAATGATAGCTTAGTCCCAAACAATCTATGAAGATTGGTCCAAATTGCAGATGTGAACTTGGGATCTCTGTCACTTATGATATCCTTAAATAATCCTGTATGAGAAATAACTCTACTCCATAGAAGAAGAACTATGTCCATAGCAGTGTCATCTTTATGACATGGTAAGAATATGGGAGTCTTGCTATATCTGTCTACAATGACTAAACAAGCATTATAACTTTTGTCACCACTTGGAGGAAGGGCTGTGACCCAATCCATGTGAACAACTTCCCATGGGGATTTTGGTTCTTGAATATGGATCATAAGTCCAAATTTCTTGCCTGTACTCCTATTTTCTTTTTGGCATCTGTCACAGGTATGGCAATATTCAATGGTTTCTTTTCTCCAAGATGGCCACCATGCACAGTTATTTACTTTTTCAAGTGTTCTGTCCTCTGACAGGTGTCCAGAGTAGATGCTCTCATGGCATTCATGAAGAATTGTATTGATAAGCAATCTGCTGCATAATGCCATTACACAAGAATGTTTGGTTCTTTGGTAAATAATCCCATCAAACAAGTGAAATCTCACTTCAGAATAGGAATTTCTCCAAATTTCATCTAGTGTATTGACCAAAGATGTATCTTTGCCATCTTTATCTAATAAAGAAGTCAAGATATGGAAATTCTTGTCTTGCTTATAAGATTCTCTGACCTCTTCAAAGAATTCAGTCCCAATATCAGTTATATTAAGCCCTTCAATTGAAATCTGTGGTTCAGCTTCCAAGGGTACATAAGCTGGGTTATCAGGAGTGTTGCCTAATGCCCACCTGCTAAGTCCATCAGCATTCTTGTGAGTGTTTCCTGCTTTGTGGACTATAGTCATGTTTCCTCTATATTCCTGAATGGCTTTTTGCCATCTCAACATGTGTCTGTTGGGAGTTTTCATTTTAAGAAGTGATTTTACTGCATTACAGTCAGTTATCACTTCAAAAACACTGCAATCAAGATAAGAGTGTAATTTCTCAAGTTCCCATACCAATCATAAGAACTCCATTTGGCTTGCACCATATCTGGCTTCTGTTGGGTTGATTTGCCTTGAGATGTAACAAACTGGTCCTTCTGTAGGTTTGTCATCAATAATTTGGACTTGATGTAGGGCTGCCCCTAATCCATCTCCACATGCATCAATGTACAATTTAAAAGGAATATTACAGTCAGGCATGAGGAGTAAAGGTGCTTCTGTAAGACCTCTCCTTATCTTCTCATAAGCTTTAATTCTCTCCTGTGTCATCTCAAATACAGTCTGTTGATCACAGATTCTATAAAGTGACTTGGCTATAATTGCAAAGTCTTTCAAGTGTTTCCTATCATAACTGGCAAACCCAAGAAAAGACATCATTTCTTTTTTATTCTGGGGTATTGGCTTAAGTAACACTGCTGCTACTTTGTTTTTGCCAATACCCAAGCTTAAACCACAGACAATATGTCCTAATGCTTTGAGTTCTTCAAAACCAAAATTGCATTTCTTAAGTGAAATTTTCATGTTCACTTCTGCAACTTTGTGAAGTACTCTTGAAAGTCTTTCAAGGTGCAAAGACCATTAATCAGAACATATGCTAATATCATCAATATAAATGATAAGCCATCCTTCAGACAATTCTGTGGGAAAGATTGTATTCATCATTCTTTGATAATGGGATGGGGCATTTTTAATGCCAAATGGCATTCTAAGATACTCATAAATACCACAGTGAGTGATAATTCTAAGTAATTTCTTAGCTTTAGGCGTCAAAAAATTCTGTTGGAACCCTTTCAATGCATCCATTGATGTTATATACTTGGCTTTAGACAATTGAGTCAAGGTTTCTTGAATTCTAGGGATTGGATACCTATCTGGAACTTTGTAGGTATTCAATGCTCTGAAATCCCCAACCATTCTTGACTTGTCATTTTGCCATGCAATAATAACAGGTGTTGTCACTTCAACTTCCTCATCATGGCCTACTTTCCTTAGTACACCAAGTTGGATTAACTCTTGGATATGTTTTTCCAAGGCTTCTCTAGCTCTGGGACTGGCTGGATAAGCTGGTCTTCTAATTACTGGCGGATATGGCCTGTCAATATCAAGAGTAATATCAACTTCATGTCCCCTTATAGCACCTAATGGTTCATTATCAGAGGAAAATGCATTTTTGTACGTGTATAAGACATTAAGTAGTTCATTCCTCATTTTTGGTGACAATGATGGATTAATTTGTGCTTCAACAAGCTGATTAGACACAAATCCATTTTTGTAAGTATCCTTGACAAAAGATACTACAGATTTTTGTTTTGGCATATTGGAAAAAGCAAATTTTTGTCTCTTGTTATCCCCAATTGTGAAATATCTGTCTTTATGGTTATTTATGTGAATACCATAGATATTCAAGTAATCATTTCCAAGAATGATGTGCTGAGATGTGCAATTATCCATTACAACAATCTCAGTTTTCATCCTTACACTTCCTGCTGGGTGTGGAAATACAAGATTAGTGTCTAATATACCCAAGGGGTACATATTGTTACTGGCACTACTAAATTGCACACCTTCTATTGGTAATGGATGGTTTTTCCATTAAGGAAGTATAATTTGGAGATAATCTTTGCCCACACAAGTGCAAAATGCCCCTGTATCCAAATTTACTTTGGCTTCAATATCACTCATCAAAACTGATGTGATACAGGATGCTCCAGCAGTGTAACCCTTTCCCCTAGCAGGTTTTATTTTACACATTCTGGCATCTTGGATATTGATCAGGTTGCAGCAATCCTAACTATACTGTGGAAAGTGGGTATGGACTTCTGTGACCTCAAAGAAAGCTGAAATGCTTTCAATGGGATAGTCCTCCATTGGTGTATCTTCAGAGACTGAAGAATCTTGATCAGACTCTTCTTTCTCTTCAGTACACTGAATTTCTTCAATGACCTGAACTTCATTGACTTTTGTCTTTTTGGTGCAAGTGTTTGCTAAATGAGAAGTACTTCCACACTTATGACACTTCAAGATGGGTTTTTCTGGTCTTTTATCCTCTCTGGGAATCTTTGGGATCATCTTGGATTCCATAGGGATTCTAGTACAAGTTTTACCAATTCTTATTCTGGTAATTATATCTTCCATTGCATTAATGTAGTCCTCTGTTGAACAGGGTTCTACACATCTGCTTTTGATAGCATGTTCCAGTTCTCCTCCACACTTTCTTAATATCTTCATATTAATCATGGTGTCAGACATATCTGGGTGTGAAGCAGATAATCTGTATTTTTGTTTGAAGAACCAAGTAAGTGTTTTATCTTTCTCTGAGTTAAAAATGGCACTTTCAAAAGCATTTTCCATTTTAAACCTCCAAGAATTGTTTACCCATTTGGTAATCACTTCAGATTTCCACCAAGACAAATCATGTTTTCCATGATCCATCCTCATCTTGCAATAGCATTTCTTTGCAGTCCTGGTAAACAGAGAGTGTAATTTCCCCACTATGATTTCATCAGGTCTATTAAAGTCTTCTTGTAACATATCAATAGTCCTGATGAACTCAATATGGTTATATTCTCCTTCACCAGAGAGTGTTGGCCATTCTTCTAATTTGGGAATATCTTTGACAGAGACAACATTTTCTCCTAGAAGTGGGGTAAAACTTCCTTGAACAGAAAGTTTCTCTTCAGTCAAAGGTGTAAAATGTCTTGGCATATGTGGTTCATAATTCTTATGAATTTGTTCTACATTTGCAATGATTTCATTATTTAGCTTACGCCTTTCACTTTCACTTTTTGCTAAATGTGTAGCAAACTGATTGGTATTTTCAACTATCTTCAAGACATGATCTTTTAGAATCTTCAGTTGATCATTCATTTTAAAAATAGAAATATCTTCCATTTCATCATTCTGAATCTGAAATGTACTCTCAATTCTGCTACAAGCATTGGTAATTGAATCAAATCTGGCATTTGTTAATTCACACCATTCAGTATATTTTTTGTCATTTCTTTTTAATTCACTTATGTCCAATATGATTTTATTCAACTTTGCATCAAATTTTCCAAGTTCTACATCAATACTAGATTTAACAAAGTGTATTTCATCAATTATTTGCCTGGAAAAGTCCTGTTCATCCTTTCTGGTTCCTTGGCTGTGAATTCCATGAGAGTTCTGGCCATGTTGAACACACTGTCCACTGCTGAAGGCTCCAATTTGGGGTTCCTGTACCCTTGTGGGTAAGGTCTGTGCCAGTTGGCTTTGCCTTTTCCCTTGCCTTGATGGCTCTTGGGACCTCTCTGCTTCTTCTGAGGTCCTTTGGGCTTTTCTTTGGATACTTCTGGAGCTGGTTTGGAGCTGGTAGACGCCACTGGGGCCTCTGTCTCCAAAGCTGGAGTCATTTCCAGTTCCTTTTTCTGGTCTATGGATAAAAGACTTTGGTTCTTCAACCAATTCTTTATCTTTTTGACCTTGTATTTGCAAGACAGGGAGCTCCACCCTCCTAAGAGTTCTATGGTCTTCTCCTGACCCAGAAATCTCTTGATGTGTAAGTAGGAGTTTATGGCCCCCCTGCCAAAGGCTTGGGCATATTTCCCACTCCTCTTCTTTGGCTGCTCTGAACCAATTTTTGTACTGGCATTGATATATTTCTATTTCTGCCACTTGAAAATGGTTCAGCCCTGGAAATATGGTCATGAATCAGTTCAGGCTCAGAATTCACGTCAAAATCTGTTGGTACAGAACTTGGAGAATGGGGGGCAAGTCTGGCATCCTCCAAATGTGTCTTTCTTGTGGAAGACTTGGCACTTCTGGATTTGGTCTTGCCTCTTCCTTGTCCACATCCATCTGGTTGGACTGAATAGCTGCTTCCAGTTCTGGTATGCACCATTTTCACGTCAATTTAAAGATAAAAGGTGAAAATATAAGATAAAATACACACCTTTTGGTGGTAATTTAGCCTTTTCTGAGTTAAATAAGGTGCCTCTTTTAGCAATTTTCACCTCAACACTGTCTTCAGATTCTGCTTCTGAAGATTCTGGACTAGTGATATATCTTTTACTGAGTCTGTTTCCAGCTGCACAGTATTTGATTAAAGACACTAGAAAAAATTATAAAAGAGAAAAATTATTTTTTATACTTTTTAAAATATTTTTAAAGATTTTTTATAAGTTTTTATTTTTTTAAGATTAAAAAATTATTCTTTTGAAAGAAAAAAAATTAAAATTTAAGATTTTGAATGAAAATTGATTCAGAGTAACTCAAAGAATAATTTTATAAGTTTTTGGATGTGAAAAAGCCACGTGTAAAAACAATATAAAATTAAATCAAATTCCTCAATGAAAAAGATTTCCAAAAAATTTCAAAAAGAAGAATTATTTTATGTTTAAAATGAAATAAAAAAAGTATTAAATTAATATATTTTAGAACTTAAAAATATATTAAGGGTACATAGTTCAAAAAACATGGCCAGGCCCTCAAATATAAGATGTGACTATGAAACTGATGATAATATCACTATTAATCAACATTACTGTGTCTGTTCTTATGAAATATAATAATAAAATATTATTATAGCCACAATTAAATAATTAAAGAATTATTTCTTTCACGTGTTAAACACTACTAGTGATTTTAACAGTGAGCAAGTAATTGTCTACTAGAATCAATTACAAGAAGATTTTAAGAATAAAACTTCTTTTTTTAAAATAATAAAATTATTTTAATATATAATTATCTTATACAAGAATAATTATAATGATAATTCTTGAAGAAAACTAATTTTAGAGAAAAAACTTTAAGAATTAAAGATAAATCACTCACTAATATTCCAAAGAGCTTATTGAAAGATAAGATAGAGAGATTTGAAGTGCAATTGTGGATTTTAAAGATCAAAATGGATTTATAATGGTATTACAGCAATGTATAGTTGGATTCTATGATTTCACGTCTTTCTTATTGATTCTGAAAGATTTAAAACACTTAAGAATAGCTGTAACTAATACTTACTTGTTGGTAATAATGGTTTAAATTATAATAAGATGATGATGTGGAAAAAACAGCAAGAACAGGCTTCTTTTAAGTCAACAACAGCTCACAGAGGAATGCCATGGAGCAAAGTGAAAATCCAGTGAGTGAGAAAACAATAAAACTTTTTGGATTATTGATTGCATCATCTGTTGTCACATAAGATTATCATAATTACTGAATCGATGCTTTTACGTGACTACCAACCCCAATATGGTTAAGAATAAAAGGAGTAACATCTGTAAATCTTATTTTATTCCAAAATAATCATTGATTTCTCAAATTTATCAATTTTATTGCCAATTTCATCACAGGTTGTAATTACTGTGAATTTTTGAAGATTCAGTGTTTCACGTAGAATAGTCAAAAATGGACTGTTAGTAAAACCTTTTATTTTACCAGTAAAACTAGAATTATTTTTGGTTTTACCATAGATAATACAGTTCTCCATTAGTCCTGAAAGCTTCAGGAAGATTCATTAAGAATTGTATTTTTAATGAATTTTTGAAGTTTTTACCTCATTTCTACATAGAATTGCAAATATCAGTGTTTCACTGTTTGCTATGAGGTAAATCAATGGATACAAGTCCACAAAGGGTTTTAATTACTCTTTTGGGTTTATCCATGGAAAATCATTAAGAATTGACATGGTTACAGGAGTCTAAGTAGCTTTTTACCTCCTTGGCACGTCAAAATAGCAGGTTATTTGCTATTTTCTTAAGATTTACAGTAGTTGTAACATGGTAACCAAGTTCTCAAAAGGTTTTAGTTTACCAATTAGGCCAAGATCAGCCACGGATCCAAGCTTTGGAGCTTTCCACGCCTCTGAGGCCTCAGAAGCTGGGTACCCTGGCTCTCTTTGATGTCTTTTGTTCCCCTTGCCTATTTTTCACGTCAAAATAGTAATTTAAGCTTCAAGTGAGATATCCACTATGGGTGTACCAAAAGTCCATGTAGGAATACCATGATATTAAGTGCTCACAACATGCATAACACTATTATTAGTGTATATGTAACATGAGATTTCTCACTTTCCCATTATCTTGGTGTGAAATTAAGAAAAACAAAAATTTTGAGGGATCTTTTATGTGGTATTGATGATGTGGTATTGAAGTATTTTCCATTTTACCACCTCAAAGAGTTAATTTTAGCTTATTCACTCTATGGAGCTACCCTAGGTGAATGTTAGTGTGGAATCCAAATCTGGCCTTAAATCCATGGATTTACTTACTCAATGAGAAGTTATTCATCTTTTATGAAATCAAAAATGATGAATTTTGGATTTATGCATGACTTATGAGTTCTGCATAATTCAAAATTTCTTTTTAAGATTATTGTGGCCTATTTGGGTATATAAAATATACCTCAAGTCTCACATTGAGGATCTTATCACATTTGTAATGGTGGCTGAGCTGCAGGGAATAAGATGTAACATGTCTCATCTGGATGGGAGAATAGGTTAGGAGCTTACTTTGGTAAAATGCCATTCTGCTCAATGCCCATACATATTCTAGTTTATTTACACATGGTGATACTGCAGGTTTCACCCTTGCGGGGTGTTACATTAGTGATGTGTCAACATTGAACTCAGGGGATGAACATTGAATCCATGTATGCTCGTGCACCATAGTACATGGTTTGAGCCTTTTTACAGACATAACAACATAACTCCATTACATAAGAATTTGGAGTGGAGCTCAAGTCTTGGTATTTGGCTTTAGTGAAGCAGGCTTTTGACATGTAATGTGATTTGGATTGTATTTCCTTTCTTGAAAAGGTGCTTTCTCTTTTGTGCGTAAATGCTTCATGAATATACCCTTATAGAGATATACAATTCTGGGGAATTTTGATGCATATATTGGCAGTTTGGCAAATTCACACAATGTGACAATGGGGAGGGGGGAATTTTTATTGAATCTGATTCCTTATGGATTATTGGTCCCCTTTGAGATAAAGGAAATATCACATTATATGCTGGTAGGCCCTGCAGTGTGGTTTCCAACAAGTGGAGGAGCTCAAGAGTAGGCACGGAGAATTCTCCTAAAAATAGTCTTATTAGACTTCCACAAGCGCCGTGGTTCCCACTATTCAAAGAATTTCTCTCTTAAAAATCTGAAAATATTTGATCTCATATCACTCTACTTTATCATAATACTGAGCTGTTTTATCAAGCTGAAAATATTAATGTACTTTTTTAGCCCTTGTGTCATCTTCCAAGCCATGTAAATCCCGTTCAGGTTCTGTTCATGACTCAGATAGTGAATTTAGCGTAGAGTATGTTCTAACGCAGTCACCAATGAATCCCAACATTCCACTCACTACCCCTATTGCATCCTCAATGAATGTATCAGGTCTCAACATTGATGTGGGAAATCCAATGGCTCCAAATTCAAGCACTTTGAAAATCCCAAATATTTCCATCACTCCAATTCCCCCAAATCCAACTGATACACAAATGCATGTGTCTGAGGGGACAGGAAGCACACCTTAAATCTCATCAAAGTCTAATACCCAATCAAAATTTCCATGTGACTTCCTCCTTAATCCTAGTTGGAATCCAGTCACATCCCAGGAACCCTTTGGGCAAAGTAAACAGCCAACCCTCAATATTACATCAGGATCTCATGTTCATGTGGGCAATGAAAAGCGGCTTGATGGGGGGAGACAAAAAAATAACATTAGAAAATGCTACTTGGAGTGGTCTATTGGAGGGAAATCCTGGATTGATGCTTCATCAAAGTAAGTCATATTGATTTCGGAGTATATGCCTTTTCACAATTTGATAGGCTTTTTTCATGGGTTAGATATGGCACCTTAAGGCAAGACACTCTGATTTCAGGAGCAAATCAAAAAATTGTGAGTTTTACCAGTCTTTATTATCTTTTTATGTGTTAACTGATGTTTTGCATGGCAGGTAATGAACTTTATGAATCTTTGCCTCTGGTCAATAAAGAAAACGTCACTGGACATAATCATCCATATGCCTCCAAACTAAGAGCAACTCATTCAAGTTCATCAAGAGGAAATATTGTGGATGATGAGGATGAGAACATGTCTCCCAATCACATTGAAAAAAATGATGAACCAAGGAGGGACAATTTCATGGAAGATGAAGAGGGCACTCAGTAAAATAGTGAGTTCACCCACCCTCAAAAGCCCCTCACCCAGGGTATGCTTGAACAATGCAAGATCAGGAAGCAAAGGAACCAGGCTTGCAAATCTCAAAATGTGGCAAAATGGCAAGCAAGAAGGATCAACAAAGATGGCTGAAAACTGAACTTCCAGAAAATGTCCATGGAATGAGATCAGCTGTACATGCCCATTGCCTGTTCCTACTCAAAGTAAGAGATAAGGATTTCTCCTCACTAATTTTCACTTATCTACTTTTGTAATATACTCATTCACATAATCTAGGTGTTATCAATTAAAAAAAATTCAATTTTTGTTACATTATTTGTTTCTGTAAAACTTCCTTATTTCCTCAATGATGCAAATAATCTCTTCCTTGAGAATAATTATTGTGAGAGCCCCACTAAATCTTTGAGTTAGTATTTCTTTGTGTGAAGTGCTTTTGCAGAAAACGTGCAAATAGTAATCATTTAAACCTGCTACATTTTCTGCATCCATGGGTATATACTGTTTCAGATCTTTACTGTAAAAAACCTTGGGTTCCCCACATATGAGGAATCCACTTGAGATAAGTGAGTCATTGCCAGTCCTAAGGTCACCCACAATTAATCTTACAAGCAGAAGGAATTGTGTGTGAAGCATCAGGAGTAAGGATTGGCCTGTGAAGGGTGGGGAACGTGAACCAGCATAAGGAATTGCATTTGGATTTTCTTGCCTTTCTGTGAAAGGTGATGTCTCTTTTGTGGGTAAATCCTTCATGAATATACCCTTATACAGCTATAAAATTCTCGGGAACTTTGATGCATATATTAGCAGTTTGTCAAATTCACATAATGTGACAAAGGGGAGGGGGAAATGTTTATTGAATCTGATTACTTATGGATGATGGGTCCCCTTTGAGATAATGGAAATACCACATTATATGCTGGTAGGCCTTGCAGTGTGATTTCCAACAAAAGTGGAGGAGCTCAAGAGTAGGAAGGGATAATTCTCCTAAAAATTGTCTTATTAGACTTCCACAAGAGACTTTATTCCCACTATTCATAGAATTTTTCTATTAAAAATTTGCAAAGTGTTCATGTCATATCATTCTATTTTATGATAATATTGAGCTGTCTTATCAAGTTGAAAATATTACTGAATTTTTTTAACCCTTATTTCATCTTCCAAGACACATAAATCCCGTTCAGGTCCTGTTCATGACTCAAATAGTGAATCTGTCAGCCTGTGACTCAAAACCAGAGCACAGGCATGACAGCCAAATACCATAAACCAATGGTATAGACAAGATACCACTAAAACATGGAGCTAAGCAAAATCAGCTCAAAAGGTATCAAAAGAAAGAGGAAACTCACCCCTTTCCAAATATACAAGTTACATCACCATAGGACAAAAAATAAAAAAGTTATTCCTGCTCAAAGTTGTTGCTGAGCATAAACCTTAATTTGCATCTCCTATCTGAATTACAGAGTAAGAGGCTTAACCCCATCAAATGAGTATTCAAAATGATCCTTTAGGTCATAGCTATCCAATGGTATCAGCCAAACTGAGCTAGCACCAGTATTACAGAAGTTAGGGCTAAATTCAGGCCAAATAAGAGTGAATAAAATAGTCACCTCTCACCTGGCTTCTGCAGTTTGAGTGTGAGATACCTAGAGTGGGGTCTTTTTGAAATGATAACAATCAGTGCTATCTGATGGTGCCATTCATTTCTCCATATCCCATCTAGAAAAAAATCTATAAGGCAAACAAGCCCAATACAGCTTTTTGCCTAAAACACACATATGTTCAAAAGTCATGTACATGGGATAATTGCCATATTTAATGATAACCATATAAAATGAGGTACCATTGTGTAGAACACATACAGAGCTAAAAACCAAGCCAATTTTGAGGGTGATATCTCAAAAACTGACAAGGTTATGGCTGTTTCAAGGTCAAAATCCCACATTTTGGCCAATACAGCCTTACCATGGGATAATATCCGATAACCATGATTTTGAAGTGTCACACAGACTAATAAGCTTTTTTTTACTTCAATAAATTATATTTCATTCAATACTGGGGTCACATACAGGCTCTGTACAACATTCTATGCATCATACACGTCAGAATCAGGCTGTGTGGTCCCTAGATGAAACCTTTCACCCTGTATTGGTAATCCCTGCCCAGATGTGGTTTAAAAATAACTTCTGAGCCCAATAAAGGCTAAACAAGCCTTTTGGAAACTACAAGCCTTTCCTTGAGAGTGAAAAACTTTCACTTCCTCTACATGAAAAGGTCTAGCAGCCTTTTCACCCCATTTCAGGACAAAAGGAGGCCTTTTTACTGCCAGAAAAGGAATCCCCATCCTGCTCTTGAATTCCTACATAGTACAGCTGTCGAAACCAGTTATACTCTTGGAAATGATCAGGTTATACTTTGAATTTAAGTATTGTACCTCTTATCATAGTAATCCAACTGGGAAGACTCACCCAGGGCTGTCAGCAGCGCTCACCACCACTATATCATTATAGTAAAGCCCTTAATAACTTATTTTAAACCCTTATTACAATCAACAACTCCTTTCTTTGCCATTTTTACCATGTAACAGTCATAGTTATAGCCTGTAAATACATTTATACACCTTCATCATAGACTCAGCCTGACATTTTGGGGGCCTGGATGTGTTTTTTTTACTTTTTGAACCTTATAAGTGAGTTTTTATTCGTTTGATTCTAACAAATTTTTTTATTGTTTTTAGGTGTAATTTTTCAAATAAAAATATATGTAATATATATCTTAAATATATTTACAGTGGTATATGTCATATACCACCATTTTTTATCTTTTTAATCATATTGTTGCATGGTTGATTATAATTTAATTACCACAAGACCCTTATTTTTGGCATTTTTTGCATATGAAAAGACTTTGAGACATTAATGAAGCCCTTTTTTTAATTAAATAAGGACACCTATTAGTAATTCAATTACCCTCTTACATACCACTCTTTATCAGATTATACTGGCTAATTACAAGTTAATCTGTGAGATACTGGTCTAAAAACAGTTTAGCAGATATCTTTAAGCTTTCTTTCTGATGTGGAATTGTTACTTCAATTACACTGTCATTATACAAGGGCATATTGTAGTAACATACAACCCCAGAGACCATTCTTAGACAATCAAACAGCATTTTAAGAAGTCTTAACTGACATGAAGCCCTCTTTTCCTGGTTTATTTCGGTGGAAGAAAACTATATCCCACTAAAAACCCAGTCACAGGCCAACATACCAGTGACACCCTCAGAACCAGAGGGGAGCAAGGGAAAAGGAAAGCAGTATAGTGAAGGCCTCATTAAAGCAAAGAAATTGACACCCATTGCCACTCAGAGGAAGAGAAAACCACAAAAATCTGCTTCCATACAAGGTAAACCAACCTCAACCACTTGTACAGGGAAGATTACCATAATTAACCCAGTTGTAACCTCTAAAGGTAAATTGCCAAAATCAGAAGACAACAAATTTGTACAGGGCACAGTCAAAGGTAAATACCCAAAGAAAAGAAAGTTTTTGACTGATTGCAAACACTGATATGTCATTTGTACACCTCAGAAACCTTCTCTTCCAAAGGATCCAACCAGAGAACAGAGAAGGCTTTTCTAGAACCAGAAGATGTGGAAGAGGACACCTTGGACACAGTAGTGGATGGCAAGACACTGAGGGAAATCATACCCACTCTGCCATTCACTTCCTAATTCAACAGAAACCTCAAACCAGAGGACTGGAAAGATATGGATCAAGTTCTTCAGCTCCACCAACTCCTTAAAGATTTATTTCAATGGAGCATGGACAACAAGAGGTTCAACCTGGAATCCCATTGGGCAGAGCTTGAAGCAAGTTGCCAAAAGATTTGTCTCAAATAGATAGACTTCAGATACCTCTTGGTAATAACCAAAGGTTGGAATCCTACCAGGCATTTCAACCGCTGGAGGTAAGGGCAAACAGGATAAGGGAGAATCAAGCCACTATGCAACCTATAGAAGAACAGCTGACCCGGACAGGGCATAGTCATATTCCTTCAGGCTCACAAGAAGGAAGCCAAATCAGCTCTCCAGTGGCCAAGAGTCACCATTCTTCACAATCCCAGGATTTTTCAAGGAGAAGACAAGGATACAAGGGCAAAAACAAGGCCACCTTCAGCCAGAGGAAGAGAGAGTCAGACCCAATGAATCAGAAGCTGTTGTATTTGGTGATAGAAGTGCAAAAGAGCCAAATTTAGTTGTAAATAGCTCGAGAATCAGTAGTCCTATTCTTAGAAATATTACCCCCACCCAGATTGAACCTAATGTTGTCACACCTGAGAGTAACCTAAACAGTGATGCACTGTGGTTAAAAATGTCCCAATTTTCTGAGAAAACTCAAAAGCAGTTTCCAGAACTCCAAGAAAGCCATGAGAGGATGAAAACATTAACAGCCTCCATGGCCAAAATTGTCAAAACTCTTCAAGAGGGACATGCACAGTTGAGCCAAGACTCTGAGGATACCAACAAAAGACTGAATCTAGTCTTAGAAGAACAACACCATAGCAAAAGGGACAGGTCTTGTCTGGATCAAGACATAAACAAACTTTTTAATGTCTACCATAACATGAAGCCCCAACCACAAGGCCATGTTATGGATAATCCATATGATCAATATGACATCAAACCAGATGCCATGTTGATGAATAAGGCAAGATCTCCATCACAATACCAGGATGGAGATAATATGTATTATTCTGAGAAGCAAGCCCTGAAACTGATCCCTGAGGCTTCAAGCTGGCCCAAATTCTTTGGAACTGGAGAATAAGATCATATGGAACTCATAGATTAGATTGATGGACTCCTCATTGATGTACCAAGAATTCCAGACTACTGGGTTACTGCTGGACCTAATACAGCATTCAAAGGACACGCTAGTATATGGTATACAGAAATGAAAGAAATCCATGGCAGAAGAAACCAGCCATGGTGAAAGAGTCAAATAATCCAACAATACAGCAATGGTACTTGTATATGGAAAAACACCATGTCATTTGAAAATGACAAATACTCTGTGGACAAAGATCCATATGAGTGGTGTCTCAGACAGTCTAAAAGACTTAAAGCCATTGATGCTCAAATATATATTCACATGAGGAATCACAAACTCTTGACACAAATGCCAGTAGAACTAGAGCATTAAGTAAAATGCAGATGCAACCACAATTGCACTCTAGATGAGATTGCAAATACCTTACAAGATGTAAGGAAAAGAACTAATATAGGGAAAGACACCCCATATAAAAGCAGTGGTTTCAAAGAGAAACAAGCTTCCAGGGTTGTGAGCCTTAAAAGTATTTTAATATACCCAAAAGACCACAAATAACAAAATAAGATATAAATATAAACAAAATAGGTTTATTAATATTACCAAAATAAAAATTCAAATATAAATGCAAATTTATAAATAAAAGGAAAAATTTAATCATAATTTAAAATCAAAATTACATTAAATCTTACAATTGTGAAAATGAATTTTCAATAAATTAATGAAATTAAAATATTTTTGGTAAAAATCCAAATGAAATATATTATACCTTTTTACCCAATAAATAAACTTAAGAAATTCACTTTACCATTAGATTCTTCATAAAAAGTAAGGTGGGGTCACCTCTGGGTAGCATTTCTGTAACTCAACTTTAAATGAGCTTAAATTAGGTTTTTATTATTTTCTGTACAAAAGTTAAAAATCCCAAAACCTTAATTTAATTAACACCACATGTGGTGTTAACCATCAATTTTTGTAATAAAATTGAGGTGTTGTGTGTAGCTTAGAAGTTTTGAGGAATTGAAGTATTTTCAATTGAATTGTCAAAATTTATGCATTTATTAGACAAGTTAACTGTAATTTACATATGAGTTATCAATTATTACAGCCGTGTAATGTAAAAACTCAATTGAATTGTATGTGTAAATTACAAGTGTATTACATGATGAGGAATTAAAGAAAAAATAAATTGGAAAGATTAATTCTGGGGGGGAAGGAGCTCTAGCTCCAAGTGGTAGCCAGACCCCAAAATCCTTGCTGACAGGTGTGGGATTTCATACTCCGTGCAAAATTTCATCACTTTTGGTTTTGATACCAACCAGGGAGGTTTTACCTGTTGCCAAGAGGGTAAAACTACCCTTAAGTTAAAATAATCTTTATAAAAACAGTTTTAACTGGTTTCTGAAACTCTTACACACATTCTGATGGGTTTTGAAACCTCTAGACCAGGTATTACTATAGTAATGGCTGATTCAAGGGTCTAAAATGGCTAAAAACCAGCCCTTTTTGGTCCAAACCAGGGTTCAATGATGCCATAATTGGCTTTTCTGTTGTCAGAGTGTTTTCCACGACTGACAAGAGTAAATTTTACTTTTTGAGTAAGAAAATTGATGGCTATAAAAGAATATATTCTTTGCCCCACTTTTCTCTTTGTCAGCCTGTGACTCAAAACCAGAGCACAAGCATGACAGCCAAAATACCATAAACCAATGGTATAGCCAAAATACCACCAAAACATGGAACTGAGCCAAATTAGCTCAAAAGGTATCAAAAGAAAGAGGAAACTCACGTCTTCCTGAAAATATAAGTCCCATCACCATAGGACAAGAAATAACAAAGTTATTCCTGCTCAAAGTTATTGCTGAGCATAAACCTTAATTTTCACCTCTCATCTAAAATCTAGAAGGAGAGGCTTAACCCCATCAAATGGGTACTCAAAATGAAGCTCTAAGCCAGGGATATCCAATGGTACCAGTCAAACTGAGCTAGCACCAGTATTACTTGAGTTATGGTCAAATTCAGACCAAATAAGGGTGAACAAAACATTCACCTCTCATCTAACTTTTACAGTTTTAGTGTGAGATACTGTGGTATACCATGACAGTTCAGCTGAATAAATTTTTTATTTTTATGGTAATTATTTATATAAAAGAGGATATCAATAGTATGAAATCACCTTTGAGGAAAAGTAACAGTAAAATAAACATGGAATAACACAAATGATATATTCATTAAGGAAAATTGACCACAGGTTTTCTCTTCCAGTGTCACCCCACTGCACTATCCAACACATAATTGTGATGGACAGTACCCAAATCAAAGACATTTTTCAATTTTCTCTGTAAATAATCTTTTTTAATATATATTTTTTTAAATATGCTTAAATATAAGCAATTGGGTGATTAATATAATCAGAGTCACAATGAGGATGCCAATTAATAAAGGGCAGAGTTGTAGGCATCATAGGGGACATAGAAGATTCAAGGTGTGGAACAAAACACTTTTGAAGTATCAATTTTGGGAAATTTCATGTGTTTTTGCTGTTATGAACCACCCAAAGAGGGGATAAGCATCATTGAGTTCCTTTAGATAATTGAATGATTAATTATTTAAGACTGAAATAATTTATTGCTGAATTGGAAAGGCCATATTACATCAACTTTTCTGTTAATGTAACCCCCCAGATTTCTCATTGAAGCTGCAGAAATGAAGAGTGGGACTGAATTTTAGAAGGAATATAAAAGATTTAGGAATTATCAGGAAGAATACAGGTAATACAGGTAATATAGGTCAATGAGTAATACAGGAAGCCAGAAAACTATAATACAGGAAAATCAGCTGACAGATTAGTAATCAATTGAGTAATACATGGAGATAAGGGTTCCAGGGCCAGAAATTAAGGTTTAACTGTATTACACAGCCACATGTCACATGTAAATGGGAGAGATAAGAATGAATGGATCTGATTGGTCAGAAACACGTCACGTCATTAGGAAAAGTCAAGTGAAGTAATCTGATTGGTCAGAAATCCAGACTCGTGTCACGTCACAACACGTTGCCCTGAAAATCCAAAATTAAAGTTTGCACAGCTTTGCACAGCCCCCAGAGGCTGAAAATTTCTAAGACCCCTCTTTTTTGCACTCCTATGGAGGGCCCCACGGCTATAAATAGAGGCCCTCTCTCCCACTTTTTCCCTTTTCCCCATCTAGAAATTGTAAATTCAATTTATTTTTTCTGATCCCTCTTCTAGGAGGTATACTAGAAATTTTGATAAATTAAGCCTAGTAACTGAGGTTCGTTGTTGACATAGATCAAGAGAACCAATAGTGTGAAAAGACTTTAATTCATCCCTTACTAGCAGGTAGACTAGTGCCTTATTTAATTAGGATCTTAAAGCTTGAAGCTCATGAGCAAGGCGTCTCTGGAGTTTAGTGTTTAAATCCTTAAAAGTAATTTTTAGAGAGTTTTAAAATAAAACCATCAAACCAAAGTAATTTTGTAGGCTTTAAAATAAAACCTAACCATTATAATTAGTTTTGGGCTAGTTTTTGTTGAAAACTTCCTCAAAGAGAGTAATTTTGCTTGTTTTAAAACAAAACCTGCACAACCAAAGTAATTTTACTACTTTTAAAATAAAAGTGGATTTGTATTTATTGGGTAATCCCTAATAAATTATCAACAAGGAAAAAAATAAAATTAAATACTTTAGTGTTTAGTTAAGATTAATATTAAACCTTAAGCAGTTAGCTAGTATTATTATCAAAAAAAACCATAAGAGATCATATAATATATTATTAAATCAAAACACAAAACATAACATTAAACTACCCATATTATACTAAATTATTAGCAATTATTAGAGTATTATCCCATCTATCACATCAAAAGGGCTTGAAATATATTTTTATCCCTTTCAAGTTTATTATTTCAGAGAATTGAAGATTGTTGTTATCCTACCTATTAGTTTTTATATCTATTAAAGAATTATCAAGAAAAGAATATTTTGTGATTTTGTATTAGAAGATAGTGTTTCCTGTTTTTTTTTCATTTATTTTAGTCATTATATTATTTTATATATTGTTGTACTATCATCTGGAGGAATCCACTCAGCCTGCTGAAAGTTTTAAAAAGAATTTATTTGTTAAGGTTTTAAATAACCATTGTTTTCAGTAGAGCAAAGTCTGATTAGAGATTGTTGAGTCTAATATTTTCTGATCAAGCCACTATCAATAATAAAATTGATTTGGTGAACTCAGTAAAGATAACTTAGCATATTAGGAAGGGCAGTCTAGATTATTCTAGCACACGAGCAGAGCAAGGGTTACAAGTCTCAAACAGCAATTCAAAACTGTTTTCTTGTAATTTCCCCTTCCAGGTACTGCCTCATTTATCCCACACGCAGAGGAGTTCCCACATCTGGTGTCCCAACAGTGGCATGTCAGATTGGAATACCCTTAGCATCTCTTCAGCTTGATCTCAAAACAATAAAATTAACAAAATAAATATCTTTTAAAAACTGGAATCCACCAATTGAAAATCATCATATCTTAATTCACCATCATCTCATCAATCATCATCATCCTCATATCATTATTATTATCCACTTAAAAACTCAACACCATCAGCACAAGAATCTCAAGTAGAATATAGTGATCTTATCCCAACACCAAGAACAGAAGAAAAGGAAAAGGAGAAGATAAGGAAGTTCTTCTTTAATCTCATTCAAGAATCAAGAAAAGGAATAAATAAATCAAACGAGTCAGGAGGGAGTATTTATGAAGTAGAGACCATGGATCAGTCCACATCAAAATTACCACCATTACCTGAGGATACTGTAGAAGGACAGTATGAGGAGGAAAGTGAAGAAGAAGATCAGAGTGAATATCTCATGAGGCTTTTCAAAGAGACACAAGAGCAAATGGCACAGAAGTTGCAGGATACTATCAATAATCTAAGTAAAAAGAAGGGAAAGAGAAGAGAATCAACATCATATACACCAGGGGCTAGCCCTAATGAATCCAGTTTACCTAGACATGTTAGACCAGAAGAATCACCAATATCACCAACACCTGGACCTAGAGCAACATCCAATCCAGCAACAGAGTCAAGACCATCAAATATCCCAAGGAGAGTTTTTGTTTCAACACCAACACATCCAAGTCCACTACAACAAGAGATCCCAAGGAAAGAAAGATCAGTAGTAAAAATTAAAGCAAAGAATTACAACCTCAATTTCAATGGTGAAGAAGTTGAAAAATTTATCAAGAAGATTGAAAGAATAGCCCAAATTGAAGGTGCAACAGAGGAAGATCTGGCAATGCAGATGGCCTTTTGGACAACAGATTCCAAAATTAGTGATGCAATAGAAGCTATGCCAGGATATGAAGAAGGAAATTGGATGCAGCTTAAAAAAGACCTTATAACAAAATGAGGGAGAGTTGAACCTGAAAGAAGATATAGAAAGGATACCCTTGTACAGCTATTCAATGATACACAGGATGAAGGTGGAATCAGTAATCTTTCACAGTATAAGAGATTTATGGGAGAATATGAGACAATTATTACATACCTTTTAAGATATAAATATATTCCTCAAGAAAATATGTTTCATGAAGATCTGTTTGACTGTCTCTCTGCAGACATAAAAGGAGCTATCAGTAAAGAAATGATAAAGGAGAATGTCATGGTTAGAGCAGAAGATGGAGGATACCTCATACCACCAATGAAGATCTTGAAGAAGTACATTGAACAGGAATTGGAAGCAAGAGTATTAATCACCAAAAGACTTTCACCTCCAAGGATAGCTGAACAGAAAGAATCAAAGAATAAGGAAAGGAGAGTTCAATTCAAGGAAGAGGTATTTCCAGGAATGCAAGAAGCCCTTAAGAAAATGAAAGAACTTACAAAAACCCTAAAAGAACAAAAGGAAGTAGTCAAGGAGGAGGCACCTGTTGAAAATGAAGATGTAAAACAGTTCATGGATCAATTAAATGAATTAACTAATGTAGCTACACCCCAAAAGAAAATGATTAATAACCCTCAGTCAAACAATCAAGGATTCAGACCAAGAGATAATGTTTCTCCACCACCAAACAGAAGTGTACCCTATGTTCCAGCACAGAATGTACCAAAGTTTTCTGTTAAGTGTTACTATTGCATGGAAGAAGGTCATTCAGTTGGAAGATGTAGTGAACTAGTGGAGGATCAAAACAAGAAATGGGTTATCAGACAAGGTTTCAATTATTTATATCCCAATTGGGAAAGGGTCCCCAATGATGGAAAATTTCCACCAAAATATTTGGTCAGAGAATTTCAGAAGGAACAAGAGGAACTCAAAAGAAAGTTAGAGGAAAAGACTAAAGAGGAAGAACAAAAGAAAAAGGAAAAATCAACTGCCTTTATATCAATGGACAATTGGGGTGATTGGGAACCACCATGAATTTCAACAGGATTAGAAGAACCTTTTGGGTATGCTTATGGCTTGAGAAACACAAAGCAAAGGATTGAAAGTCAAGAGAAATCTAAAGCCCAACCCCTTCCCTCAAAAGAGACTATTCAACCCAAAGACACCATAAAAAAGAAGACAAGTATTCCTGGTGGATTCATTGAAGAAGAAGAAGCTGAAGAAGAAAAGGTCATAATACCCACAAAATATAAGTCATCAAAGCCACAAGAGGTTATGAAACCACCAGAACCAACCCAACCTAAGCTTACTCCACCAGCTAAAGAGAAGGATATTGATAAGAAAGCACTAATAAAAGTACCAAAGATGGAAGTAAATAAAAATTCTTTAGTTGAAGAAGAAGCATCAATAATTGAAAAAGTCATGAAGAAGGTCATGGATCAGAAAATTAACCTCACCTTAGAAGAAATAGTAACAATCTCACCCAAATTTATGCAAGAATTAAAGTTTCTTTCAGATAAAGAAAGGAAATACTTAATGTCTCTCAAATCAATCAACAGTCAGGAGCAAACAACCACTCAAGAAATAACCATTCAAGATAAAATGCATTACTCTTGTCCCCTTGGAATGATTGAGGTATCAGTTGGGCAAGAAGGACATATAGTAAAAGCATTAGTAGATACTGGAGCTGAACTCAGTATAATACCAGAAGTGGAGTCCATTAAAGCAAGACTACCAATGAGGGTTCTGAACATGAGGCTTAGAGGTATTGGAGGACACAGCACAGCAATTGTGGGATTATCAGAAAATACCTTACTAGTATTACCATCTGGAGATGAAAGAAGAATTCACTTCTTTGTAGCCAGGGGTGCTGTTCACACAGTTATTGGAAGACCATTCCTTGCTGACAATGGTATTAGACTTGAACACTCTCAACAACAAGGTGAAATTCTGAGTTACAAAGAGTCTGATGGAAGAAGATTGTGCATACCAATATGTACACCTGAATCAAAAGGATGGCACACAGGACCACCCAGAGGAATTGAGTTGTGTAATTCTACTCAAATTGAAGAATGGAAGATAAATAATATAAGCAGAATTAGAAGATTTGAAGAGTTACCTCAAGGAAAGTCAAGAAGAGAAGAAAATAAAGTGTCTATAAAACAAAATCCAAAAATTAATCTCAAGAATTCCAAAGCTGAAGTAACTAGCAATGTATTGAAAATTAGCACAAGCAATAATATAAGCCCTAATTACCCTCAAACATCTGAGAATACTTGTAGCTCTAACATGGAAGCTTCCACCCCAGTGGAACTAGTACAAAAGAAAGGCTTTCAGCCAAAACAGCTAGTTAATAGTTTCTCACCTGTGTGTGGTAAAAATGGTTTTTATTGTAATAAGAAACTGAATCCTGTTTCTGAATTCTACAAACCATATGTAGAAGCTATATTTTCAAAACCAAAGCATAGTATTTCACCCATGGATTTGTTGAGAGTGACATCTGGTGCTTCAATAAAATTTACACAAAATTTGTTCAATAAATTCAAAAACAAGAGGATGCAAGAAAAGCTCAAGGAAGATTCACCAGTTGAAAATCAAAATCCGAGTAATGAACAAATAAATTCAGATTTATCTTTTAGTAACCTCATTCAAGAAGAAACTCATCAAATAGACAATCCTCCAATTAATCCAAGCCTTGAAGAGCATACACTAAATATGACAAATTCCAATCCCATTGAAAATGAATCTTCATCCCAGGAGGAACAAAACATAAAAACAGACTATCAGTCATGCAGTAAGGTAAATTACCTTAGTCTTCAAGAAGATAAAATTGAAGGAAAAGATGAACATAAAGAATTGAACACCAATAATGAAGATGTAACTCAGTTTGAGGAATTTAACTCACCAATTTATGTTAGAGTGGGATGGGAGGAATACCCTGTTATGGCAATTATGAACCCAAGCCTAGAAGAAAATATTTTGCCATTAAAAATTGGATTAAGCATTGGAATGAAGCCCAAGAAGAAAAATAAAACAAAATATAAAATGTTAATGAAAAAAGTACAGATTGTTATGCCAACTGATGAAACCATTTACTTACCATTTACAGTTGAAGGATCCTTAAACCACTTAATTTTGGGAAAGAAGTTTTGTAATTACTTTTCGGTTATAAAGAGTATTCATAAGTCATCAATAGAAGATGAAGAAAGGGAAAATTAACAAGATATTGGGATAGAAGGAGAAGAAGAAATGAAGAAAAAGGGAGAATTTTCTCACTCACAAGAAGAAGAGGAGGGAGAAAAGATTCTTAGTAACTTCAAAGTAAACACCTTCAATTTGGAGGGAATTTATGATATGGAACACACTCATAAAGTTAATGAAGACCTTTCAGAAGAAAATCAAGAATTACTCAACATTAGACAATCAAAAACATTCAATCTGTTTGAGAGGGACAAGAAACCAATTCAGGAGACATTAGCATCTGAAAGTGACTTATTTATAAATGATATTCCAGACCCATTTTCTGGACCTTTCAACCAAGAGAATAACTTAAACAATACACACACCTTTTCCAAGCCAGAAGAAGAAATACAAGCACTTCTGGAAGAAATATTCAAAGGAAATCCTTGGGATAATGAAGTATTATCTCAACCTCAAGCATCAAGTACACATCAGGAGGCTTCTCCTCTCCATATCCAAGAACTTAATCTAAATTCCAATATAAATCCTCAAACTCCCCACTTGCATGGAAGAATTCATGAATCCTCAAATTATGAAGGCAAATTCTCAAAAGAAATGGACAAAAAGTCATTTGAGGGAATTTTGAAGAAAGAAGATGATGAAAACCAACTTTTTACTCCTTCAGAGCAAGCAAGTCAAGATCAGTTAACCTCTGAAGAAAAAGAAATATTAAAACTGTATGATGCATTCTTTAATGTGAACAACCAACAAGTTGAAACAACAAGTTTGGCCCAGAGATTAGAGTTGACCAACCCTCAACTTCCACAAGAAAATACCATTCCCCCAGGCCATATGCCTAAAATTCTGCATTATAACCCTTCAAATCAACCAATCCATATTTCTAGAGAAAGAAAAGTCACTAGAAATAAAAAAACCAGAAAGTTTTCCATCAGAAATCAAAATAATGAACTTGCTGCAAGACATAAAATTGAGGTTAATCTGAAACTTACTTATAATAATCCTCAAGAGAAAATTCCTCTTCCTCTCAGGGTTCTCAAGCATAAAATTAAAAATCAATTATATAATTTCTTTAATAATAAATTTAAAAGTGAAATTTCCTTTAAATATGAAAGATATAAGTCTAAAAGGGGATTAAAGCTTAAACCCCAAAGGAGTAATATGTGTTAATTCACTTACACTGTTATAATACATATACATATATATATATATGTTTGGATTCATTTATTTAGTTATTTAATTATTTGGTTGAATTTTTTTATATTAGTTTTACTATTTTTTTTATTATTATTATTCTTTTTTTTAGTTTTACTTAGTGGTACATTTGAGTTTATTTATATAAAAAAAAAAAAAAAAAAAAAAAAAAAAAAAAAGAAAATATTTTATTATTATTATATCTTGTTTTATTGTTTTATCTTAGTTTTTTTTATTTCTTTTATTTCTGTGTTCAATTTTTTTTATTATTTTATTTTATTTTATTTTTATTTTTTATTTTTTATTTTTTTTTGCGTTCATTTCTTGGGGCACATTTTTTTCTCAAGGGCAAAACTTTTTTTAATGTCTTTTCATTCATTACCAAGCCAGGACACTCAAGATGAAACAAAAATATATACTATAATTAATTAAATTAGATCGCTCCAATGAGCTTATAAAAAAAAAAAAAATAGGGCATTCAGCCGATTAATCAAGGCTAAAAGCTTCAATGAGCTTACAAATCAAAGTAAAGAATAAAAAAAAACCAGCACTTGACTCAATAGTCAAGATCCGACAAAACTCTCAAAATTTAAAAAAAAAAAAAAAAAATCATTCGCCTCGATCGTAAATAAAAAAAAAGAATTAATTCAAAATAATAAAAAAAAAAAAAAAAAATAATTTCTTTTTTATTCGTCGAATTCGACTTCGGAAATATCGTCGCGAGGTTCGAATCGAATCAGTTCGATCGAAATACTAAAAAAAAAATATATATATATATTAGCTTTTTTATATATAAAAAAAAACTTACCGCTCCATCTGGTTATACCAGTGGAGTACGGTGCGAATCGACACAACGAGTGCCTCGTGCGAGTGATTGTCGTTGGCATCGCGGGCAACTTTATAAAAAAAATCCTCGATTAATCGTTTCGTATTTGCCATTTCGTCGCGGAACAATTCGAAGAAGTAAAGGAATTCGGCTCGAAGGCTACGCTCGGTACGACAGGGGGAGGTTGGATTGGACTCGGAAATTGGACTTATAGGAGGTGAATAGGCAGGCAAAGTAGCGACGGGAGAAGTAGTTGCTGGAAGGAATTCATCGGCCAAAGGGTTGAGGGTGGATGGAGAACGTAATCGAGGATCGACAATCGATTCTAGAACCTCGGGCACGGAATGGTCGAGTTGTGTAATGGTACTATCGATGTCGGAGAAAACCGAGGGTTCCAAAGAATGATTATGGGAAGAAGCCTCAAGAAAAGTTAACGAAACATCGTCCGAATCAAGTTCGAAGGCGAAAAATTGGTCATTTAAAAAAATCATAACGGAATACCCATTATCGCCGGAGGGTTTAAGTTCAACGCGAAACGACATTAAAAAAAAAAAATAATAATAATATATTTAATTAGTATATATATTAAATTAATGTATTTGATAAAAAAAAAAGAAACGACTTACAAAAACAGCTCCTTAAATCGCAAAATCCCTCTATTCTTAGCATACGAAGATCATTGAAAAATGAATTGGAAGCAATGACTTGCTTCTTGATTTAAAATAAAATAAACAATAAAAAAAAAACCCACAAGTCAGCTAATCGGAATAGAAAATCTTTAAACTAAATAAAAAAAAAAAGAAAAGAAGACGAAACTCACCTCGGCGATCGAAGGAAATAGCCGACGACAATGACTGGAAGGAGGCGGTATGGACGTTCGACAAGATGGTGGTATTGGTGATCGGCGGAGGCGTATTATTAAAATTAAAATAATAATTATAATATATATATATAAATAATTTAAAAAAAAAAAGAAGTGGCAGAAGTGCCACTGCCAAGAAAGAAAAAAAAAAAAAAAAAAAAAAAGAAGATAAGAAAAGAGACAACGGCAGAAGTGCCATCGTCGAAAGATAAGGAAAAGACGCAACCGCAGCAGCGCAGTCTCCGGGCCGGGTAATAACTGAACTACAACGCGCAGTAGTTCAGTTATTTTAAAAAAAAAAATTAATAAAAAAAAAAGAAATATATATATATATTAAATTTAAATATTTAATTAAAATATAATATATATATTTAAATTAAATTAATAAGAGTTTAAATTAATTTTAAACTTAATTCAAACTCAATCGAAAAAAAAAAAAAACATAGTAATAAAAAAATAATATTTATTTAAAGTTTATGAATTAATATTAAAATAAAATGATTAATCTTTTTTTTAAAAAAAAAATTAAACTATTTAAGTTTAATTTAATTTTAATTAATAGAAAAATATAAAATCGAATAAAATTAAAAAAAAAAAAAAAAAAAAAATATAAAAAAAAAAATTAATTAAATTAATAAATAAATTATATATTAATTAAATTAATCTTTTAATTTAAAATTAATTCCTATTCAATTAAAAAGAAAAAAAAATAAAAAATTTCTAATAAAAATTAATTAAATTAAATTAAACAAATATATACAAAAAAAATAAAAATAAAATAAAAATAAAATAAAAAAAAAAAAAAAAAAACATTATTAAATAAATATTTTACTTGTAGTTTGTTTTAAAAAAAATAAATAAATAAATAAATAAATTAATTAATTAATTAATTAATTGTCATTTTTTTATAAACTTAATTTACAATAATACAAAGTTACCATTCTATTGGTTAACTTATATTTTGATTTAATTAAAATTGTTCTAATTCTATTTTCTTATTGTTTATTTTATTCTCTGTTTTTTTTATGAATTCCTTTGATATTCATTTTTTTTTATGTTGTTTAATTATGTATTTACCTTTTAAAGGTTTTATTTTTTTTTTTTTTTATTTTTATTTTTTTTTTTTTGATTTTGAAATTGTTTTATTTATTTAATTTATTTTCTTTAATTTTTGGTTTTCTTTTTTTTTTTGTTTTTTTTAAAAAAAAAAAAAAAAAAAAAAAAAAAAAAAAAAAAAAAAAAGAGAAAAAGAAAAAGAATAAAGTATTTTTTTCTTTTTTGAGATTTTATATTATTATATATATCTATATATTCAATATAAAAAAAAAAGAGGATGATTAAGCCCAAATAATTCATTGGCAATGAGCTAGATAGTGGTTTTCTGAAGTTGAGGCTTGGAGGGAAATTTCAGGTTACTGAATTTTGATTGGTCAGGATCTGTGTATGATTTCTGATTGGTCAGAACTCAATTATGGTATTTAATTGGTCAGGATTTGACATTTTTTTGTGATTGGTCAGATTTTTTTTTTTTTTTTTTTTTTTTTTTTTGCTGTATTTTGATAGAATGGAATTAAAGTGGACTTAGGATACAGAAAAACAATATAAATAGAAGGTGCTGTTTACCTTCATCCTAGTCCCAAACAAGACTCTAAACTGTTTCAATTTTTATTTCATTTGGTCCTCATGAATAAACTAATTTATCAGTTGCATTATTTATCCCTGTATCTGAAAAAGGGGAACTTTTGAAGCTTCTATTATATAAAATTTTTTATTTTATTTTATTTAATCTTTGAAAGCACTCTACTTATATTATTACAATAAGACTTTTAAATCTTTTTCATAAACTTTGATTCATTTATAACTTTGAGTTTTGTAGACATTATTGATTCAAAAATTGATGATCTTTAATGGCCTCCCTGCATTAGGTGGTACTTGGACCGGCAGACTAGGTGTAAATTCATATTGATAAGCACATACTCTAAGCAGCCAAGGTCAGACATAGTCTGATGAGGGGAAATAACTTTGAGTTGATTAAAGTTATGTCCTTGGTGACGACCACTATATAGTGTCAGGGCACTATTTAAAGTTAAAGATTCTCTTGAGTATGATCAATAATAATATAAAAGAAGTATTAAGTGATATCAAGGGTAATTAGAAAGATAAGAAAGACTTGGAGTACCATCTTTAGAGTGTTCAACTTTTTTCTGTTTATTGGATATACATATGGGTTTTTTTATCAAATGGAGAGGGGTATGCTACCCTTTCTATAAATATTGGGTCCTGAGCAAGACATAAAACTGAATCATTGTTTTTTATTTTATTTTTCCTAATTTTTATGGTTATTTTTTTTTAAGATTATCTTTTGCTTAGAGTAAAAAGGGATATACCTTGTGTTTGTTTTGGATTGAAGTCTGATGTAGTTTGTTTTGGAAGAGGCTATGATTATTTTTTTTTAAATGGAGAGGGGTTTCAACCCTCCATTATCAAAAAGGATATGCTAATGAAGGGATATCTTTTATTCTTAGTTTTATAATTTGTTTTTTTATGTATTAGTATCATTGTTATGGTTGACCTGTTATTTGTAATGAAAACATATAAAAAATAAGGGGTGGTGCTTGTTTCTTTACATCACACCTTATGATGTTAAGTTTTGGGGGATTAGTGGAAATTATTTGAGGGGCTCATTTCTTTTTTTTTTCATGCACTGGATATATTAAATTATGGATAGGAAGACAATAGTAGTAGCATATCAAAGGACTGTATTGCAGATGACATAGTATAATTCATTCAGCTTCACTTAGAATGCTGGGGACAGCATTAAATGGAGAGGGGGATGTGGTATACCATGACAGTTCAGCTGAATGACTTTTTTATTTTTATGGTAATTATTTATATAAAAGAGGATATCAATAGTATGAAATCACCTTTGAGGAAAAGTAACAGTAAAATAAACATGGAATAACACAAATGATATATTCATTAAGGAAAATTGACCACAGGTTTTCTCTTCCAGTGTCACCCCACTGCACTATCCAACACATAATTGTGATGGACAGTACCCAAATCAAAGACATTTTTCAATTTTCTCTGTAAATAATCTTTTTTAATATATATTTTTTTAAATATGCTTAAATATAAGCAATTGGGTGATTAATATAATCAGAGTCACAATGAGGATGCCAATTAATAAAGGGCAGAGTTGTAGGCATCATAGGGGACATAGAAGATTCAAGGTGTGGAACAAAACACTTTTGAAGTATCAATTTTGGGAAATTTCATGTGTTTTTGCTGTTATGAACCACCCAAAGAGGGGATAAGCATCATTGAGTTCCTTTAGATAATTGAATGATTAATTATTTAAGACTGAAATAATTTATTGCTGAATTGGAAAGGCCATATTACATCAACTTTTCTGTTAATGTAACCCCCCAGATTTCTCATTGAAGCTGCAGAAATGAAGAGTGGGACTGAATTTTGGAAGGAATATAAAAGATTTAGGAATTATCAGGAAGAATACAGGTAATACAGGTAATATAGGTCAATGAGTAATACAGGAAGCCAGAAAACTATAATACAGGAAAATCAGCTGACAGATTAGTAATCAATTGAGTAATACATGGAGATAAGGGTTCCAGGGCCAGAAATTAAGGTTTAACTGTATTACACAGCCACATGTCACATGTAAATGGGAGAGATAAGAATGAATGGATCTGATTGGTCAGAAACACGTCACGTCATTAGGAAAAGTCAAGTGAAGTAATCTGATTGGTCAGAAATCCAGACTCGTGTCACGTCACAACACGTTGCCCTGAAAATCCAAAATTAAAGTTTGCACAGCTTTGCACAGCCCCCAGAGGCTGAAAATTTCTAAGACCCCTCTTTTTTGCACTCCTATGGAGGGCCCCACGGCTATAAATAGAGGCCCTCTCTCCCACTTTTTCCCTTTTCCCCATCTAGAAATTGTAAATTCAATTTATTTTTTCTGATCCCTCTTCTAGGAGGTATACTAGAAATTTTGATAAATTAAGCCTAGTAACTGAGGTTCGTTGTTGACATAGATCAAGAGAACCAATAGTGTGAAAAGACTTTAATTCATCCCTTACTAGCAGGTAGACTAGTGCCTTATTTAATTAGGATCTTAAAGCTTGAAGCTCATGAGCAAGGCGTCTCTGGAGTTTAGTGTTTAAATCCTTAAAAGTAATTTTTAGAGAGTTTTAAAATAAAACCATCAAACCAAAGTAATTTTGTAGGCTTTAAAATAAAACCTAACCATTATAATTAGTTTTGGGCTAGTTTTTGTTGAAAACTTCCTCAAAGAGAGTAATTTTGCTTGTTTTAAAACAAAACCTGCACAACCAAAGTAATTTTACTACTTTTAAAATAAAAGTGGATTTGTATTTATTGGGTAATCCCTAATAAATTATCAACAAGGAAAAAAATAAAATTAAATACTTTAGTGTTTAGTTAAGATTAATATTAAACCTTAAGCAGTTAGCTAGTATTATTATCAAAAAAAACCATAAGAGATCATATAATATATTATTAAATCAAAACACAAAACATAACATTAAACTACCCATATTATACTAAATTATTAGCAATTATTAGAGTATTATCCCATCTATCACATCAAAAGGGCTTGAAATATATTTTTATCCCTTTCAAGTTTATTATTTCAGAGAATTGAAGATTGTTGTTATCCTACCTATTAGTTTTTATATCTATTAAAGAATTATCAAGAAAAGAATATTTTGTGATTTTGTATTAGAAGATAGTGTTTCCTGTTTTTTTTTCATTTATTTTAGTCATTATATTATTTTATATATTGTTGTACTATCATCTGGAGGAATCCACTCAGCCTGCTGAAAGTTTTAAAAAGAATTTATTTGTTAAGGTTTTAAATAACCATTGTTTTCAGTAGAGCAAAGTCTGATTAGAGATTGTTGAGTCTAATATTTTCTGATCAAGCCACTATCAATAATAAAATTGATTTGGTGAACTCAGTAAAGATAACTTAGCATATTAGGAAGGGCAGTCTAGATTATTCTAGCACACGAGCAGAGCAAGGGTTACAAGTCTCAAACAGCAATTCAAAACTGTTTTCTTGTAATTTCCCCTTCCAGGTACTGCCTCATTTATCCCACACGCAGAGGAGTTCCCACAATACCTGAAGTGTGGTCTTTTTGGAAAGAGCACAATCAGGGCTATCTGATGGTGCCATCCATTTCCTCATAACTCAACTACAACAGAAGGTATTGGCCAAACAAGCTTAATACAGCTTTTGACCAGACCACGCCAATGTACAAAAATACTTGTACATGGGATAACTTTGTCATATTTAATGATAACCATGTCAAGTTGGGTACCACTGTGTAGAGCTCATACAGAGCTATTCAATTAACAAACTTTGAGCTTGATGTCTCAAAAACTGACAGAGGTATGACCATTTTAAGGTCAAAATCCCACCTGCTGTCAGATACAGCCTTACCATGGGATAATATCCCATAACCATGAATATGAGGTGTCAAATAGACGAAGAATCATGTTTTTACTTCAATGCCTCATATGTCAGTCAATACTGGGGTCCCATACAGTTTCTGTACAGCATTCTACGCGTCATACACGTCAGAATCAGGCTGTGAGGTCCCCAGATGAAAATTTTCACCCTGTATTGGTGAAAACTGCCCAGATGTGGTTTCAAAACCACACCTGAGCCCAATACAGGGTATACAGGCTGTTTGCAAACCACAAGCCTGTCATAGAGAGTGAAAAATCTTCACTTCCTCTACGTGGAAAGGTCTAGCAGCCTTTCCACCTCAATTTTAGGATAAAAGGAGGGCTTTTCACAGCCAAAAACCTTTCCTCATCCTGCTCTTGAATACCCTATGTAGTAAACTGTCAAAAACAGTTTTACTCTTGGGTAATAAACAGGTATACTCTTAATTTAAAGGATTGTAGTCTTTATTATTGTAACCCAACAGGTAAAGCTGCACCCAGGGCTTTCAACAGCGCTCACCACCACTATATTTCTTATAGTAAAGCCCCTTTTATTATTAAATTAATCCATCTTTAACCCTTATAAAACTATTTTAAACTATTTTCCACGTGTCACAGTCATAGTTTTAGTTGTAAATAGCTTTATTTCCACTTCAACATAGACTCATCCTGACATTTTGGGGGCCTGGCCGTGTTTTAAAACCTTTTTGGACCTTATAAGTAAGTCTTTTTCTCTTTTTATGACTTATTAACCAGTGTTTTATCTTTTTTTTAGGCGTAATTTCTTTATTTAAATATATATATTATATATATTTATCCTGTTTTATATACATACTCATATTATAAGAGTATTATTCACGTGGCTAATACCCACTGAATTTAATTATTTTTGGCGTGTTTTGTATATAAAAACACATAAGCCATCAATAAATTCCTGTATTCTTGACTGAATAAGGACACCTCTTACTGAAAAACCATCAGTTGAGGCGTGGATTAAGTGTATTGTTAACTCAATAACACTTATACAGAACCACTTGTACAGAATACACTTGAAAACGACAAGTGTATCTGAGGGATACTGACACACAAACAGTGTGACAGGACACCATAAGCTGTATTTTTGACGTGAAATTGTTAATTCAATTACACTGTCATTATACAAGGGCATACTGTAATAATATACAAGCCCAGAGGCCATTCTTAGACGTGCAAAACCAGCCTTTTAAGAAGTCTTAACTGACATAAGCCCTCTTTTTCCTGTTTTGATTCAGTGGAAGAAAACTACATCCCACTTGAAACCCAGTCACAGGCCAACACACCAGTGACACCCTCAGAACCAGAGGGCAGCAAGGGTAAAGGAAAAAGGCTTAGTGAAGGCCTCATTACAGCCAAGAAGTGGACACCAATAGCCACTCAGAGGAGTAGAAAACCACGAAACTCTGCTTCAATACAAGGTAAACCAACCTTAACCACTTGTACAGGGAAGATTACAATTATTAACCCAGTTGTAACCTCCAAAGGCAAACTGCCCAAATCAGCAGATAACAAATTTGTACAAGGCACAGTCAAAGGTAAATACCCTAAGAACATAAAGTTTTTGACTGCTTGCAAACACTGATATGTCCCCTGCATACCTCAGAGACCTTGGCTTCCAAAGGAACCAGCCAGAGGATAGAGCAGGAATGTCTAGAACCAGAAGACCTGAAAGAAGACACATTGGACACAGTGGTGGATGGCAAAACAATGAGGGAGATAATATCAACCTTGCCATTCACACTCCAATTCAACAGAAACCTCAAACCAGAGGACTGGAAGGATATGGATCAAGTTCTTCAAATTCACCAACTCCTCAAAGATTTGTTTCAATGGAGCATGGACAACAAGAGGTTCAACCTAGCAACTCACTGGGCAGAACTGGGATCAAGTTGCCAGAAGATCTGTCTCAAAGAGATAGACTTCAAGGACCTTATTGTAATCACCAAGGGTTGGAACCCTACCAGGCAGCACAGACTCCTGGAGGCAAGGGCACAGAGGATAAGGGAGAACCAAGCCACTATCCAAGCTATAGAAGAACAGTTAACCCAGACAGGGCCTACTCAGATTCCTTCAGGTTCACAAGGAGCAAGCCAAATCAGCTCTCCAGTGGCTTCACACCATTCAGAAACCAGCAGATCAGTGGCCAAGAGTCACCATTCTTCACAATTCCAGGAAGTTTCCAGGAGAAGACAAGGCAACAAGGGCAAGAACAAAGCCTCCTTCAACCAGAGGAGGAAAGAGTCAGACCCCATGATCCAGAAGCTGTTAGATTTGGTAAAAGAAGTACACAAGAGCTAGAAGTAGTTGCAAACCACTCTAGAATCAGTAGTCCTAGTAATAGAAACATTACCCCCACTCAGACTGAAAATAACATTATCACATCTGAGAGCAACATCAACAGTGACACACTGTGGTTGCAAATGTCCCAATATGCTGAGCAATCTGCAAAGCAGGCTGCAGAATTTGCATCTACCCAAGAGAGGATGAGAAAAACTCAAGCCTCATTGGAGCAGATAGTTAAAAACCTTCAGGAAGGATATGCTCAACTGAGCAAAGCCTCTGAAGAAACCAACAAGAGACTGAATCAAGTCTCTGAAGAACAACACCATATCAGCAGGGACAGGGAGTGTCTGAACCAAGACATCAACAAATTGTTTGATGCCTACCATAGCTGAAATCCCCAACCACAAGGCCAAGCTATGGAGAATCCATATCAACCAGATGACATCAAACCAGATGCCATGTTGTTGAATAAGGCAAGATCTCCATCACAATACCAGGATGGAGATGGCATGTCTTATTCAGAGAAGGAAGCCTTGAAACAGCTTCCTGAGGCCTCAAACTGGCCCAATTTCTCTGGATCAGGAGAATATGATCATATGGAACTCATAGATTATATTGATGGACTCTTCATTGATGTACCAAGCATACCAGATTACTGGATTACTGCTAGACTGAATACTGCATTTAAAGGTCATGCAAGTATATGGTACACTGAAATGAAAGAAATCCATGGCAGAAGAAATTGGCCATGGTGGAAGAGTCAAATAATCCAAAAGTACAGTAATGGAACTTGGATATGGCAAAAGACCATGTCATTTGAAAATGAAAAATACTCTGTGGACAAAGATCCATATGAGTGGTGTCTTAGACAGTCTAAAAGACTTAAAGCCATTGATCCTCAAATGAACATTCAAATGAGGCATCATAAACTTCTGACACAACTGCCAGGAGAACTAGAGCATGCAGTAAAGTGCAGATGCAACCAAAATTGCACTCTAGATGATATAGCCAATACCTTACAAGACATAAGGAAAAGCACTAATATAGGGAAATTCACCCCATATAGAAGCAATAGTTTCAAAGAGAAACAACCTTTCAGGGTAGAGTTTAAAGACAGACCTAGAGAAAGAGTGGCAGAAGTGGCAAAGAAGAAGAATTCTTGTCACAATTGTGGTTCAACAGACCACTATGCCAACAACTGTCCAAAAGCAAAGAAAAAAGTCTATTCTATAGAAAAAGTCCCTGAAGAAGAACCTCCAACAGAGGATTCTGAATCAGACTCTATGGGAGATGCCATCAGAGAACCATCTGATGATGATCAAGACCCAAGAGAGGAATTTATAGTGGAATACCAAGAGGAAACCCCATTGGAAATCCAGGATATACAGTTGGAAGCAGGCATGCCACAAGACACTGCCAACAAGAACTTGTGTAAACATACACAAGATGCACAAACATTCCTGGTTACACCAACCAAAGGAATGGCATATATACATGGAACAGCCACAAAAATGACTGTATGTATTGACAATGCTCAGCACCCACTGATCATTGACAGTGGAGCACAATGCTCCATAGTGGCCAGAAATTATCTGGATAACCACTTCCCAAACTGGGAAAAAGAACTCTTGCCCACCAGGGCAAAGAACTTTAAGAGTGCATCTGGAAAGATGACCTCTATTGGGACAATTATCAAAGAGATAATTATACCCCACAGAAAAGGTAATATCAGACTCAACCCAGAGTTTGTAGTGCTTGAAGATGCCCACATCCAAGGGTTTTTACTGGGAACAGATTACCAGAGGATGTATGGCATAGATATTTACAATAGTAAAAATAGGCATATTACCATTGGTACTAACAAGGAAAAGAAATTTTCTCTTGATATATACCAGATATCTTCCCAGGACCCACTGGAAGAACTTCTGAAAGAATTCAGAGAGGGACAGTTTAGCACTACCCTCACCAGTAAACAAAAGCTAGGTTTACTGAAGATGCTGAGGAAGAATAGAACAGCATTTGCCATTGGTGAAGAACCATTAGGCAAAATCAAAGGCCATGATATAGAACTATATCTGGATGTAGAAAGGCCTTATCCACCCATGTTAAGGAGACCTCCTTACCCAGCAAGTCTGGAGACCAGGAAAGAGATTGAGAAACATATCAATGAACTCCTGGACATGGATGTCATTAGGAAGATTGGACATAATGAAATAGTGGAAATCACCACTCCTGTCCTAATCACCTGGCATGATGGCAAGTCTAGATTGTGTGGAGATCTCAGAGCCCTGAATAACTACACAAAAGCAGACAGGTACCCTATACCAAGGATACCTCATGCCTTGGATAAGCTAGCCAAAGCCAAATACATAACCAAGATGGATTGTATGAAAGGCTTCCACCAAAATGGAGTTAAACCAAACTCCATGAAGTTGCTCAGAATAATATGCCATATGGGCATATATGAGTACCCCAGGATGCCATTTGGCATCAAGAATGCACCAGCCCACTTCCAAAGGATGATGGACACCATATTTCAAGAAGAAATAATGGAAGGCTGGATGGTAGTGTATATTGATTATATCATTATATACTCAGAGACATGGGAAGACCATGTACAATACATAGACAGAGTGCTAAGTAAATATACACCCATCAATCTGAAAATTTCACTTAAAAAGTGTAATTTTGGCCAACAAGAGCTACTAGCTCTAGGACACAAAGTCTCAGGCCTTAGTCTGGCAATTGACCAGAACAAAGTAGCAGCAGTACTGCAAAAGCCAGTACCAAAGAACATCAAAGAGATGCAATCTTTCCTTGGATTTGCTAGCTACTATAGAAACCACATCAAAAACTTTGCCCACATAACTAGTAGTTTATACAGGTTATGCTCAAAGGATGTAGTTTTTGAAATAACCAAGGAAAGGAGGGATGCATATGAGAGGATCAAATATGAACTCACAAATGCACCTGTACTCATCTTGCCTGACTTTGAACTACCATTCAAGTTATATATAGATGCAGCATGCAGCCAAGGCTTGGGAGCAGCCCTTCACCAAAGACAAATTGTGGATGGTGAACCAAGAGAAGGTGTAATATGTTACATCTCCAGGCAGCTGAAAGATTCAGAAGCCAGGTATGGGGCCACCCAGACAGAATTTCTATGTCTAGTCTGGGCTCTAGAAAAACTTCATTATTATTTGGAGGGTGCAGTCTTTGAAGTCTACACAGACTGCACAGCCTTGAAGTCTTTACTAAACATGAAGACTACTAATAGACACATGCTGAGATGGCAAATAGCCATCCAGGAGTATAGAGGGAACATGAACATCATATACAAGGAACGTAAAAGCCATACAAATGCAGATGGCCTTAGCAGATGGCCACTGGACAATGTCAAAAGCAATCCAGCTTATGACCCTGAAGTTGCTGCAAAAATTCCTATCCATTTTATTGAAATAAATAGGAAGAAGAACTTCAGATTCTCTGAATGGGCACCAGGGAGTGGTACCCTTGACAGTGGAAACACTGATTCACAAGGGACAGAAACCCCCATACTGGGAATAAGTTCCTCAGCACTGCACAATGAATTTTTCAATGCAGTGCTGAAATCATATGCTAAACACAAACAGTGTAGCATACTACTCCAACTCCTTCAACAAAAATACAGGAGCCCAGAACTGGAACCCCAGCTGGAGGAACCCTGGTTGAGGGCCTATAAGGACAATAAATTCTTCCTTATAGATGGCCTGATTTATCACAGAGATAAGCACACCAGTGCACTCACAGTGATAGACAGAGACCACATCTCTTTAATCCTGCAGGAATGCCATGACTGCCCCTACATGGGACACATGAGTGAAGACAGGACTAAAGAGAGGGTAGCAAGCACAGCTTGGTGGCCCAAGTGGGAGCAAGAGTTGAGTGAATACATCAACACTTGTGAAATATGCCAAAAGGCAAATAGAAAGCATGGGAAGAAATATGGGTTGCTTCAACACATAGAAGAACCCAAACACCCATGGGAAACCATCAACATGGACTGGGTCACAGGACTTGTCCCAGGAGGCAAAGAAAACTACAATGCCTGCCTAATAATAGTTGATAGTTTCAGCAAGAGCATGAGATGTCTACCATGCCATAAAGAGGACACAGCCATGGATACTGCTCTGTTATTTTGGAATAACATCATATCCACCTGTGGAGTCCCTAAGATCATAATTAGTGACAGGGACCCAAAATTCACATCTGAATTTTGGACCAATTTGTATGACATGCTAGGCACCAAGCTTGCTTTTTCCACAGCTTACCATCCACAAACAGATGGCCTAGCTGAGAGGATGATCCAAACAATGGAGGACATCCTCAGGAGGTTCTGTGCCTATGGCATGGAATACAAGGACCATGAGGGATATACCCATGATTGGGTCACCCTCTTACCAGCAGTCCAACTGGCTTATAATACAAGCCAGCACTCTACCACAGGAAAAACACCTGCACTGGTAGAGAAAGGGTGGAATCCCCTTTTACCTGTGGATCACTTGAAGAAAAATCTTCTGACCATCCACCCCACAGCCAAAGACTTCCATGATATATGGAAGAAAGCCTGTGATACTGCTGCCAAATGCATAGCTGAGGCCAAAGAGTATAATAAGCAGAGGTGGGACAAATCACATATGGAACCTGACTTCAAGGAAGGGGACCAGGTGTTAGTGTCTACACTAAACTTTAACAATCTCAAAGGACCCAAGAAAATGAGAGACTCATTTGTAGGGCCCTTCACTATCATTAAGTTGATAGGGAAGAATGCAGTAGAGGTCAAGCTCCCTGAGGAGTTTTCTAGGAAACACCCAGTCTTTCCAGTAAGCCTGGTCAAACCATACTTCCAAACAGAAGAGGATAAATTCCCCTCCAGGAAGAAAAACATCACTCCACCAGAAATAGTGGAAGTAGAAGACTCTCCTGGACCTGTGAGTAAAATCATCAGGGCCAGAAAAATCAGACTCAATGGGAAGGATCAGAGACAATATCTAGTCAGATTCAAGAACCAGACAGCTGACAAAGACAAATGGTTGGCAGAGGATGCCATACCAGATGGGAACCTCCATTTAAGGAGATTCAGAGCCTCTAGGAGGACTGAAAAGTCTCATCAATGATGAGCCTTTTTTAGAGGGAGGGTATGTCAGCCTGTGACTCAAAACCAGAGCACAAGCATGACAGCCAAAATACCATAAACCAATGGTATAGCCAAAATACCACCAAAAAATGGAGCTGAGCCAAATTAGCTCAAAAGGTATCAAAAGAAAGAGGAAACTCACCTCTTCCTGAAAATATAAGTCCCATCACCATAGGACAAGAAATAACAAAGTTATTCCTGCTCAAAGTTATTGCTGAGCATAAACCTTAATTTTCACCTCTCATCTAAAATCTAGAAGGAGAGGCTTAACCCCATCAAATGGGTACTCAAAATGAAGCTCTAAGGCAGGGATATCCAATGGTACCAGCCAAACTGAGCTAGCACCAGTATTACTTGAGTTATGGTCAAATTCAGACCAAATAAGGGTGAACAAAACATTCACCTCTCATCTAGCTTTTACAGTTTTAGTGTGAGATACCTGAAGTGGGGTCTTTTTGGAAAGAGCACAATCAGGGCTATCTGATGGTGCCATCCATTTCCTCATAACTCAACTACAACAGAAGTTATTGGCCAAACAAGCTTAATACAGTTTTTGACCAGACCACGCCAATGTACAAAAATACTTGTACATGGGATAACTTTGTCATATTTAATGATAACCATGTCAAGTTGGGTACCACTGTGTAGAGCTCATACAGAGCTATTCAATGAACAAACTTTGAGATTGATATCTCAAAAACTGACAGAGGTATGACCATTTTAAGGTCAAAATCCCACCTGCTGTCAGATACAGCCTTACCATGGGATAATATCCCATAACCATGAATATGAGGTGTCAAATAGACAAAGAAGCATGTTTTTACTTCAATGCCTCATATGTCAGTCAATACTGGGGTCCCATACAGTTTCTGTACAGCATTCTACGCGTCATACACGTCAGAATCAGGCTGTGAGGTCCCCAGATGAAAATTTTCACCCTGTATTGGTGAAAACTGCCCAGATGTGGTTTCAAAACCACATCTGAGCCCAATACAGGGTATACAGGCTGTTTGCAAACCACAAGCCTGTCATAGAGAGTGAAAAATCTTCACTTCCTCTACGTGGAAAGGTCTAACAGCCTTTCCACCCCAATTTTAGGATAAAAGGAGGGCTTTTCACAGCCAAAAACCTTTCCTCATCCTGCTCTTGAATACCCTACGTAGTAAACTGTCAAAAACAGTTTTACTCTTGGGTAATAAACAGGTATACTCTTAATTTAAAGTATTGTAGTCTTTATTATTGTAACCCAACAGGTAAAGCTGCACCCAGGGCTTTCAACAGCGCTCACCACCACTATATTTCTTATAGTAAAGCCCCTTTTATTATTAAATTAATCCATCTTTAACCCTTATAAAACTATTTTAAACTATTTTCCACGTGTCACAGTCATAGTTTTAGTTGTAAATAGCTTTATTTCCACTTCAACATAGACTCATCCTGACACTCTTCATGTTAGAACCTTTTCCTTTTATAATTAGTTTAAACACTGTGAAAAAAATAAATAATAATTTCAACCACCCATTTTAAATCATTTTGAACCTTTTAACCACGTGAAAAATTATTATAATCATTGTTTGTAACTCTTATGATCATTTTTACCCCTTGAACCACCCCAAAAGTGAATTAAAGCATCTTCCATCACTGTTAACTTTGTCACTTTTGGGAGTGTTTTCTCTCTAAATATATCTTTAAAAACGTTGTTCTTTAATTCATTTCTTGCAGTTCTTACCTCAATTAATTTCAATTGAAATTGCTCTTGAAGGAATTTCTTTTGTAGCCTTAAATATCTCTTGTACAGTAATTTTGGATAAATCTTTGTTTTTGGTAAAACAATAGATCTTTATAATATTATTGTTTTATACTTATGAAGTTAAAAACAGTAAAATTGGCGTGTTTTTCTCTTAAAAATACTATTTCATAGTATTTTTAATTATATTCTACCTTATACAAATTTTGGGGACAGGAAAAGTACTTGATTTTCAATCAAAGTTTCAATCCACACCTTACAATTTGGGGCCCAGCCGTGATACTTTACCTGTGTCATAATTTTTTACTCTTTTTAAATCTTTTTTCATATATTGATAAATTTCAAAACATATTAAAAATATAATTCTAATTTAAAAAGTTTGTAAAAAATATGTTTTTTTTCATACTATAAATGAGGCTTTATTTTTTCATTTCTCTCTTGAAAAACTATTTTTTACTTAATCAATTGACTTTTTCATTAATTTTAGTGTTAGACAACATGGTAAGACAAGAGAATATTGAAACAGCCTCAACAGTAACAAGCATGATTCCTGCAAGTACTGTGAATTCTGACCATAATAGTGCAGCTATTATAACTCAGAATAATCAGACAGAACCAATTTCCTCTGAATTGATTAACTTAAATATATGTAATACCCTTCAGAAGGCTAAGAATTTGGCAAATAGTAAGTTTTTTGACATTAAATTACTCTTTTAAGATTTTTAATCAGAAAATATGCCGTCAACCAGATCAGGAGCGAGCTATAACCCCTCAAGCAGCTCCCAATAAGCTCATAGACGTGATTATGGCAGAAGCCAATCAGTTACAGAAGGACAACAGTCAGTTGATGGCTTCCAAATTAATAAATTATATCATTCTGAAGCTGATAATACTGTTCTACCTTCAAACAGAGCTGACAGCGCCACAAGAAGCCTCAGTGGACATTTACAAAGCCAGCCACAAGGCTTAAAACAATGCTTTGCAGGACAAAGAGTACCAGATCCTTGAAGATCTGTAGAGAAACTGCATGAATTCTTAGCTGACTGTGAGAAATTTCCTGGGCCATCCCAACACTTGCAAGTTACATAATGGATGGCATCCATTGATTTTAAGAAAGAACATGATGCTTTCAACAGCAGAATGGAGGAAAAACAACCCTCCACCACCCAAGCAAGTGCCAAAAACAGACCCAGTAGCCAGAAGCAGCTATTCCAACATGAAAAAGCAGCAACAAGCTTAAAACAAGGGAAAAGGCAAGGCACCAGCCACAAAACCTTACAGCCAGGGCTACAGAATCCCAAACATTCAGCAGGATGCCATGGAAAATGTATTTCAGATGGCCAGGACAATTATGGAATTACTGAAAAAGGAGGAAGCCTGATTAAAATATCGGAAATGATTTCTGATATCTTTGATTATATCCCAGAGTTTTATGAAGCTATAAATGACATAAAAACTGATGTTTCTGATAAAAATTCATCCATTTGTAACAATCTTAAAACAAAAAATTTAATCCTGAGCCAAATAACTGACACACTTATGTGTTTTGAGAAATTTTTAAGAACAAATAGATCTTCTAATAATGATAATTCTTTTGGAAATAAAATAAATGAACAATCTGCCATTATTAAATAATTAACAGACAAATATTCTAAGTTCAATATTGATTACATAATTGAAACAAGAATGAAACAAGCCATAAGTACTATCAAAGAGGAGAATAAAAGTGTTCTTGAGAATATTTCAAAATCATTTACTGAAGTAAAGACATATACAATTGCCTTGAAAACCTGTTTTGACACCTCACAAGAAGAAATATCAAAATTAACAATGAAGTTGAATAAGATCACCTCTGATAATACTAGACAAGCAGCACTATGGCAAGAATTAACACAAACACAAGATATTAACAAACCTAATGCAATGAATTCAATACAAAATTTACAACATGAAATAAGAAATTCCCAAAGGTCTCACAATAGTAAAATGAATGATATTGAACAATTACTTCACACCTTACCAAGAATGTCTACACCTTTGAATCAGAACGAGGGCACAAGAATTCCAAATCCACAAGTATTGGAGCTTGAAAACTCACAGTTAAAAAATGAATTTTCCACTTCTTTTTATACCTTGGAACCACCAATGGGAAAAGCACTACTGAAAGAAGTACCACAACTCAAGGAATGGCCTCACTTCAGTGGTGAAGGAGAATATGACCATATGGAACTCATTATAGGTATTGACATGATTAAAGAAGATTTTGAATTACCCAACAGTATGGTAACAGCAATATTTAACACCTTGTTTACCAGATCAGCTCACAGATGGTATATCAAATTAAGACAAGCACATGGACACCAAAGTTGGACTTGGTGGAAAGCCCAAATTATCAACAAACGGGCCAATAATGCTTGGAGATTTAAATTGGAAACAGCCATTGAATCTGCCAAATTTAATGCTGATAAAGACAAAGCCTTACCATTTTTTTGCCAACAAAAAGACAGATTAACAGCATTGTATCCTGAAATGTCAGAATTTATCATCCATAGAACGATTCTGAGACAATGTTGAGGTGATCTAGAGCATGCTGTCAAAAGCAGGACTACTGAACAATCTTCAGCAGAAGATATTATTAATATATTAGAAGAAGTAACCACCAGAACCAGAATTGGTTCTAGGAGGGTGAATCTTAAAACAAGGTTTAATACACCTTGGAAAGATTCTGTGGACAGAAATCCCAAAGAAAATACTAATAATTTTAAGCATAAATCTGAAGATATAATCAGAAAGCTCAATATTTGCCATAGCACCACCCACCTAGCTAATACATGTCCGAAGAGAGGGAAAATCAATGAAATTGACATTGAAAAAGAACCTGATGTGGAAAAAGAGGATGATATAATTGAAGAAAATTCAGTTGATTAGTCATCAATATTTACTGAATCTTCAAAAGATATAGAAAATATCAATGCCCCTTTTGACATCATGAAGTGTTATTCCCACTTGCCACAATTAAGCAATGGTAGACTTGATTTGTCAAGAATTCAAGATTCACAACCTATGAAAACCAAACCAAACAGGGGAAAAGGTTATACAGCTGGTTACTCCTGTATAATGCAAGGGTTAATTGATAACAAGCCCACTAAACCTTCACTTGACCCAGGAGCCTTCTGCTCTTGTGTTGGCAAATCTTTCCTTAAGACTTGTGTACCAAATTTTGAAGACCAATTGTTACCAATTGATGGCATAAAACTTAATAGTGCAAGTCATCTAATGAAATAATTGGGAATCTTTGAGACCCATGTCATATTTCCACATATTAATGGAAATTGAAGAATCACTGTTGAATTTGTTGTTATGAAAGATTGCCCTAGTACCCATTTTATATTGGGAAATGACTATTTAATCACGTATGGAATAAATTTACATAACAAGAAAGACAGATACTTCACTATTGGAGACAATAAATGTCAAAAATTTGCCTTTTCACCATTTGAAAGACAAATTACAGTAATTAAAGGAGAACCAGTCAGCTTAGAGTTGGAAATATTTGAATCTAAACAGTTAAATGAAGCTGAAATCAGCCTTCATTTGACTGATAATTGGGAAAATGAACTTTCTGCCCTTTTATATGACCACAGAGAAGCATTTGCATCTGACAAAGAACCTTTGGGGAAAATTATTTGCCATGAAGTTGACAACATCCTTAATATAGAGAGACCTTACCCACCACTCTTGAGAAGACCTGCATATTGAGAAATTCCTAAATGAATAGAAGGTCGGGAAATTCATATTAACAAGCTTCTAGACCTTGGTGGAATAAGAAAAGTTGGCCATAATGAGGAATTAAAAATAACTACACCAGTCATAGTGGCATGGCATAATGGAAAATTTAGAATGGTTGGGAACTTTAGAGCTCTTAACACTTACACTTTTCCAGACAGGTACCAAATAACAAAAATGCAAATTGCCCTTACCCAGATATCTCAAGCAGTGTATATGGCCACTATGGATGCCCTTAAAGGATTTTATCAAAATTTAGTAGCACCAAGGGCAAGAAAATAATTGAGAATTATTGTTCATTGTGGAGTATATGAATATCTGAGGATGCCTTTTGGTATCAAGAATGCACCTTCACACTTCCAAAGAATGATGAATCAAATCTTCCCTGAAGAACTTTCAGAAGGATGGTTAGTCATTTACAAAGATGAAATTATTGGCTGTTTCAAAACTTTGGAACAACATATTTACAGAGTATCCAGATATTGGACAAAAATCCAATCTCTCAACATGGAAATTTCTTTAAAGAAATGCCATTTTGGATTTAAAGAGCTTAAAGCACTGGGACATGTAGGATCTAGTTTATCCCTTGGAATTGACACAAACAAGGTTGCAGCAGTATCTCTGAAACCCATGCCCCAGAACAAGAAAGAAATTCAGTCATTTTTGGGCTTTTCAGGATATTACAGGCAACATATCAAAGATTTTTCATCCATAGAAAGACCACTTTATAAATTATGTGACAAAGACACAGTTTTTGAAATGACTGTTTACAGAGTCAAAGCATTTAAATCCTTGAGAAAAGCCTTTACCACTTCTCCACTCTTACTGATGCCAGACTTTAAGATGCCTTTTAAGCTTTATATTTTTGCATCAGGGGATGGGCTTGGTGCTGCACTTCACCAAGTGCAGGTTATCAATGATAAACCTGTTCAAGGACCCATATGCTTCATATACAGGCAAATCAAACCAGCTGGAAACTGATATGGAGCCAGTCAAATGGAGTGCTTATGCATTGTCTGGGCCTTGGAGAACTGAATTACCTTCTGGAAGGATGTGTTTTTGAAGTAATAACAGATTGTACTTCTGTTAAGTCACTTTTGAACATGAAGACTCCTAACAGGAATATGCTCAGATGGCAAATACCCATACAAGAGTATAGGGGCAATATGTTCATTGTTCATAAAGATGGGAATGTTCATAAAAATGCAGATGGACTGAGCATATGAACATTACCAAATAATATTGATAATCCTTCTCATATTCCAGAAGAAGCTTCCGCACAAACAACTCCCCATAAAAGGAATCAGTGTCACAGACCTGAACACCACTTTCTTTGAGGAGGTAAGAAAGAGTTATACCCAGGATATAAATTGTAGCATTTTATGCCAATTAATTACTAAAGACTGTAAGGACAATTCTTTGATACATGCCTTAGATGATATCTGGAGAAACATATGACAAAGGAAGATTAAACTTACTGGATGGTATAATTTACCACAGAACTAAGCATACATGTGTCATAACAGTTGTGGACAGGTCCTTAATCAATCTTGTACTTAAAGAGTTCCATGACAGCCCTTTTTCAGGACATCTGTCTGAGGACAGAACAAGAGAAAATAATAAAAAGCTGCATATGGTGGCCAATGTGGCAGAAAGATGTTGCAGAGTATTGCAAACCTGTGACAGATGTCACAAAACCAATTAATCCACTGGAAAAAGACTTGGAAATATGAACAAGATCCAAGAACCCAGCAGACCTTGGGAAATTTTCTATATGGACTGGGTAACTGGTCTGCCACCAGGGGGTGACAGAAGTTATAATGCTTGCCTAGTGATTGTTTACAGATTTAGTAAGACTAAAATCTTCATAAAATGTCACAAGGATGATACAGCCATGGATACAGCTCTTCTCATATGGAATAGAGTAATATCATGGACTGGAATATTCACAAACATCATTAGTGCCAGAGATCCCAAATTCACCTCAGCACTATGGACAAATCTTCATCAACTATTGGGGACAAAGTTATCCTTCTCTACAGCCTACCACCCACAAACGTATTGTCTGGCTGAAAGCATGATCCAAACCTTGGAAGATATGGTAAGAAGATTTTGTGCATATGGCCTCTAATTTAAATATTTCGATGGATTTAACCATGATTGGTGTACTACTTTACCAGCACTAGAACTGGCATATGAGACATCTATTCATGCCAGTACCAATCAAACTCCTGCTGTTTTAGGGAAAGGATGGAATGGTTGAAATACATCCTATAGCTACTTGCTTGAGAGGAATGCTAGACAAAGCTAGAAAGCATGCAGTAAGGTTCATGAAAGACTCTTTTTCATATGCTAAGGACAAATGGGACAAATCACATGCCACTCCAAATTTCAAAGTGGGAGATGTAGTACTTGTATCTAAGCCCCTAACTTCAATAACATCAAATGATGTAAGAAGCTCAAAGATTCCTTTGCAGGACCCTTTGTTATTAAGGCCCTCCATGGAGAAAATTCTTTTGAAGTAGAATTATCTGAAGAACTTAGAAATAAGCATCATACATTCTAGTGAGCTTGATAAAGCCATATAAATCTAGGGATGCTGAGAAATTTCCTTTGAGGAATGAAGTTCCCAAGGTTCTACCTCCTATTTAATCATCTAGTATCACAAAATTACCAAAGTTCTCAAATAAAGAAAGTTGAGAACCAATAAAGTAAGGGAATGCCTTGATAGGTACAGTGACCCAGCTTGTGAAGTTGAATGGTTAGCAGAAAAAGACAAACCTGAAGCTACTAAACTTCTCAGAAGGTTCAGAAACACTAGAAATACCAATATTACAAAGTAATATTCTTTTTTAGGGGGAGGGACTGTGAGCCTTAGAGGTATTTTCATATACCCAAAAGACCACAAATAACAAAATAAGAAATAAATATAAAGAAAATAAATTTATTTATATTATCAAAATAAAAATTAAAAAATGAAAAAAAAAATTATATATAAAAACAAAAATTTAATTACAATTTAGAATAAAAATTACATTAAATTTTGAAATTGTGAAAATGCATTTTTACTTGAAAAAATTAAGTAAAAATGAATTTTTAATAAAATTGATGAAATTAAAATATTTTTGGTAAAAAGTTACATAAAATACATTATACCTTTTTACTCAAGAAATAAACTCAAGAAATTTAATTCACCATTAGATTCCTCATAAAAAATAAGGTGGGGTCACCTCTGGGTAAACTTTCTGTAACTCAACTCTAAATAAGCTCTAATTAGGTTTTTAGTATTTTCTGTACAAAAGTGAAAAATCCTCAAAACCTTAATTTAATTAACACCACATGTGGTGTTGAACATCAATTTTTATATTAAAATTGAGGTGTTGTGTGTAATTTAGAAGCTATGAGGAATTGAAGTATTTTCAATTGAAATGTCAAAATGTGTGCGTGTATTACACAAGTGAACTGTAATTTACATATGAGTTATCAATTATTACAGCTATTTACTGTAAAAACTCAATTGAATCGTATGTGTAAATTACAAGTGTATTACATGATGAGGAATTAAAGAAAAAAAAATTGGAAAGATTAATTCTGGGGGGGAAAGAAATTCTAGCTCCAAGGGGGAGCCAGACCCCCAAAGTCCTTGCTGAGAGGCGTGGGACTTCAAACTCCACGCAAAATTTCATCAATTTTGTCCTGGAATTGAGTCACAGGGTCTGTGACTCAATTGATGATGAGGTTTTGATACCAACCAGGGAAGTTTTAACTGTTGCCAAGAGGGTAACACTACCCTTAAGTTAAAATAATCTTTATAAAAAGGTTTTAACTGTTTTCTAAAACTCTTACACACATTCTGACGTGTTTTGAAACCTCTCGACCAGGTATTACTACAGTAATGGCTGATTTAAGGGTCTAAGATGGCTAAAAACAAGCCCTTTTTTGGTCCAAACCAGGGTTCAATGATTCCATAATTGGCTTTTATGTTGTAAGAGTATTCTCCACGACTGACAAGAGTAAACTTTACTTTTGGAGTAAGAAAAGTGATGGCTATAAAAGAATGTATTCTTTGCCCCACTTTTGTCTTTGTGTTGGAATCTTTTCCTTTTAAAATTAGCTTAAACACTGTTAAACCAATCAATAAGAAATTCCAACCACCCTTTTTAATTCATTTTGAGCCTTTGAACCACGTTAAAAAATCATTATAATCATTGTTTTTAACTCTTATAATCATTTTTACCCATTGAACCACCCCAAAAGTGAATTAACGCATCTTTCATCACTGTTAGCTTTGTCACTTTGTTTCCAAATTCACTCTGCTCACTTTTGGGCATATTTTCTCTTTATATATCTCTTTAAAGAAGTTTTTGCTTAATTAATTGCTTGCAGTTCTTACCTCAATTAATTCCAATTGAGATTTCTCTTGAATGAATTTCTTTTGTAGCCTCAAATATCTCTTGTAGAGTATTTTTGGATAAATGTTTATTGTTGTTAAAACAATAAATCTTTAAGATATTATTGTTTTATACTTATAAAGTTAAAAACAATAAGATTGGCGTGTTTTTCTCTTAAAAATACTATTTCATACTATTTTTAATTATATTCTACCTTATACAAATTTTGAGGACAGGAAAAGTTCTTGATTTTCAATCAAAGTTTCCTATCCTCACCCTACAAAATTGTAGAATTGGAATTTATTATTTCCCAAAATTATAAAGATGAAAAAAATAAATGATTATCTATAATAATAGAAGAGGTTATTAATGAGATATCATGCTCCAAAATAGTTATTGCACTGATTTATGGGAAAGAAATAATAATGAAATAACTCATTTTTTCACTTCAATACCTGTTATACGGAGTTATAGAATCTCTCAGAAATCTTTTACCCATTAAAACTGAAGAAAACATTGCTAAAACCTCAGTTTTATCTTAAAAGCTTTCAATTTTTAGTGATAATTTATGTGAAAGGTACCATTCTCAACTGCAAGTAATTTTATGCCTCATTTAACCTTATTATTTTCAGCTATAATATAAGAAGAAATTTTTTATAAAATTCATAATGTAACTTTTGCAGAAAAAACTACATATCTTAAAATAAGTAACAATTCCATTTAAAGGCATAAATCCTTGTTTATCTTGGAATTCAATGAAGAAAGATCTGTAATAAATTGGACCATTGGACTCCGTATGAAAAAGTACGCAAATAATATTGCTCTTTCATATCTGGAAAGAAAGTAATTAAGGAAGTAACCTGAATATATGCACCTCTATGATCAATGCATATATGAATGGTTTTTGCTATTATCTCTTGAAATATAAATGATAGAGAGTTGAACCAAATATTAATTTACCACATAATTATTGTAAAAATACAGATAAAAACTTTCTTTTAAAAGTTATAAAAAAAGCTATGACTTGTAAGGGCTTATTGAACAAAATTGTTATAGCTGTTGACCACTTTGTTTTGAAAGTGGTCCAAAATTCAAAGAAAGTATATATTCAGATTCTGCTGGTGAATATATGGAGGATTATGTAATTTCTATCATTATATTCAATGTATAACCCCTTGAAATTATGATTTGAAGTTTAAAATAGTAAATTTTGACGGAAGAGATGTGCTACAAGAAAATCATGAAAAAGAGAGTTTTAATTTTGTAATAAAATTATCTTGGCATTTTAATAATAACATTTCAGGCTCCCATCATTCAGTCTCTGAATCAATTTAAGGTGCATAAACTAATAATTTCTAATTATCAAAGTTTAATCTCAAAATTGATCATTTATGATTACTCACAGCAATCTGAATTTAATTTAAACAGTCATATAAGTGATAAAAGAGGGTATACTAGTTTATTATGATTAAAAATAATAAAATAAAGGAATTCTCAGGATTCTTCCAAGGCTATGATTTCAGAAAACTTAGAGCTACAGTGAGAACTCTAAATAAGGGCAAAATGATGAGATAAGATGGTTTAATTATGCTGTAATAATCACTAAGCCTTAAAATACTGATCAATTCCGCTGGATAACATCAGTAAACATCTACTAGCAGAATTATGGACTGTATGAGGGAGCATTTTCTAATATGTAGAGCTCTTTTTACCTCCATTTCCCCGCAGATGCAACAAAAACATTAAATCATTAAGATTAAAGGTAAAGAATTTATTCATTTCATGTAAAATTACTATATCTTTGAAGACTCAAGCGTATACTTCTTGTAATCATCAATATTTATGTGATTAAACCAATAGTCAATTGTTTTTTGTTAAATTTCTCCTCAAAATCTTTAAATCCACATTAAAAGAGGAATACTTGTAATTTACTTCTATTTTTATGTAAGTACAATTTGAATCAGTTTCATTTTCATTTTTAGGAATAAATTTATTTTAAATTATTATATCAAGTGTAAAAAATAGGTTATTTTCATCTTTTATAACAATTTTCTCATTATTATTGCTCTAACAATCTTTTCATAAATATAAATAGTATTTATATTAATATGTAACTTCAAGGTTAGTAATATTATTGTTATAAATTAATTTTTATCATTCAATAACAATTTCTCATTGCTTTATTTCTTGTTTGTAACAAGAATAGAGTTTCATAAACATATTCATCATGATATGTTAATATATTTATTTTATTTTATTGGATTTTTTTAATATAATTTATATTATCATATTTATTTAATAAGATAAATATTTTTCCCCATAAGAATAATAATACTTTCTCTTATTCTTCAATTTAATAAGGAGATTCATAGTACAATAATTAAAATATTGGTAATATTTATTATTCTTGCATAGTCAAACCTTAAAATTTTCATCTAGTTTTTGAAGAAATCATATTTTCTGTAAGAATAATTAAGTGTGGTATTTTATAGTGCAGATAAAAAAATATCAACTATAGCGTACACATAAATATAAACTTATTGGAATATTAAATAAAACTAAAAGATTTGTGAAAATTTCAAATAAGGCTCTTGAAGAATTAATTTTCTATGAATTTTTCAAGTTATTCATTTTTTCCACGTAAAAACGGTAATATTCACCAAGACTTAACTTTTTTAATAAGGTTTTGATTGAGTAGAATCAAATTATAAGCATGTTTAAACCTAATCACCAACCTGTATAGTGAGATTCTCCCTTTGGAAGTTTGTAATTACTACCCAAATGTAAGGTAAACGTTTCAAAAAATGAATATTAAATAAATTTCTAATCTTCAAGTGTAAATAAAGTTAAAGGACCTCCAATGAAAAAAGAAAACCCCATTTGAGATCTTGCCTATCATTGAGGGTAGGTACCCTGGCTTGTTTTTCAAATTTTCTCCCATTTTGTATGGAGGTTGCCAGTTTCTTCATTTGAAGCAATACCATCAATTTTTTAGATTTTAATTGAGCACCCCAGAACTGACAGGATGTATACAGAAATCTCAGGAAACTTAGAAAACAAACACTACACCTTACCTTCACCACCTTTCGTCCGGTTACTTATACCTTATGTAACTTTAAATTGTGGTTAAAATTGACAATTTAAGAAATAAATTACATTTTTTAAAATTGATCATATTCTGTTGAAAAATCTGAAATCTTCAAAAGAAACAAATAATAGTCATTTTTGGGTTGAACCTGGATTATTTTTGGTGGAGGACTCAGAAAGTACATAAGAATTATAGATTTTTTAATTAAGAAGATAGGAATAATCAATTTCCATAAATTCTTTCTTTGAAAGAACTTTTCATGTAAATTATTGAATGAAATAAATGTTTAAAATATTACTTTTCGCTTATGGGTATGTCATACAAACGGCATAAGTTCACATTAGCCAGAATTATAATTTTCTCGATGAATGGAAGTTCAAAAAAACCTTGAAAATCTACGTCAGTACCTTAGAAAAATTTGCATGTTGATTAAAGGACTGATATCAGCTATTATGGGAATTTTTATGCTCTGAACTACTAATACTACATGGTATAGTTCTGGTACCGACAAATATTGGTCAAAAACGCTCAATATGTATATATTAGTAAATATTATCAATATCAAGAACTCAAGGCTACTTGATTGGGGGCTTCATTGGCTCTTTACTTTTCTATTCTTCATGTTTAAGTTTCTCACAATTAGGAGAAGCTTTAGGGGTCTGAAGAGATTTGATGTATTTGTGTTCATAATTATGTGGCTTTGAGAACTACCAAGCTACATGTCTCTGTTAATGTAAGGGATATATGAATTGAAATTATACATTATTTTGGGGCTCTATGAGCTCTTCAACCTTTTATGATTTCCAAATCCATCTTTATTAATTCTGAAGATGATACATGTTATTATCCAAATAAATCTCTTCCAAAAATCATTTTACTAATATTTATCAAGAAATTTCGGGCATGAATTGGCATGAGTTACCTCATATACAAGCTCCAAATTTTCTTTTTAATTTAGCTCTCCTTATTGAAAATTTTATGAAAACCCTTTTTGACCTGTAAGGGTCTTATTTTGTCTCAAATTATGAATATAGTACTTCTTGAATAAAGAACTTTACAGGAAAATGAATGCTACCAATTAATTTTTCCTATTAATATCTTAAAGAATAATAAAATTTACATGGGGTTTAATTACAATAAAACAAGCTATAAAGGAAGGGAAAATAATGTTTTTGCTTTTTGGTGCTCATAAGAGTAAACAGTAGCTATGTATTGGTCAGTTCCTATCCAATTTTTATAGAATGGTATATTCTTAATTACTATATTTCCACATTCAGAATTTTACCTTCATCCTGTGTATTTGTTCAGTACTTGTCTTAATAAGCTTCAGAAAGCCAATAAGACTATCTATGGTACATAAATGACATTCTGGTCCTTGTTTTGGTGTCACAGGCTGAACAGGATTTCAAAGAGTATTTGTGAACCTTTTCAAATTTAAGTGAAAAATGCATAAAAGGTCCAAAAAGGCACAATCTACCCCATTTAGTTGGAGAATTCACGAAACAAAGAAAATTTGAACGTCTGAATTGAAGAATCAAATGGATAAATACAGCAGTTTGTGCCAAACCTTACTTTTGGGATGTGAACATCCGTAGATATTTCCAAAAAATATAGTATTTCTAATGATGAAGAATATGAAAAATGATTGCCATGATTTGATCCAGAGAGAATTTTTGTCTATGGATGTGAAACTCATATCATTATCTTATAAAATAAATGTGTATACTATTAACGTCTTTCAATTATTCATATTACTAGGACTCCATACTTATGCTAAAAGAACATTAATTAACACTTTAAATATTAGTTTTAGATGTAAATTGTTGGTATTTGATACTCATTCTGCTTTAATTGAAAAATATTGGGGATGGGTCTGAATAAAGCAGTGGTTGGAACAACTACAACTCCAAGTGTTCATACAATAGTCATATCAAGTATTGTATGGATTTCATAATTTTGAATTCAGCTTACAGCTCCACCAATTTCTCTGATAATATGAGGATAAGTTTACCTTCAAAGGAGAACCTTCTTTCAGCTATAATAAGTGTGGGAGGGTATGCATTAGCTCATGTGATTATCAAGGAAGAAAATCATTAACGATTCGCAAATTGATTTTGCTCAGAAAAAACCTATCATGTGAAAAGAAATATTTACATTGAAGTGGATTTTTTTAAATTTCAACCATTAATGAAATCAGGCCATAATTCAACTATTATTCGATAACATCTTACCAAAAACCTGAGTTTAGAAATACTTGTGAGGTTAATCATAGAATATCAATATATGGCTAAAACATCATGTGTTTCTTTCATCATGTTGTAAGAGGTATGTCTTTAATAATTTCACTTATGAAAGCTTTATGCTATTGATATTGATGCTTTTCAACACCAAAAACTAACTCATATACTCCTTATAATACTTTAAAAGAATTAATCGCACTATTATTTCCATGTAAACTAGCAGAGCTCCCCTAATATTTCACATTTTTTTCTGTCTACTGTTTCTAAAATATTGCCAACTCATTTTTAAAAGTTTCCATACTTTAAAGGAGGCCAATTATGTATATAAATCAATATTGTGCTTCCTGATTACGTATCTAAATATATCAATCCTAAAATATTCTTCATTTGAATTCAATCTATATACTTGAAAAAAAATTCCTTTCCAATTTCAACTGTCATTGTGAAAGATATGAATAGCTCCAAATTTCCCTTTTAGGCGCTCTAAATATAGGAGTCTTCTTTAGAAATATTTGTGTAGTATCTTTTAAGATAGGATTAATTTAAGAACTACCTCACTATATCCTAGAGCATTTTTCAAGAATAAAGTTTTTTTTACGTGGTTTTGCACATTTATAAACATAAAAATTAGATAATAAATCAGAAAATATTCTCCATATTTGGTAAGTTTCTTTATTTAAGCTTTTTACTAATTCTGAGCAATGGCCTTTATGGCTGGGCCAAGGGTTTTGGGCGTCAAAAAATCAAGATAAGTAAGAGAAGTTAAATATTACATATCTCTTTATTTCTATGAAATAAATGTTTAAAATATTATTTCTTGCTTATGGGTATGTCATAAAAACAACATAAGCTCACACTAGCAAGAATTGTAATTTTCTGGATTAATGGAAGTTCAAAAAAACCTGCAAAATCCACATCAGTACCTTGGAAAAATTTTCATGGTGATCAAAGGACTTATATCAGCTATTATGGGAAGTTTTATGTTTTGAACTACTAATACTACATGGTATAGTTCTGATACAAACAAATATTGGTCAAAAATAATCAATATGTATATATCAGTAAATATCATCAATATCAAGAATCCAAGGCTACTTGATTGGGGGCTTCATTGGCTCTTTAATTTTCTATTCTTCATGTTTAAGCGTCCCCAATTAGGAGAAGCTTTAGGGGTCTGAAGATATTTGCTGTATTTGTGTTCATAATTATGTGGCTTTGAGAACTACCAAGATACATGTCTCTGTTAATGTAAGGGATATAAGAGTTGAAATTTTAGATTATTTTGGGGCTTTATGAGCTCTTCAACCCTTTATGATTTCCAAATCCATCTTTATTAATTCTGAAAATGATACATGGTTTTATCCAAATAAATCTCTTCCAAAAATCATTCTACTAATATTCATCAGGAAATTTTGAGGATGAATTGGCATGAGTTACCTCATATACAAGCTCCGCATTTTCTTTTTAATTTAGCTCTCCTTATTGAAAGGCTTATGCAAACCCTTTGAGGCTTATAAGGGGCTTATTATGTCTAAAATTATGAATATAGTACTTCTTGAATAAATAATTTAGCAGTAAAATGAATGCCACCAATTAATTGCTCCTATTAATATCTCAAAGAATAATAATATTTACATGGGGTTGAATTACAATAAAATAAGCTATAAAGGAAGGGAAAATAAGGCTTTTGCTTTTTGGTGCTCATAAGAGTAAAAAGTAGCTATGTATTGGTCAGTTGCTATCCAATTTTCATAGAATGGTATATTCTTAATTACTATATTTCCACAATAAGAATTTTACCTTCATCCTGTTTATTTGTTCAGTACTTGTCTTAATAAGCTTCAAAAAGCCAATAAGACTATCTATGGTACGTAAATGTTATTCTGGTCCTTGTTATGGTGTCACAGGCTGAACAGGATTTCAAAGAATATTTGTGAACCTTTTCAAATTTCAGTGAAAATGCATAAAAGGTCCAAAATGGCACAATATCCCCCATTTAGTTGGAGAATTTACAAAACAAAAGAAATTTGAAAGTCTGAATTGAATACTCAAATGGATAAATACAGCAGTTTGTGCCAAACCTTGATTTTGGAATGTGAACATCCGTAGATATTGCCAAATAATATAGTATTTCTAATGATGAAGAATATGAAAAATGATTGCCATGATTTGATCCAGAGATAATTTTTGTCTATGGATGTGAAACTCATATCATGATCTAATAAAATAAATGTTTATACTATTAAACCCTTTCAATTATTTATATCCCGAGGACTGCATATTTATGTTACAAGAACATTAATCAACACGTTAAATATTACTTTGAGATGTAAATGGTCTGTCTTTGATACTCATTCTGCTTTGATTAAAAAATATTGGGGATGAGTCTGAATAAAGCAGTGGTTGGAACAACTACAACTCCAAGTGTTCATACAATATTCATATCAAGTATTGTATGGATTTCATAATTTTTAATACAGTGAAGAGCTCCACCAATTGCTCTGATAATATGATGAGAAGTTTACCTTCAAAGGAGAACCATCTTTCAGCTATAATAAGTGTGGGAGGGTATGCATTAGCTCATGTGATTATCAAGGAAGAAAATCATTAACGATTCGCAAATTGATTTTGCTCAGAAAAAACCTATCATGTGAAAAGAAATATTTAAATTGAAGTGGATTTCTTTCAATTTCAACCATTAATGAAATCAGGCCATAATTCAACTATTATTTGATAAAATTTTACCAAAAACCTGAGTTTAGAAGTACTTGTGAGGTTTATCACAGAATATCAATATATGGCTAAAACATCATGAGTTTCTTTCATCATGTTGTAAGAGGTATGTCTTGAATAATTTCACTTATGAACGCTTTATGCTATTGATATTGATGCTTTTCAACACCAAAAACTAACTCATATACTTCTTTTAATACTTTAAAACAATTAATTACACCATTATTTCCATATAAACTAGCAGAGCTCCTCTAATCTTTCACATTTTTTCCTGGCTATCGTTTGTAAAATATTGCCAACTCATTTGTAAATTTTTCCATACTTCAAAGGTGGCCCATCCTGTATATGAATCAACATTGTGCTTCCTGATTACGTATCTAAATATATCAATCCTAAAATATTCTTCATTTGAATTCAATCAATAGCCTTGAAAGGAAAATTCCTTTCCGATTTCAGAAGGTCATTGTGAAAGATATGAATAGCTCCAAATTTCTCTTTTGGGCGCTCTAAATATAGGAGTCTTCTTTAGAAATATTTGTGTATTATCTTTTAAAATAGGATTAATTTAAGAACTACCCTCACTATATCTTAGAGCATTTTTCAAGAATAAAGTTGTTTTTACGTAGTTTTGCGCATTTATAAACATAAACATTAGACGATAAATCAGAAAATATTCTCCATATTTGATAAGTTTCTTTATTTAAGCTTTTTACTAGTTCTGAGCAATTGCCTTTATGGCTGGGCCGAGGGGTTTGGGCGTCAAAAAATCAAGATGAGTAAGAGAAGCTGAATATTTCATATGTCTTTATTTCTAGGAAGAGGATCTTTTTGCATATTTTTTATGGTTTGATATGTGAACACGTAAAAATATCAAAAACTGTTTTCACAGGAATTCTTAGTTTTTTGTCTAACCCTTGTAAACACAATGTAATTATCTATACCATAGTTTATAAGCATCAATTTATTGCTCTATTGTATAAAAATAGAATATTTGAAAGGAGGTCAAAAAATACTCCTGAAGCTCCTCCATTTTCCTCCCATATTTTGGGTTCCCAATCAAAAACTTTGACCATGTATAATTTGTCTATCAAAATCATGTTTTTAGTTAATTTGAGTCTAATAAGCATGAAATTCTGTTAAAAATTCTAATTATTGATGTGATCCCGTAGAAAGTGAATGAAAAAGAATGGAATATAATTATGAGCTGGAAATGGATATATTCCAGATTATTTTCAGCTTCATGAAGTGCAGTAAAAATGCAGATTACTTCACTTCCTCATATATTAGTTATCTTAAGAATTCCAGTTATTAGAACATGTATTATTTTAACTATAAAAGGGGAGTTGTTTCTTCTCAAATATATAATGAGATTTCGATGGAATGAAAGATCATAGACGACTATCATACCACTCGTAGATTATTTCAGATAATGCTTCTATCAGCTCTCAATATTTTTTGATGAAAAATGCATCTAAAATTCCATCATCAGGTCCTGTTTTATAAAACCGTAACACTAAATAAGGCACTGCCCTTCTGAAATATTATGGAAAAGATACTAAATCACTTGGAATAGATGTCTGAAACTCTTATAGAATAAAATTGAAAAATGAATCATGGAAGTGTAAAAAAGGGGCCCGCCCCAACCTCCTAGCCCACTTTTCTAACCCCACTATCTGAACCATTAAGTGTTCTATGATAAGCTTTCTTGAATGCCGTATTATTCTTGAGTCTTGCTGAAGGATTCTATCACAGAGGCACCACTCCCTTACATATCAAGGAGGGATATTCTCCCCCCCATCTGAATTATTGGATGCTATATGATAGAATTCCTTTTGATGATTGATTTTCCCTTTTACCTTCCCTTTATCACAGATACACTCTATCTCGTCAAGCGGGGATCGAACAGTGGGCACAGAGGCTGAAGCAAGCTTTACAAGTGAGCCAGACCAGTCACTTGACCGCTAACACATCGGGGAAATGCCTGACGTTGCAAATGCAACGTTGCGCTGACGTTGCATTATGTAACGTGAAGCAACCTTACAGTTGACGTTGCACTATTTTCACTTAGTATTAATGTTTAATTTCGCAATTTTTTATGATCAGGCCCTTTATTCATATCTTTGCTATACCAATTCCTTTTTTAATGTATATACGTCATCTGCAGCTACAGTAGCTATGTAGAAATCAATTTAAATAAAAAAATTGGACCCTGATTTAGAGAAATGCCTGTGCCAAAGTTGTGTGATTTAACATATTAATACAGGAGCTCACGTAAAATGAAAAGGTAAAATTGATCACGTACATTTTAAATTTCTGGAAAAATAACATCTTTAAACATCCTACGCATAAGTGCCAATGGTACCACTCTTCAAAATATGTCTGACCAGAGAATGTTTAAGCTTCTCAGCTAAACAACATTAATAAAACATCTCATATAGAATTATACTATATAAACCTACTAAAGTTTGCTCTGATTCTGTGGTTTTTGTAGACAATTTTTGCTTGAGTTCTTCTATTTTGGCGGACAATGTTTGAATTTTTTTTTCGCTCATAATATCTATTGAGTGGTGCTTAGGATTTGCGGCAAAGAGTTGCAATTAATTTATTTTGCTGGTTTGGTCGATGAATATTTTTAAATAGTACTATAAAATAGATAAAAAGGTAAATTCGATTATGTTGTATTAAAAGATATAGAACGAGGAGTGAATGAGAGATAAGAAATAATGAATAAAAGACATGTGATATCAAGTCACAAAGAAGTAACAAGATACACAATACCAGTATATAATGGAACGTTGAAAAGAGGACAGGCAATGCAAAGTAAGCGATGAGATCTAGGAAAATTATGGGGATGAGCATGAGAGTTTTTTACTGAGATTAGTGAAGTAGAATAATAAAAAAAGGAATTAGTTTGAATTAAAACTGGTCTGAAAAACTATTGAGGGAGAAAAGGAATGATGACCGACACTTTAATCGATTGTTGATGGTATTTAAATGGTAAGTTGCATCTTGATCCTTTGAGTAAACGTGTGCCATTTGTGTTATTCCAAGCCGCAGTATCCTTTGATATCTAATTTTTATGTTTTACTGAGCAAATTAACACTATCAACCTGAACGCTTGGCCTTTATGCCAACAGCTTTAATTGCATGAAAATTGTTCAGTTAGCAAAATCGTATCAGTCCTTCAATTTTTGTTTTACGTAAATTAAATAAGATTAAAATTAATAAACGTACCTTTGAATTTTATAGTAGTGTATCTAGTTTGTACGGAATGTGAAAGAAAGTTTTTGTGCAAGATCATAGTTGTAAAAACTTGCTGCGTGGTAGCCTGAATGAGGGGATTGAGCTTGTGTTAGGTTTCAAGAATCCACACGTGGCTCAGGTTTCTGAGATGGGCAACCTCAAGTATTTTCTCATTAAGCTTCTGCAACATTTATTTAAAAACAATCGAACATCTTCCGTACAAAAATCCCAAGTTGAGCATTTCCTATTTCTTCTTTCCTTTCAAATTTCTGATCTTTTGATTTTCATCCATCAGTTGCTCAAACGACTTGAAAAATTCTTAAGGTGTTTTCAAAATTCATATGAATTAGATCCTTTATCAGAGTCAGTTTTTTAAACAATTTCCCCTTTAATCATAAGAAATCTCAGCTTTATCACAACTGATACTTTACAATGCATTTTTTCTTTGTTCTCCTAAGTATTATTTAAGCGTGTGTTTAAATCCGAAAATGATTTATTTTGCTTATTACGTTTCAGCTGTCTGTTTCACTGTATGCTTTACCATTTGCATCGGTTCACAAATTAATATCAGTACGCTTCCTTTTTGATGGTTTTTTTGTTATCAGCCTTGTTTTTTGTCACCAAATAAATTCGCTTTCAAAGGTTTTCCATTACAAACCCAAACCTTTCTTACTATATTTATCAAATTAAAATTTCAAAATGAATTCTTCACCTCACCCTTTTTCTGGTTCTGCTCATGGCTACAACAACTTTTTTTCACAAGCCTCACAGAATCAAGAGATCGAAGACCTTAAAATTACAATTGCTGAAAGGGATGGGCTGATCTCAACACTTATGAGCAAAGTCGAAGCTTTGGAGGTCAAAACAGCATCAAAGAAGACAAGGCGAACAAATGCAAGTTCTGAAAGTCAAAAGTCTATACCAACTGATCGTCGACAAGCAGGAAATAAAAAGAAACCAAAAAAATCAAATCGCAGTAAACAAAGAAAATTTCATGAAGACCCCAAAAAACGACACCCTCTCCAGATGCTTACCTGTGAAGTGCCGGCAGATTTTAATTTTACAAAGGTAAGTTTCATAAGAACTGGCTTAATTGATGCTTTTTTTCTTACCTCATCTTCATTCTAGGAAGCGTTATATGTCCATATAAGAATACTTTGGGGTATGATTGAAAAACAACCACTACCACCTTCACCTGATAAATCACTCCTCAAAGAATTCAAACAGCGATTTTCCAACAATGATCAAATTCAAGATGCAGCCAACAGTAACACAGGAGCCACTCTTATAAGTGAGAAAGAGGTTCAGACATTACGCAATGCTCGTGCAGGACGCCAAAAGATCGGAAAGCATATAGTCAACCTGAATGAATTTTACTTCCTTTACATCCGTTCGCTCCTTTCAAAAGTTGGAATTCGTATTTGGGCGCCAGATCTTGAAGAGGCACCACATTCTTTATACAACGAGGCCTGTAGAATCATCGCCCTCATGACTTTCCGGCAGGTTGCTTGTAGTGGGGCATATCAATATATGAGAGCAAACTTGAAATACTTGAACAACATCAACTTACTAAATTGTGCATATGATCATTTTGTCCATTATCGTATGACAGAGAAGTTCAAGAAAGAGAATAAAGAAGCCGGCAAGAATCTGATGGACAGCGCAAAGGGAGTTACCCAAAGAAGGCGACAAAGGGTAAGATCTTTCCTTTTGCTGACCATTTCTGCATTGTCTTACAAGATATTTCTTGAAATAGCTTTGTAGGAAACGATACAGATTTGCAGTGGCTAACAATTACCCAAACCGATATTTAAAAGTCTTGTCGGATGTGAATGCACACAGTGACGATGAATTTATCCCTCAATACAAAGCTTATGCCATAAAGACTTTGAGTTATCGCTCAGATAGTGCAAATATATTCTTTCGTAATTTAGACCGCAAGATGCATGAAAGTGACGAGCTTGCAGGAGCTTTACCCCCATTGCGTCCACGCTGTCGGCCACGGGTCCCTATCAATTCGAAATTCAAAAAGACTCCAAAACGAGTGCCAGTGGACTTTTACCCACCAAAGTGGTTCAACAACCTTGACCATGCCCAGCGATTTTCAATAGCAAATACTAGACAAGTAGCATTCATCCCAACAAATGACATTTCCATGAGCAAGCATCTCAATCCCGATGAAAACCTTCGCGATAAGGCCTTCAACGAGAAATTCTGGCATGTAGTCACAGAACCATATGATCTATCTCATGAGATAGTTGAAAGTAGTGAAGATGATGATGACGAAGATGATAGTGAAAGAAATGAGCTGTCTGATGGAGACATAATAGATTTGGATAGTTCGGAAGAAGATGAAAGTGATGATGGGAATGTGGAAAACACTGAGGAAAATCAAGATTCCCAAGTTCGATGGACGCCAGATGTAGATGAAGAAATGGTAGATGCGTTCAATCAGCTCCAAAGAAATGGACCTGAAGATTTCTTTGAAGAAGGCTTTAATCCACGCGTATGGCAGTAGATATTAACTTTATAGCTCTAATTATTCCTCACCTTGTAAAAATTGATATTTTCTGGTTATGTACACTTCTTTCAATATAACTAATGGTTTTTTTATATAGCGGTATCCATCTCATAGTGATAAGACTTCTGATATTTTATTTTCTTTTATCAAAAAATATATTGGAACTTGAGTTACATTTTAAACATGAAAACTCAATATTTTTTAAATTAAGCCTTATCAATCGGAATATTGAATTTCTTGCCTTTATTATGTAATCCGTAATTCATGAACCCAAGCGCTTGTTCTTGAGAGAACAAAGGAATTCTGTGAGCATAGTAGTAGAAGAATGGGGGAAAAAAAGTTCACGCTCTCTGGCTTTCCAAAATTTTTAAACCCTTTACCCAGACCTTTTCCATCTTAACCTTTACCACCCCTCAATTCATTCTTCCTGCGATTTTTCTTACTTTAGCTTGATCTCACAAAATGAACGTGCCTACTAGTGTAGTTAAGGTCTCAGCAACAACCGCTCATAACACCAAACCCCTCTTTTGTGACTGTGCCGATCCAACGTTTTTGGTGATGGGAGTAGCCCAAGAAAATCGCATCTACTTGCATTGCCCCCGCAAAGATCCAAGAGATGGTTGGTCAAGTGGCTGCAAATTTTTTGGTCAGTTTATTCCCCAAGCTGTTTTGACCTCATAATAGTATTAATTAGATATTTTTACAAATCAGTATGGCTTGATGATTACGCATTAAAGGAAAAGCTTTACAAAACACCAATTCTGGTTGCAGTACGCCCAACATTTTGGGAACACATCAAAGTACAAACTTTGGATGATGTGGCGATTTCCATTACAGCCACAATTGGAGATTCCAAAGATTCTGGTCAGTATGATACAAAATTATTATAATACAAATTTTCTTGAAACACTAATTAATAATTGTTTCAAACAGTGTCATCATTTAAAGAATTGGAAATCAAAGGAACCTCCAAAGTGGACCAAGCGCGTGACCTTCGTGGTGTAATCGAGATTATTGATCAAACTCTCAGCATCCCGAACAAAGACCTTAATCTTTCAGTGATTATGGGGAGAATTCGTCTTATGAAAAGAGTCTTGCGTACTCTAGCTGAAGATGCTGATCTGTCTGCATTAAGTCACAGAACATCTTGAAGCAATCCAGTAATCATTACTGGTTTGAGATTATGTTTCGGTTTTAATAGATACAAGTTTTAGGAGTTGTGCTGATATGAATTGTAAATACTTATGTTAACGGTCAATGGACTTATACCCCAAGACCCTATGTCTAGATGAATACATGAGAAATTCAAAGCTAAGGAGTTAAAAAAACAATAAAAAAGGTTTACTTGTCCTAAACCTTATGCAAATAGGAAGACACTATTATGATAGTAATAACTTGATGCTTCCAATGATAAAAAAGGCATGATTTTATTGGTGATACTTTCTTCTTTCAGACTATGAATTGTCCTTAATAACAAAGTGAAGTAATCTAATATTCACAAAGTTTTCTTTTTCAGAACAAGAAAGATAAATTATTGATTCATAATCAAAATTTGTTATTGTGAGACTCAGGAAGTTATTATTTTAAAAATGAAAATGTGAACTACACACAGATATTATCTTAGTAATCTAATAAATCTATTATTTAAACAGTAAGAAAGCTCTTATTTTAGTCTCAAAATATTACCTTTCTTATCATTGAAAAATAACCTTCTCAGTATTATTTTCTCTTCTGCTATCCAAAGAATAACTTATAACTGCTTATGGGCTCTTATTATTAAGATAATAACTTTCTTTTTATTATCAAAGTCTTATCATCTTTATGATTAAAATAACTTATATTAAATATGGGAAAAATGAGCCATCTGATTATCCAAACAATCTCTTTATTATGATTAAAATAATAATCTTGTTCTTATTTAAATTATAGTTGGTTTGACCTTTATCTTTCTTTCTAATTCTCAAATGGTATATTTGATCATGACTTTGTCAATTTTGAAATAATAAATTTCTTATTCTCATATTTGTCTCACATTTCCAATGTAAAAAATTTCATTTGGTATGTAGTGTTATAATGAATTTAAATAGTTCACATTTCCTCAGTGGATTAAGATTTTTTCTTATATAAGAACCCCCTAGGTTGGTATTTTCACAATGGCCAATGCATCATTTAAATGAGAATGAAGTCATTATTTTACTAAGAATAGATTAATGCCTTTCATTATAATGAAATTATTAATGGGATTATACTGACAATAAACAATGTAGTATACTGTTAATACCAAGTATAAAAATAGGAAGATTGTTCTCATAGTACTGAGTTGCTTATTTCCAAAATGCAAATGCATAATGTAGCATTTTTCCAATGATCACTTTACATTTTGAATAACCAGCTAATTATTTTGGTAAATGATCACTCCTTTTTTTATGCTTTATTATGAATATATTTTTTAATGAAAACTAATGGTTCTAATATTCAAACACTTCTTTTGTTTAGGAAGAGAAAAATCATTTATTAATTATTAATAAAAAGATTTGCCTGTGAGAATCAGAAACTTCTCATTTGAAAAGGACAGATATATTATTTGAATAATAATGAATTTATTATTTGAAAAATAAGAGAGTTATTTGATTTTGAAGATTAACTTTTTATTATTGACAAAATAACCTTACCATCATTAAATTGTTTTCATGACTACTATTAAAATAATTACTTGTCTTTTTTATCATTACCATTAAACAAGTTATATTTTGAATTGTCTTTATAAGATAACATCTTTGTGATTCACTTTTTTATTGAGATAAAACCAAGTCATTATTTCAATAATAAATATATTGTCATAATAATCACTTTTTTAATCTTAAGATAGTGGCTTTGTTATAGTCAAACATAAACTTATTATTATTAGAATGTTTGCTTTGCTGTTATTCAAATAATACCTCAAAATCAGAATGATGACATTATTTTTATGAAAATATTAACTTTTTGCTTGTTCTGATAATAAAATTGTTATCATCAAAGTCTTAATGTTCTTATTTTTGAAATATTCTTTTTAGTATTGAAAAAATGACCATTTTATCATCAAAAGGATTACTTCCTTATGAATCAAATAATTAATTTATTATCAGTAAAATGATCTCCCCTTTTTTAATTTAATAATAACTTTCTTCACTTTATCATTTATCAAATGATAAATTTCCTATTTTTACATTTGCCTCACATTACCCAACTCCCACTTGTTACTTGGCATGTAGTGTTAGAGCTTCAGATAATACACATCTCCTTAGTGGACTTAATTTATATTTGGATTTGATTGAATCAACTGAAATATTTTGTTTGACCTTTATCTTTCAGTAAGGAAATATTGGTTTTTATTCGCACAATTTTTCATATACCTAGAGCTCACTTTTTGATCAATACAGATCAAAAATAATGAACTAGCCAAAATCCATGATAGAATAAGATCGTAATCATACACAAATTACAACAGTGATACACTATACATTAATCAATATTTGTATCAGTCTCAGGTGCTATGTCACCCTCTCTAATCAAACGAACAAGCATGCTGGGTTTTTTCAAGCCCATGCTCCACGCTGGAAGCTGCCGATATGCACAAATGCCCAATATTTTATGTGGCTGAACTATTTCAAAGTTACCCATGGATTTCAGGTGAATTATTGAAAGACTTTTGCAAATGACGCCAAGTGGTTGTGTTGGCAGATACTTTTGTTCATCATTTTGTTGTATAAATATAAGCGTATTCCTTTCATTCTTCACAAGAACCTTCAAAATGTGCAAAACTGACCCAAAACTTGATTTATTGTCACAACCTTGATATTGAACAATGTTGTTAGGAGGTTTTTTGCTAATCTTGATTTTATTTGGTCTATGGTCACAGTGTAGTACCGATAATTCCTTTGCATAATTCAAGAAGACCTTGGAGTTGTCAGGATGAGGGATATCTATGTGATCGCGAATTTCAGGGTCAGTGAGTCTCAGGTATGAAAGTACATTGCAATATGTTTCTCGGTCCAGCTCAAAGTCAACCTCAGGCACATCTGAAGACTTTGAAACTTCAGGTAAAATATTTGTTGCGACTAATCGTTGCCACTGACAAAACCTTGTCATTAGTGTTATACCAAATTTCTCTACATAAAAACAAATAATAACACATTTTAGAACAAGAAATCAATAAAAATTAGGATAGTTAAAATAACGCACCAACTTTCCCATCATTTTTGAATTTCTGAAGAAATCCATTTAATCTTTCGCCTGAATTTTCAGATATTGCATTCAATGGGCCCCACCACAAAAGCTGGCTTTCGACATGCAATGAATAATGGAGATTAGGAGTTATTTTACAGTTCAAAAATAGCTGTTGTGAAGTCTTGCAGTAGGATTTGTATCGCTGAGAGAATAGTTTGCATTCGGCTTGAGTAATTGAACGGGAAATTAAAATGTTTGTGCAGCTTATTAATGCACAAAGGTTTGTAAGGAGAAGTCGATTCGAGAAGGAATTCGATTCATATAGCTCAACATCTTCAAGAAAGACATTCAAAACAACTAAAGGCAAGTATATAGAAAAAAGCGATTGCCACTCTGCAGCCTTCAATTTTCCTTCTTTGGCAGTTCCAACGTCCTTTGGTACTCTTGTGATCCCGGATGGTACAACGACCTCCTTGAACAAAGTCTTTAGCCTTGTGACTTGATCAGTAGAAAGACCCGAAATTTTTTGACTTTCACTATCTATTTCCATTAGATCTTCATTAGGCGGGATTTGGTTGCTTTCATTTTTGCTAGCGTTGCTTCCTTCTTGTTTTGAAAGAGTCCATTGCCATCGATTGAGAAAATGGTTTTGAAGAATACCTTCAAACCACATATGCAAGATACCTAAAGAAGTATATTGAACAGGGTCCCAGTATGAAAGCCGATTGAGCTCAGACCAGCGGATCCCTGACTTTTTAGCTATACGATCAGCTTCAGCCTGAGTCTTTGCATCTTTGAATGCATTTGAGTAATCCCGCACAATACGGCTTTTACGAAGGCGGCCAACTTTCAAATGCCCAATTTCAGATTTTGTACACTCACACCAATTACAAAACATGTTTGCTGAATGTGAAGTAAAGCCAGCAACCTTGTGTGTTGCTACCAAATCGCCAATCAAGCAACCAAGCTTGACAACTACATTGCGTCCATTCGGTGACTTTGGGGTACAAATCTTGATTCCAGACTCGAGTTTGATTAGGTCGTTTACCAAAGGAATAAGTATATTATGGATGGTGATGGGGTTGGGCTCGTTGGGAGCAGGAATCATGCCAGCAACAAAGGTGTTTTGCAGCTTCCAGCGAGTAATTGGTGGTAGATTGAGACAGTTGAGTGCTACAACACCAAGCGAAACTTGCTTCCCTGCTAGCTTGTTTGTGAGAGGGTTAAACCAATCAATAAACAGGCTGAACGATAGAAGAGTTGATGTGACTTTTGACTGTTGTGAATCGGGGTAGAGGTGTTTCCAGGAGGGTGATTGTTGGTAATCAGATATAGAGCTCCCATGACTTTGATAATTTATCTTCCAGTCATCAATCGAGTCTTCAACTTGAGGAAAGAACCAGGAAAGCCATTCACAGAAACCTTGAGTAATATATGTGGTGATTGGTTTGCGAAGAATCATGTCTTTTTTGGATTTCAAAAATCGTTCGGAGTCTTTGCTAAATTGAGGGAGAGAACCGATGAAAGGGGCAATGAAAAGTGATTCACCACAAGGTGATGATTGAGAGAAAAATTGATATTGACACTCTAATGGTGCAGAATAGAGATCATAAAGACAATAACATTTGGAACAACAAACATACTTCTCAAATTGAGGATTAAGCTGGAGTCGTTTGCAAATGCTTTTTATATCCTTTGGAAGACCTTTCTGGAGATCTACAATTGCTCCACTAACTTGAAAGGCTTGAATGACTTTCAACAAATATTTCCTAGCAGTTTGACTATTTTGACGACTAAGACCACAACAAAGGTGTAACCATGCCATGAAACATAAGGAAAGTTCTGAAAAAAATCAAATCAATAAGCTATTGAGTTTCGTAATAGTAAACAAGATCTCACTAGTTAGTTCCATTGCTGTATTTTTATGAGTGGATGATGAATGGGAGTTTTCAGATTTATCACTTGAAGATTGAGAGCCATCATTGGAGGTGTCTTCTTCAACTGAAAGCTTTGAAAAATTATTAAAAGCTGATTCGTCTATTCGAGAGGTATTGGCCCAGTGTCTATTACGAGTGCTTTGCGATACTAGTACCCCTTGGATTTGCTGACCATCTTGATCAGTAAATTGGAAATGCCTGCACTTTGAACAAGTACAAATCTCCATGACAAGAGAGGAGTGAAAGCTAGCAAAAGAGAAAGAAAATGAATACGGAAAAGAAATAAGAGAAGTGAATAAAAAAATTAAATGGATGTAAAGACGAGTTGCGCGCAGTTCAAGGATGTAACCCCCCGCAACGTCACCGCAAGGTCAGCGCGACGTTGCATATGTAACGTCAGGCCTTTTCCCGATGTGTAAACCATTTAGTCGGCAATCTTACCCTTTACTTAAACCCTTTTGAATGATTAGGTTTGCGTTATATATATAACTTCTGGATGGAGCTCCTGACCTACTAGAATACCAGCTACTATTTTTAATACGCAATGTAATCAGTATGTATTCTTATAGGAGTTCATTGAGGCTCTATAGGGCATTAATGTCTGAAAAAATGATGCCTGAATTGAATAAAAGACTCAACGAAGGTTCAACCACAATAGCTATATATTGATTCATTTCAGTAAAATAATTTTCCAAAATCTCTCATAATCCTTGAACAATTTTATATTGCGAGTACTATAGCTCAATTTCAACTTATAATTGATTCCACAAGGCTAGAAAGAATTCTATGAGACATTTTAAGAGGTATCACTGGTCTGAGCGCTCATACTCCCGGTACATGCAAGGAAGTAACGGTGTAAAGATACCCTATATTATGTGCGGTAGATTTTGTTTTAAAAGTCAAAATATTCAATGGGCGCCTTTCTTCCCCATATGATCATACCCTTAAAGAAATAAACTAGGCTATGCTTTTGGGGGCCCGAGGCAAAGCTATTGGTGATCTGAAAGTTTGAAGCTTCAGGGTATGGATTTGACTAATTTCCATTGTAATTTTCAACAATTGTTTAATTTTGGTGTTACCATAAGGAATAGGTAATCTCCTCCTTTTATAAAATATCATTCTCATTACCTAAGAGTACAAATTGAACAAGATATTGAGGTTAGAAACTGTTGGTAAATAGAAACCTTAATATTCAACTCCAAGCTAGAAATTAGAGATTAGATGAGAGGTCCACTAAGTGAGTTTTTCTTAATGAGATCAATGAGGGCTATCAAATGGTAAAACTTCCAAGACAGGAGAACCGCTGGATCAGAAATTAACATCAAAATATTTTACGGGAATAATAAAAGAAATAATACTATTTTTTATCCTGTCATCTGGATTTCACAGTTTTGATAAGTTACCTGTCAAATCTCATATTTTATATATGGACCAGCGTATGGCTACAAAAGAATATAACCCCTATCCTTGTATCTTAAGCTATTAAAAGGTTATTGGAATTGTTCACTTAACTTAATAAAATACAGTTTTAAGAAGTTTTGAAAAGAATTTAATCCTGGCTATGTTTTTCATTCTAAATGAAAAGTTTGTTGAATGTGTTAGAATTTTTTCGAGCTCACTTGTGCTACAATTTGAGCTACGTTTTGAGCCTTTAATTGTGAAAACTGAAAGTGTGATACAGGATTTAAGGATAGAATCCTCCAAGAAGTGTTGTTGTGGCATACGATCACAAATAATTCAATTCTGAGGTGTCAAATGTCTCCACTTAGTTTTTTACATTTATTACCCATAGATTGAGTAATAAGGTTCGCCATATATGTTATTTACCTCATTGAAAACTTCCTGGTTAGCAGATCATTTCTAAGCCTTCAATTGGTGAAAACACAAAAGCCTAAGATTTTGTTCTAAAACCAAATTTTGAACATAAAAAATGTCTTTTTGTTTGATTCGAAGCACAAAAATATCACCTGGGTTGAATAATTGACTCAATCAAATGGTAATATGTTTTCCACCCCTTTCCAACCTTAATACAGAGGCTTATGAGAGTAGTACAACAGGTATCCCAGAAAAAAAGGGATTTTACACGAAAAATGTTGGAGATTGTCAATAACCTATTAATTATTCTTTGTTTGGTAGGAATATTGAAACAAGAAGTAGGAGTAAATCAACTACATAGCCAGCCAAAGTGATATAGTTATTAACAATTTTTGGCCAAATAGGGCTAATTTCACGGAATGAACATCACTAAGGCATGGGTAAAAGAATTAGACATAGACAAATATCTCAGATCCAAATATCTTAAACAACTAGTGACTAAGATAGACACAGTTTGGTAAGAATTTGAACTAACCAAGAGGAAACATAACCAGAACTTAGGGAAAACACCAAGAAAAGAGAGAAATACAAAATCTCCAGAACCAAGTGGATGATACAGATAAAATGTGAATGAAATGTTGGGGAGATGGGGCTGAATGAGGCAAAAACCCAACAACAGACTATGCCTTTAGGATTTCCAAATACTAGAAACCTCCTTGGGACAAAACAAGAGGATATAAACCTGGGATCAATGAATTGGAATAGAAAAAGGCCATTTGTACCAGTAGGGGTCAGGAATAATCTACATTTACAGAGAAGCAATCAAAAAACTCTCAGAAGTGAAAAACATTCCAAAGCTCTCAGATAAAGGAGAATATGACCACATGCAACCTCCTCACTACATTGATGCACCTGGTATTTTTGATTATTGGATTACTTTGATAACAAACACAGCCTTAAAAATCATCAAAACATAATGTATAATGAGATGAAGGTCATACATAGAAGGACCCCCTTTTTTGTTGAAAAACAAAATTAAACAGAGGTTAATTAATGGAACATTGGTATGGTAGAAGAATATGTATTTTGACAATGACAAATATAAAGTGGATAAAGATCCATTTGAGTGGCTTATGAGACAATGTTGCAATTCTCTCTGGCAGACCTCAAAAAAAGGGAAGTCTTTCCAAAAAGAATATTAAAACTGTTTAAAGACAGTTTATTAATGGCAAGTTGTAGATCAAATTAACCCATGTGACAGTACCCCAGGCTTAGAACACTGTGTCCCAAAGTGCATGTAGCTGATAATATTGCTTATGTAACTCTCATAGAGCTACATTAGTCAGAACAGGAGCCTACAAGGAACCAAAAATGGAAAGCACCCTTGTGTGCCAATGAAGCAGAAAACACAGTGATTTTTTGAAGTTTGATTGATACCTCCTGTTGAATCCCACAAAGATCAACCCCATGATTTTAGAAACTGGTTTATTGTCAAATTTTTGTCTTCCAGTCCTCAACAAAGGGACCTATTTCTTAAAACTCTATAGATCCTGTTGAAAGAAAGATTAATGCTGCCAAGGTTTAGATCACAACTCACCATGTGACAGAAAATCTAACAGTCTGAAATCCATAGATCCCCACACTCCACCAGAAATGAGGAATCATCAACTACTGGGAAAACTACCAGGAAACTTGGAAAATGAAGGCAAATTGAGATGGAAAAAAGAGTTTCACCAGGAAGAAATTTACCTTCATAATAAAAAGAAAATAAGATCAACAGTTCACGGGAAAATCCTCAATTTGAAACAGAGTCCAAGGGGTATAAACCTGAAAGAAGATGAATTTATGCTCCTATTTTGAATAATCAGGCAATAATAAAAAAAGCCTTCCCAAATCCAGGATGAAAATTAATACATATCTGAGGAGTATTCATAAGAAAAAGAAAAATATTATTCTGAAAGTATAGGGCATTGCAAAACGGATGAATCATGTGGATAAAATTAGGCTTTGGAAACATAAATAGTAGATTATGGAGAGGAAAAGTACTTGAATATACAAGAAATACGGTTGAAGCTGGCATCCTCAAGAAACTGCTTATGAAAAACTCAGTAGCCACACTGAGAATTCGCAGAAATTCTTAGTGACAACTACCAAGGGGATGGGGCACATACCTGAAATCGCAAAAAAGCTGCAACGTTTCATTGGTCAAAAAAGTCCCATGATCATTGAAAAGGGATCCATCTTCATTTGAATGGCCAGAAACACTCTGGATGAAAGATTTCTTCAGTGGAGTACAGAATTTCTAACCAAAAATGTCATGATCTTTACAAGTGCATCAGGGAATCAGAATTTACTTGGCCCAATAACCAAGAAAGCTATCATACCCCACAGGAAAGAATGTTACGCTTGAACCAGAATTTGTAGCAGTGAACAATGTACAATTCAGGGGCTTCATAGAAGGAATGGAATACCAGAGAATGGATGGTATAGAAAAATAAACATCACAAACGTCACCTCAAATCTGGGAAAGACAGGGAGAATAGATTATCATTTGGGGTTCATACAATCCAGAGCCAAACAGGATTCACCTTATGGAATCTGTTAGAGAAACTTCAGAAAGTAAATTCAGAATTTACTTGCACCAAATCAAAAAATAACGCTAATAAGAGCTTCAGAAATTCATAGGAGTACATTTGCCATTGGTGATGAACCCCTATGGAGAACTAAAGTCCATGTGGAGAGGCTATCCCAGCCCATGCTTAGGAGATCCCCTACCCAGCAAGCCTGGAAGCCAGCTAAAATTTTTAAAAAAAAAAACAAAATGAGTTGCTGGAAATGAAGTTCTTGAAGAAGATTATAAATAATGAAATAGATAAAATTATCACTCCAGTCCTAATTTCATGAAATGATAGTAAATCTAGACTTAGTGGAGCTTTAGGAGCACTGAACAAGTACACACAAGCTGTCAGGTACTGCATCAAAGGATAAATCATGAACTGGATAAACTCAACACAAGGCATTGCATGAAAGGCTTTGACAAGAAAATAGTTAAGCCAAAATAAATCCAATCTTTCATCATTCTATGTCACATGGTCACATATTTGGACATAGAATGAATTTTGGAATCAAAAATGCGCCAGCTCATTTACAGAGGATGATGAAAAAGGTATTGAAAGAAGAGATATTAGGGGGATAGATGTTGGTGTGTACTTATTATATACTGAACTAGTCTGAAACATGGTATGCCCATGTAATGTACTTACACAAATTTATGGGCAAATGTAAACCAATAAACCTCAAAACTTCGCTTAGAAATTGAATATTCTTTGTCAGAAGGAACTACTTTCACTGTGACACTAATTATAATTCCTAACCCTAGCCATAGACAAAGAAACATTGGAAGAATTAGTTCATAAGGCAGTCACCAATAAGTTGATGAAATGAGATCCATTTTGGGACTTTATAGCTACCAAAGAGATCATATGAGGTACTTTTCTCACATCACCACAAATTCTAAACTTATGCAGAATGCGGCCCTTCAACAAAGAAAAATAAGGGGTTGTGAACCCACAGAAGGCTTCACATGAGAAATTCATACACAACTGAAAAAACATAAATCCAGATATCAAGTTACACAAAATAGTGCCTCTGCTTAGTATGGAAACTGAGAAATCCCAACCACCACTTGATAGGATCAGCACTGGAAGATTATACAGATGGGAATGCACTCAAACCCCTACTCAATATGATAAACCCAAACAGACACACTTTTTGTTGGACAATAGCCAAACAAGAGTACACAGGGAACAACACTATAAACTGAAAATATGCGAAACGTCACAAAAATTAAAATGGCCTGATATAATGGACACAAAAAATTATAAATTTAATCCTCCTTGCGATCCAAAAAAGGTGACAAAAATCTCTACAAAATTTATGCAAGTTGGGAGAAGGAGACTCTTTAAATTATCAAACTATTTTTTGAATAATGATTGGACAAATCAAAGCAGATGGTTTCACTCAGAAAAGAAAATTGTCACTGTCACAATTATACATTACTATGAGCTCCATTGTAATTCTTATAAATGTACATTGATGTGGGAAAATTCAAGCTAAATAAAGTATTCCAAGGGGTTTAATGCTATAACTTGCACTACGAAATTTAACTCCTTCTATTTTTATAAGATTTCTTTCACATTCTGGTATTAGGTTTTTCAAATAGTTTTTAACAACATATATGGAGTCTTCTCCTATGTCCTAATTTATCTTTTCCTCTTGATCCTTTAGAAAAAAAAACTTATCATTTCCCTTGCAGATGTATAGCTCATTCGTTGAGCAGGTTTGTTTGTATGCAGTTTGGCATTTAGTATATTTGTAAGAATTTATGAAAAGTTACACCTTGTTTTAAATTTGATTTTAAATGAAGTACTACATAGATCACTTTGATATCATTAGATTGAGAATTGAGTATGTTCATTTAATCAAATTCAGAAGTTTCTTGTTCTTCAGTATCTTCAACAATTTCATTCATTTTGCCCTTTTCAAGACAATTATTGGCTAAGTTCCCAATAAAACATCATTCAAGGATTCTTTTTCTCCTTAGTTCTATTGGGATTGAAAGATTGTTTTGGTTTGTCTTTATCAACAAATGGTTTTTTTTGTGTTTTCACTTCCACATTTTTACATGTGTTTCCAATTTTGGTGGGTGAATATGTATTCCAATTCATTAATTTACTCTTCTTTGGAGCGTGGTTATTTGAATCTGCCTCTCATAGAAAATTCCCGTTCTACTTCACACCCTTTGAGAATTTTCATATGTACCCTTTTCTGTGACATCTCTGGATAAAATGCATTAGTCTTTCAGCTTGTTTCAAGAACCAAGTTAAAGGTTAATTTTTTTGTGGGTCAAAGAATGAGTTCTCAAATTAATTTGCTACTTCATACCTCCATGCTTCATTTTACCACTTGAAATTGATTTCATTTTTACATCAAAACCAGCTTATTTTTGTGTTATGTCATATTACAATCCTTTTTCAGATTTCTCAGATGAAGGAGATGACTTATTTCCATCAATTATAGTTTTTTTCTTGATAAAATACTAATATACACCAGTTGTAAGTCTTATTTAACTGTTTGAGTTAAAATGAGATTGGAGTTATTCATAAGAAATTATCATTTTTAACCCAGAAATTTGATCTTTAAAAATGTTAAACTTTTTCATCAAAACTCTTTGTGTAAGGATGATACTATGATAAAGGTATAACTAGGCTAATTACAACTTTAAATGTGTATGTGACACGGCAGAAAATGATTTAAAAAAGGTTTATAAAGGTTTATAATGAGATAAAAGGGTTCTACTATTGAGAAATAGTGGTGGTGAGCGCTATTGAGAACCCTGGGTGCAGGCTTTATCTGTTGGATTAAAATAATAAAGTCTACAATAATTAAAGATTATAATTATACCTGATTATTTAACCAAGAGTAAAACTGTTTTTTGACAGTTTACTACGTAGGTTATTCAAGAGCAGGATGAGGAAAGGCTTTTGGCTGTGAAAAGCCCTCTTTTTATCCTAAAATTGAGGTGGAAAGGCTGCTAGACCTTTCCACATAGAGGAAGTGAAGATTTTTCACTCTCTATGACAGGCTTGTGGTTTGCAAACAGCCTGTATACCCTTTATTTGGCTCAGATGTGGTTTTGAAACCACATCTGGGCAGTGTTCACCAATACAGGGTGAAAATTTTCATCTGGGGACCTCACAGCCTGATTCTGACGTGTATGACGTGTAGAATGCTGTACAGAAACTGTATGGCACCCCAGTATTGACTGACATATGAGGTATTGAAGTAAAAACATGCTTCTTCATCTATTTGACACCTCATATTCATGGTTATGGGATATTATCCCATGGTAAGGCTGTATCTGACAGCAGGTGGGATTTTGACCTTAAAATGGTCATAACTCTGTCAGTTTTTGAGATATCAAGCTCAAAGTTGGTTCATTGAATAGCTCTGTATGAGCTCTACACAATGGTACCCAACCTGACATGGTTATCATTAAATATGACAAAGTTATCCCATGTACAAGTATTTTTGTACATTGGCGTGGTCTGGTCAAAAGCTGTATTAAGCTTGTTTGGCCAATAACTTCTGTTGTAGTTGAGTTATGAGGAAATGGATGGCACCAAGACCCCACTTCAGGTATCTCACACTAAAACTGTAAAAGTTAGATGAGAGGTGAATGTTTTGTTCACCCTTATTTGGTCTGAATTTCACCATAACTCAAGTAATACTGGTGCTAGCTCAGTTTGGCTGGTACCATTGGATAGCCCTGGCTTGGAGCTTCATTTTGAGTACCCATTTGATGGGGTTAAGCCTCTCCTTCTAGATTTTAGATGAGAGGTGAAAATTAAGGTTTATGCTCAGCAATAACTTTGAGCAGGAATAACTTTGTTATTTCTTGTCCTATGGTGATGGGACTTATATTTTTAGAAAGAGGTGAGTTTCCTCTTTCTTCTGATAACTTTTGAGCTAATTTGGCTCAGTTCCATGTTTTGGTGGTATTTTGGCTATACCATTGGTTTATGGTATTTTGGCTGTCATGCTTGTGCTCTGGTTTTGAGTCACAGGCTGACATACCCTCCCTCTAAAAAAGGCTCATCATTGATGAGACTGTTCAGTCCTCCTAGAGGCTCTGAATCTCCTTAGATGAAGTTTCCCATCTGGTATGGCATCTTCTGCCAATCATTTGTCTTTGTCAGCTGTCTGGTTCTTGAATCTGACTAGATATTGTCTCTGATCCTTCCCATTGAGTCTGATTTTTCTGGCCCTGATGATTTTACTCACAGGTCCAGGAGAGTCTTCTACTTCGACTATTCTTGTTGGAATGATGTTTTTCTTCCTGGAGGGGAATTTATCCTCCTCTGTTTGGAAGTATGGTTTGACCAGGCTTACTGGAAAGACTGGGTGTTTCCTAGAAAACTCCTCAGTGAGCTTGACCTCTACTGCATTCTTCCCTATCAACTTAATGATAGTGAAGGGCCCTACAAATGATTCTCTCATTTTCTTGGGTCCTTTGAGATTGTTAAAGTTCAGTGTAGACACTAACACCTGGTCCCCTTCCTTGAAGTCAGGTTCCATATGTGATTTGTCCCACCTTTGCTTATTATACTCTTTGGCCTCAGCTATGCATTTGGCAGAAGTATCACAGGCTTTCTTCCACATATCATGGAAGTCTTTGGCTGTGGGGTGGATGGTCAGAAGATTTTTCTTCAAGTGATCCACAGGTAACAGGGGATTCCACCCTTTCTCTACCAGTGCAGGTGTTTTTCCTGTGGTAGAGTTCTGGCTTGTATTATAAGCCAGTTGGACTGCTGGTAAGAGGGTGACCCAATCATGGGTGTATCCCTCATGGTCCTTGTATTCCATGCCATAGGCACAGAACCTCCTGAGGATGTCCTCCATTGTTTGGATCATCCTCTCAGCTAGGCCATCAGTTTGTGGATGGTAAGCTGTGGAAAAAGCAAGCTTGGTGCCAAGCATGTCATATAAATTGGTCCAAAATTCAGATGTGAATTTTGGGTCCCTGTCACTAATTATGATCTTAGGGACTCCACAGGTGGGTATGATGTTATTCCAAAATAACAGAGCAGTGTCCATGGCTGTGTCCTCTTTATGGCATGGTAGACATCTCATGCTCTTGCTGAACCTATCAACTATGATTAAGCAGGCATTGTAGTTTTCTTTGCCTCCTGCGACAAGTCCTGTGACCCAGTCCATGTTGATGGTTTCCCATGGGTGTTTGGGCTCTTCTATGTGTTGAAGCAACCCATATTTCTTCCCATGCTTTCTATTTGCCTTTTGGCATCTTTCACAAGTGTTGATGTATTCACTCAACTCTTGTTCCCACTTGGGCCACCAAGCTGTGATTGCTACCCTCTCTTTAGTCCTGTCTTCACTCATGTGTCCCATGCAGGGGCAGTTATGGCATTCCTGCAGGATTAAAGAGATGTGGTCTCTGTCTATCACTGTGAGTGCACTGGTGTGCTTGTCTCTGTGATAAATCAGGCCATCTATAAGGAAGAATTTATTGTCCTTATAGGCCCTCAACCAGGGTTCCTCCAGCTGGGTTTCCAGTTCTGGGCTCCTGTATTTTTGTTGAAGGAGTTGGAGTAGTATGCTACACTGTTTGTGTTTAGCATATGATTTCAGAACTGCATTGAAAAATTCATTGTGCAGTGCTGAGGAACTTATTCCCAGTATGGGGGTTTCTGTCCCTTCTGAATCAGTGTTTCCACTCTCAAGGGTACCACTCCCTGGTGCCTATTCAGAGAATCTGAAGTTCTTCTTCCTATTTATTTCCATAAAATGGATAGGAATTTTTGCAGCAACTTCAGGGTCATAAGCTGGATTGCTTTTGACATTGTCTAGTGGCCATCTGCTAAGGCCATCTGTATTGGTATGGCTTTTACCTTCTTTGTATATGATTGTCACAGGGGCTCTTGGACAGAAACACAAGAGTGGCCTGGCACTCAGCAATCAGGGAACTCACTTGGAAGACTCCAAAGAATAAAGAAATAAAAAATAAAGAATAAATTCCTCTAAAAGATATGCAGGTACAAGATGAGATGCAAAAGAGGAAAGGGAAGCCAAATGGCCAAAGAGCCAACCAAGTAAGTCCTTAATCACTGTTTCAACCTGCCAAAAATGAATAATGGAATTAGTAAGGATATGACCACCAAATATCCATTGACCCGCAAAGAAAGAGAAAGAGAAAGGTGCTAAATGACTGACTTAATAATATCAGTATTTGCTTCACTATAAATGAAAACAAAATAAAGATAGGATAAAATCAAAATATATTAATAAACTGGGGAAAACCCCCCAGGGTGGAAAGGGTAGCCGGTATATGTGAAGAGTTGGGAGCTTGAGTTCTTCAGGCTGAAAACTGATCTGTATTGATCCTTGAGGCTGTATTGATTCTTTTGGGAATTGATACAGCTGGCTAATGTTGAAATTGAATTGGGTTGAATGAATTTCCCTTGATTGAAAATGAAAATACAGTTCTTGATGGATCCAGACTGTATTGAAATGAATATGGTTGCCAAGATGGATTGAGTGGAGCTTTGACACTTGACAACTTCTTTTTGGCACTGCCTCTTGAATACCCTTGAGAATGAATTGACAGTATTCCCTTGGAAGGAATACTTGGAGTGAGAATAACCAATGACTGCTTGATGGCGTCATTGGTCTTTGACGCTGAAACACTTGCTCTTGAGCCTTGATGATTCCTCTGAATGATTGGGTGCCTTGATGATGTGATGAGATGTTAGAATGTTGAAAAGACTATTTGATATTGCCACCATTGAATTTCTGTTGAAAAATGATGCACAATGATGTATAACATCATTTATGGCATATTGGTTGATTGGCAAGAAGATTACGTCCAAAGGTCTTGAGGTGGAAAGGCAGAGGGGAAAAGGATGGATGTGATGGCTTCAGAGCTTGGAAAGGTGTTTCTGGGCCTTTTGGGGTTTTTGGCCACTTTTGGGTTCTGAGCCAAAAACTGGCCCAAAAGGCGGGAAAGTGTCTTTTGGACACTTTGCGTCAAAGTGCGCAAAAGTGCGCAAAAATGCGCAAAATGCGCAAAAGTGCGCAAATATGCACAAATGCGCAAAGTGCGCAAATGCGCAAAAAGTGCGCAAATGCGCATTATGAGCCCAAATGGCCAAAAACAGCCATTTGGGCCATTTCCCCTGGTTTTGAGGGAAATGACCAGAAATACCCATTTGGGCATAAATTGCCGCTATGGGTGCTGGATTGAGGTGAAGGGCCATGAAGGCCCCAAAACACAAATGGCCATAAATGGGCCATAAGATGATGACGTGGCCATATTGGCCACTGGTGATGGATATGGCCAATTGGCCATAAAAGGACTGTGGCTTGATATGCCATATGGGGATCCAAGGAAGTGAATTGCCATGGTTGTGACAGTACCCCCCACCTTGAAATGGTGAGCTCCTGAGCACCAATACAAGGTGAAGCCTGTTGAGGCTATTGGAAAGATTTTGAGAGAGTGATTCAAGAGGACTAATTAATGTAAAAAATTTGAAAACTGATATTAAGAATTTGACATTTGACGCAGGACTTGCTTGATCTTCTTTTGACATTGGCTTCATGATTTGAATTTAATTTTGAAATGAATGAAAATTTTTGATGTGATAATTGACGTGATAAAAGGAAATTTAAAATGAAAGTAAAATAGAAATAAAGAATGAAAATGAAAATAAGAAAAGAAAAGGAAAAAGAAAGAGAAAAATGAATTGAATCTTGAGGAGGTTCCAATCTTCATCACGGAGGTTGATAACTGATTTTGAAATTGGCCAAGGACCTTGAAAGATGAATTTGATGCCAGGTGCTCACAAAGTGGCCAAGGCGATGTTTTGACAAGATTGTAGGCCCCTCAGGGAAGTGCACACCAGGAGAGGAACTTACTTTTGGTAATTACCACTCCCGCCAGTGCCATAAAAATAAAACAAAAAATGTTGAAGGAATGAATTTGAATTTGGAATCTTGGAAATGAATTGGAAAGTGAATGGCCCATTGTCCCAAGTGAAAATGGCCATAAGATTGGAAATGAAGTTGAAAGCCCTGCCAGGGATCTGTGTCCAAAATTGCAAAGTGCTCACAGAGTGGCCAAGGTGATGCTTACAACAAAACAGAGTAGAATACCCCTAAAGGTGCATACCAGGAGTGGGACTTACGTTTGGTAATTCCTCTCCCCACCAAGCACCATAATGAATCAAGCTTTTGAGGAATTGGGCCCAGGCTTGTCAGGATATAATGAATGAAAATCTTTGACAAGTTCAGGACAATTCTTGAGGTTTTCGGTTGGTTCCCAAGTGGATCTTTCTGGGTCTTGACTGAAACCTTTCCATTCCACCAGATACCATAATTTTCCTCTCTTGAGCTTTGAGTCCAGTATTTGAGAGACTTCCCATTCCTCTTCTTCTTCAATGGTGATTGGAGGAGGAGGCTCTTGATGCCTATTTGGGATTGTTGACGTCTTGACTGGTTCCAAAAGGGAAATGTGGAAAACTGGGTGGATGGATTTCCATTGAGATGGAAGCTTGAGGTGGTAGGCATGAGTGCTGACTTTCTTCAAGATTGGAAAAGGACCCAGCCATCTTTCAGACAGCTTTTTGGTGGGTCTGGTTGATTTGATGTTCTTGGAAGAAAGCCATACCATGTCACCAGGATTGAAAACAGGTGGACTTGCTCTACTTTTATCTGCATACCTCTTAAACCTGTTTATGGCAACTTCAAGTTCTCCCTTGACATCTTGCTGTACTGATTGGATTTTTGTTGATAACTTTCCAGCCGGAGTGTCTTGAGTGATGTGAACTGAGTCAAAATGAGGATCTCTTCCATAAACAGTGAAAAATGGTGATTGTTTTGTTGAAGAGTGGTCAGAGTTATTGTAGGCAAATTCAGCCAGAGGGAGCCAGGTGTTCCAATCATCTTGATGATAACTGACATACATCCGAAGGTACTGTTCTAGTATCTAATTTACCCTCTCTGTCTGTCCATCAGTTTCTGTATGGTAAGCAGTTGACAAGTCTCTTGAAATCTTGAGCTGCTGACAAAGGTTGGTCCAAAAAGAAGAAACAAAAAGAGAACCTCGATCACTGACAATGCTTGAAGGGAGGCCATGCTTTGAGAAAATATTCTTGATGAATAAATGGGCCAAATCTAATGAAGTGATTGAAGCTATTGTTGGAATAAAAATCGCCATTTTTGAGAATCTGTCCACTATGACTAAAATTGAATCAAAGGAATTGGACAGTGGCAATTGAGTGATGAAATCCATTGAAAGACAAATCCAAGGACCACTTGGAATTGGAAGAGGCTTGAGGAGTCCAAACTTCTTGTGATGAATATTTTTGTTTCTTGAACACTGTTGACAGGATGAGACATAATCCTTGATAAATTGAGTCATGCCGGACCAGTGGAAATCCCGCTTGACAAGTTTGAGAGTCTTCTCTTGGCCAGGGTGTCCAGCTAGAGGAGAGTCATGCCGATTTTGAAGTACATTGAGTTGAATTGTGGGGTCATTTGGGACCACCACCCGATCTTTGAAAAGGAGAAGTTTGGAAGAGGAATCAAGAGAATAATCTTGGACAGATTTACCTTTACCCAAATCTTCAAGGACACTTCTATATTGAGAATCTTGCCACACTGCCTTCTGAATTGAATCAATCAAATTTGAAAATGAATCCACCTTGACTGCAAAAAACTTTGAGGCTTGAATTTCATTATGCTTGATTATCTTCTGATAGTTCATTGGATTCTTGCTGATGAAATCCTCCCCCCTCTCCGGGTAAACGTCGTCCCGACGTGACAAGGCATCTGGAAGGGTGGCCAAGCGGCCAGGGCGGTAAGTGATTGAGAAACGGAATTCAGATAAAAATTCAGCCCAGCGGGCTTGACGGCGAGTGAGAATCTTGGAAGACATAAAATATTGAAGGGATGAATGATCGGTGAGAACTTCAAAAGGGGAAGAAATAGAAAGAAGGAAAGCTCTCCAGCGCTTGAGAGCCCAGACTATGCCAAGGAGTTCCTTGTCATGAATCTCATAATTGAGCTCAGCTGGGAGAAGCTTGCGGCTATCAAATGCAATGGGATGTTTTCCTGAGTCAGAGACCTGACTCAGTACAGCACCCAAGGCATAATCTGATGCATCGGTCTCTACAATGGTGGGTAGAGAGGGATTGAAATGAGAAAGGATTGGAGCAGTGGTGAATGCCTCTTTGAGTTGATGAAACTGTCTAAGAGCTTCCTCATTGAGGGGAAAACGGGAATCTTTCTTGAGGAAACTTGTGAGTGAACTAATTTTCTTTGAATAATTCTTGATGAAACGGCGGTAAAAATTGGCAAAGCCAAGGAATGATTGAAGAGCCTTGAGGTTTCTTGGAGGTGGCCAATTGAGAATTTGCTGGACTTTTGCTTGGTCCATCTTGAGGCCTTCAGAAGAAACTACATAACCTAAATATTCCACACTAGAAACATGGAATAGGCATTTGGACGCCTTAGCAAAGAGGTTATTGGCTCTGAGTCTGGAAAGAACAGTGGACACATGAGTGACATGTTCTTCCTCAGATTTGGAAAAGACCATAATGTCATCCAAATAAACCACAACATAAACATCAAGAAGATCATAAAAAATATCATTGACGAGATTTTGAAAAGAAGCAGGAGCATTGGTAAGCCCAAATGGCATAACCAAGTACTCATAACTACCATATTTGGTTCTAAAACAAGTCAAATGTTCATCACCTTCCTTGATTCTGAGCAGGTTATATGCACCACGCAAATCAATCTTGGAGAAGATAGAAGAACCATTGAAAACAGTGAGAAGCTGATTCATAGGAGGAACAGGATACTTGTTCTTCCTAGTAACAGCATTGAGCTTGCGGTAATCAACACACAAATGGAGGCCACCATCTTTCTTTTTGACAAAAAGAACAGGTGCTCCTGTAGAAGAGGAGCTTGGCCGGATGAAACCTTTCTCTACATTCTCTGAAATGTAGGCCCTGAGTGTATCTGACTCTTGGTTTGATAAAGAGTAGATCACCCCAACTGGAGGTAGAGACCCCTCCAGCGCGATATGATGATCACAGGCGCGGTGAGGAGGAAGTTTCTCTGCTTTCACCTTGGAAAATACATCCAAATATTGGTGATAAACAGAAGGAACAACCTTCATCACGGTTTCTATTTCTTCTGGCTCTTCCTCTTCATCCCACAACTCCTCCAGGGAGTCATGATAAGATGAAGGAGGAAGGTCCATATTCCCAAAGAAGAGATGAAGTGAAGATACAGAATTATCTTCTCCAACATCTTGAATCTCTTTGAAGACTTCATCTCTAGATGATAGTAATGACTGATGGGAATTAAGGGAAGGAATATGGACAGAAGACGGAAATGATGGTGTTCTAGAATCACCAACCAGAGCTGCACATGATTTGGCAGAAGAAAAGTCATTACTGAAAGAAATTGAAGGATCATTATAGTCCTTATGATCAGAATTAAAGGTGATCAATCCTTGCCTCCAATCAATAAACGGATTAAAATGATTAAGAAAATCAAAGCCCAATATGAGGTCTTCTCCCTTGGGAGTATCAATGACTAAAAAGTCCCATTCAAAGCTTGGGAAGGAAGGGAGCTCAACCATATATTTAGTATGGTGAGTCACAAATAAAGAAGGAGACTCAGAGGAGTCAAGAATAATAAGGGGAATCTTCTCCGGGAGTTCTGACATGGTCAAAGAATACTTGTGAACAAACTGCTTTGCAATAAATGAGTTGGTAGCACCAGAATCAATGAGAATACTGTAAAACATATCAGAGAGAGAAGAAAAAACAAAAAATTTAAGAGAATTTTTGACACCAGTATTCAGAATGCACAATTGTGCTCTGGATGGAAAACTGTGAAGACCATTGAACACAACATGATCCTCACTCAGGCCTTTCCCTGGCTGGGAAATTTGCCTGACAGTTGGGTAAGCTTGTTTTGAGGCCTTTTGAAACAGGACTCAAGACTATGCTTCCCACCACAATAGGTACAAAGACCCTCTTTGATTCTTCTTTCTTTTTCAGAGTTCATGAGCTTGAAATCTTTATTCAACAAAGAAGAATGGGGCTTGTCCCTCTTCTGAAAATTCTTCTTCTTCTTTTGACTTGAGCTTGAAGAATTTTGAGGATGAGAAGAACTTGACTTTGAGGCTTCTGGCTTCTTCTCTTGATGGTGACCCTTTTCATTTTGCCTCTCATGGTACCTGGTATCAAGCTCCAGGGTAACGTCCATTAAGTCTTGAAGAGAGTCAATTCTTGAAGGATGGGAGGCCAATTGATCCAAAATCCTGGATGGCAATCCCTTCCTGAAATGATGGATGAGAGCTCTTTCACCCCAATCCCCGATTCTTGAGACTAAGCTTCTGAAATCAGCAATGTATAAGGATACATGCCCACCTTCTTTCATTCTTAAAGAATCCAACTCAGCTTCTGCTTTTCTGACTTCATTCGGGTCACCAAATAAAGTGAAGAGTTGAGATTCAAATAAAAGCCAAGAATTGAGAAGGTAATTTGAATCTTGATTGGTGAGATTGGAAAGATAAGGCTCAATCCATTTTGCAGCCCTGCCAATGAGAAATGAAGTGGCATAAAGGACCTTCTTTCTGTCTTGAGCGAAGTTTGCCGGATCATTATGAAATATCAATTGACAAGACTGAATGAAACTTCTAACTTTGAAGGGCTGAGTCCCATCAAAGCATTCCGGTGCTTTCATAGATGGAGTCTTGAAGGCTGGTGGTCTTGATGCTTCAGAAGATGAAGCTGCTTGAAGATTGGCCATAATCTGAGTCATTTGCTGCATGATGGCCAATAAAGATGGTTCAGACTGATGAGAGACAGGCTGATTAGACTGGGCTAGAGTTGGCCCTCCAGTACCTTGGGATGCCTCCACCGGAGCAGGGACACCTTCAGTACCATCAGACTCTTCCTCTTCCACAGAATTCTCCTCCTCCTCTTCACCATCTTCACCTGGACCTTTGAAAATAGTCCTTGAAGTTCCTGGAAATCCGCCAACTACTCCTGAGAATGAACATGATCTTCTTGGCGCTCTTCCTTCCTTCCTGGATGGTGCTGCTCTTTCCATGCGGGGTCCTCTATCTAATTGGGCCCTCAGTTGAGGAACTGCTGGGGTGCCATCTAGAGGAGCTCTTGGAGTTGGAGTGAGAACAGCTTGAGCTCTGGCCTGAGATCTTGTCTGTCTTGCTGGAGGTGAGTGTTGAACAGGCATGATATCAGGAATGGAATGAAACAATGAATTAAAAATCAAAATTTTCTTGAATTGAAAAGAGTCAACAATCAAATCTTGAGGAAAAAATCAATGAATAAAAATGAAAATCTTCAAGTACGTCAATAAATCAAAATCAAATGAAGTCTTGAAGTCAAAATCAAATCAATCAAATCAATCAAAATAAAAAATCTTGCAGAACCAATCAATCAAATGAAAATCTTGAAGAAAAATCAATTTATGTCAAAATTCTTGATGTGAAAAATCAGCAAAATCAATGAAATCTTCAGGTCAATCAATTTTCTTGAGGTCAAAATCAAATATGTCAAATCAATCAATCAATCAAAATCAAGTGAATTATTCTTTAAAAATCAAAATTCTTGAAGAAAAAATCAATTATGAATCTTGATGTGAATAACGTGTCTGAATATCTTGATGAAAAATTTGAAAATCAGAGAAAATCAAGATGACGCCTGAATTATGAATGAGAATGAAAATTTGATGGTTTGAAAATATTTAAAAAAGAATAACAAAAATCAAAAAATGGGTCAGCTTTCAATTTTCAAAATGAAGAATGAATGAAAGAAAATTGAGAGGTGACGATGAATCATTAAGTTCATAAGCGTAAAAGAATCATAATTTTGATGAAATGAGTGAATGAAATTATAAAGAAAGAATGAACAGAATGAAAAAGAAATTATGAGTTAATTAATATAATGTCACAGGGGCTCTTGGACAGAAACACAAGAGTGGCCTGGCACTCAGCAATCAGGGAACTCACTTGGAAGACTCCAAAGAATAAAGAAATAAAAAATAAAGAATAAATTCCTCTAAAAGATATGCAGGTACAAGATGAGATGCAAAAGAGGAAAGGGAAGCCAAATGGCCAAAGAGCCAACCAAGTAAGTCCTTAATCAATGTTTCAACCTGCCAAAAATGAATAATGGAATTAGTAAGGATATGACCACCAAATATCCATTGACAGGCGAAGAAAGAGAAAGAGAAAGGTGCTAAATGACTGACTTAATAATATCAGTATTTGCTTCACTAAAAATGAAAAGAAAATAAAGATAAGATAAAATCAAAATATATTAATTAACTGGGGAAAACCCCCCAGGGTGGAAAGGGTAGCCGGTATATGTGAAGAGTTGGGAGCTTGAGTTCTTCAGGCTGAAAACTGATCTGTATTGATTCTTTTGGGAATTGATACAGCTGGCTAATGTTGAAATTGAATTGGGTTGAATGAATTTCCCTTGATTGAAAATGAAAATACAGTTCTTGATGGATCCAGACTGTATTGAAATGAATATGGTTGCCAAGATGGATTGAGTGGAGCTTTGACACTTGACAACTTCTTTTTGGCACTGCCTCTTGAATACCCTTGAGAATTAATTGACAGTATTCCCTTGGAAGGAATACTTGGAGTGAGAATAACCAATGACTGCTTGATGGCGTCATTGGTCTTTGACGCTGAAACACTTGCTCTTGAGCCTTGATGATTCCTCTGAATGATTGGGTGCCTTGATGATGTGATGAGATGTTAGAATGTTGAAAAGACTATTTGATATTGCCACCATTGAATTTCTGTTGAAAAATGATGCACAATGATGTATAACATCATTTATGGCATATTGGTTGATTGGCAAGAAGATTACGTCCAAAGGTCTTGAGGTGGAAAGGCAGAGGGGAAAAGGATGGATGTGATGGCTTCAGAGCTTGGAAAGGTGTTTCTGGGCCTTTTGGGGTTTTTGGCCACTTTTGGGTTCTGAGCCAAAAACTGGCCCAAAAGGCAGGAAAGTGTCTTTTGGACACTTTGCGTCAAAGTGCGCAAAAATGCGCAAAATGCGCAAAAGTGCGCAAATATGCGCAAATGCGCAAAGTGCGCAAAAAGTGCGCAAATGCGCATTATGAGCCCAAATGGCCAAAAACAGCCATTTGGGCCATTTCCCCTGGTTTTGAGGGAAATGACCAGAAATACCCATTTGGGCATAAATTGCCGCTATGGGTGCTGGATTGAGGTGAAGGGCCATGAAGGCCCCAAAACACAAATGGCCATAAATGGGCCATAAGATGATGACGTGGCCATATTGGCCACTGGTGATGGATATGGCCAATTGGCCATAAAAGGACTGTGGCTTGATATGCCATATGGGGATCCAAGGAAGTGAATTGCCATGGTTGTGACAATGATGGTCATGTACCCTCTATACTCCTGGATGTCTATTTGCCATCTCAGCATGTGTCTATTAGTAGTCTTCATGTTTAGTAAAGACTTCAAGGCTGTGCAGTCTGTGTAGACTTCAAAGACTGCACCCTCCAAATAATAATGGAGTTTTTCTAGAGCCCAGACTAGACATAGACATTCTGTCTGGGTGGCCCCATACCTAGCTTCGGAATCTTTCAGCTGCCTGGAGATGTAACATATTATACCTTCTCTTGGTTCACCATCCACAATTTGTCTTTGGTGAAGGGCTGCTCCCAAGCCTTGGCTGCATGCTGCATCTATATACAACTTGAATGGTAGTTCAAAGTCAGGCAAGATGAGCACAGGTGCATTTGTGAGTTCATATTTGATCCTCTCATATGCATCCCTCCTTTCCTTGGTTATTTCAAAAACTACATCCTTTGAGCATAACTTGTATAAACTACTACTTATGTGGGCAAAGTTTTTGATGTGGTTTCTATAGTAGCTAGCAAATCCAAGGAAAGATTGCATCTCTTTGATGTTCTTTGGTACTGGCTTTTGCAGTACTGCTGCTACTTTGTTCTGGTCAATTTCCAGACTAAGGCCTGAGACTTTGTATCCTAGAGCTAGTAGCTCTTGTTGGCCAAAATTACACTTTTTAAGTGAAATTTTCAGATTGATGGGTGTACATTTACTTAGCACTCTGTCTATGTATTGTATGTGGTCTTCCCATGTCTCTGAGTATATAATGATATCATCAATATATACTACCATCCAGCCTTCCATTATTTCTTCTTGAAATATGGTGTCCATCATCCTTTGGAAGTGGGCTGGTGCATTTTTGATGCCAAATGGCATCCTGGTGTACTCATATATGCCCATATGGCATATTATTCTGAGCAACTTCATGGAGTTTGGTTTAACTCCATTTTGGTGGAAGCCTTTCATACAATCCATCTTGGTTATGTATTTGGCTTTGGCTAGCTTATCCAAGGCATGAGGTATCCTTGGTATAGGGTACCTGTCTGCTTTTGTGTAGTTATTCAGGGCTCTGAAATCTCCACACAATCTAGACTTGCCATCATGCCAGGTGATTAGGACAGGAGTGGTGATTTCCACTATTTCATTATGTCAATCTTCCTAATGACATCCATGTCCAGGAGTTCATTGATATGTTTCTCAATCTCTTTCCTGGTCTCCAGACTTGCTGGGTAAGGAGGTCTCCTTAACATGGGTGGATAAGGCCTTTCTACATCCAGATATAGTTCTATATCATGGCCTTTGATCTTGCCTAATGGTTCTTCACCAATGGCAAATGCTTGTCTATTATTCCTCAGCATCTTCAGTAAACTTAGCTTTTGTTTACTGGTGTGGGTAGTGCTAAACTGTCCCTCTCTGAATTCTTTCAGAAGTTCTTCCAGTGGGTCCTGAGAAGATATCTGGTATATATCAAGAGAAAATTTCTTCTCCTTGTTAGTACCAATGGTAATATGCCTATTTTTACTATTGTAAATATCTATGCCATACATCCTCTGGTAATCTGTTCCCAGTAAAAACCCTTGGATGTGGGCATCTTCAAGCACTACAAACTCTGGGTTGAGTCTGATATTACCTTTTCTGTGGGTTATAATTATCTCTTTGATAATTGTCCCAATAGAGGTCATCTTTCCAGATGGACTCTCAAAGTTCTTTGCCTTAGTGGGCAAGAGCTGTTTTTCCCAGTTTGGGAAGTGGCTATCCAGATATTTTCTTGCCACTATGGAGCAATGTGCTCCACTGTCAATGATCAGTGGGTGCTGAGAATTGTCAATACATACAGTCATTTTTGTGGCTGTTCCATGTATATATGCCATTCCTTTGGTTGGTGTAACCAGGAATGTTTGTGCATCTTGTGTGTGTTTGCACAAGTTCTTGTTGGCAGTATCCTGTGGAATGCCTGCTTCCAACTGTATAGCCTGGATTTCCAATGGGGTTTCCTCTTGGTATTCCACTAGAAGTTCCTCTCTTGGGTCTTGATCATCATCAGATAGTTCTCTGATGGCATCTCCCATAGAGTCTGATTCAGAATCCTCTGTTGGAGGTTCTTCTTCAGGGACTTTTTCTATAGCATAGACTTTCTTCTTTGCTTTTGGACAGTTGTTGGCATAGTGGTCTGTTGAACCACAATTGTGACAAGAATTCTTCTTCTTTGCCACTTCTGCCACTCTTTCTCTGGGTTTGTCTTTAAACTCTACCCTGAAAGGTTGTTTCTCTTTGAAACTATTGCTTCTATATGGGGTGAATTTCCCTATATTAGTCCTTTTCCTTATGTCTTGTAAGGTATTGGCTATGTCATCTAGAGTGCAATTTTGGTTGCATCTGCATTTCACTGCATGCTCTAGTTCTCCTGGCAGTTGTGTCAGAAGTTTGTGATTCCTCATCTGGATGTTCATCTGAGGATCAATGGCTTTAAGTCTTTTAGACTGTCTGAGACACCACTCATATGGATCTTTGTCCACAGAGTATTTGTCATTTTCAAATGACATGGTCTTTTGCCATATCCAAGTTCCATTACTGTACTTTTGGATTATTTGACTCTTCCACCATGGCCAATTTCTTCTGCCATGGATTTCTTTCATTTCAGTGTACCATATACTTGCATGACCTTTAAATGCAGTATTCAGTCTAGCAGTAATCCAGTAATCTGGTATGCTTGGTACATCAATGAAGAGTCCATCAATATAATCTATGAGTTCCATATGATCATATTCTCCTGATCCAGAGAATTTGGGCCAGTTTGAGGCCTCAGGAAGCTGTTTCAAGGCTTCCTTCTCTGAATAAGACATGCCATCTCCATCCTGGTATTGTGATGGAGATCTTGCCTTATTCAACAACATGGCATCTGGTTTGATGTCATCTGGTTGATATGGATTCTCCATAGCTTGGCCTTGAGGTTGGGGCTTTAAGCTATGGTAGGCATCAAACAATTTGTTGATGTCTTGGTTCAGACACTCCCTGTCCCTGCTGCTATGGTGTTGTTCTTCAGAGACTTGATTCAGTCTCTTGTTGGTTTCTTCAGAGGCTTTTCTCAGTTGAGCATATCCTTCCTGAAGGTTTTTAACTATCTGCTCCAATGAGGCTTGAGTTTTTCTCATCCTCTCTTGGGCAGCTGCAAATTCTGCAGCCTGCTTTGCAGATTGCTCAGCATATTGGGACATTTGCAACCACAGTGTGTCACTGTTGATGTTGCTCTCAGATGTGATAATGTTATTTTCAGTCTGAGTGGGGGTAATGTTTCTATTACTAGGACTACTGATTCTAGAGTGGTTTACAACTACTTCTGGTTCTTGTGTACTTCTTTTACCAAATCTAACAGCTTCTGGATCATGGGGTCTGACTCTTTCCTCCTCTGCTTGAAGGAGGCTTTGTTCTTGCCCTTGTTGCCTTGTCTTCTCCTGGAAACTTCCTGGAATTGTGAAGAATGGTGACTCTTGGCCACTGATCTGCTGGTTTCTGAATGGTGTGAAGCCACTGGAGAGCTGATTTGGCTTGCTCCTTGTGAACCTGAAGGAATCTGAGTAGGCCCTGTCTGGGTTAACTGTTCTTCTATAGCTTGGATAGTGGCTTGGTTCTCCCTTATCCTCTGTGCCCTTGCCTCCAGGAGTCTGTGCTGCCTGGTAGGGTTCCAACCTTTGGTGATTACCATAAGGTCCTTGAAGTCTATCTCTTTGAGACAGATCTTCTGGCAACTTGATCCCAGTTCTGCCCAGTGAGTTGCTAGGTTGAACCTCTTGTTGTCCATGCTCCATTGAAACAAATCTTTGAGGAGTTGGTGGATTTGAAGAACTTGATCCATATCCTTCCAGTCCTCTGGTTTGAGGTTTCTGTTGAATTGGAGTGTGAATGGCAAGGTTGATATTATCTCCCTCATTGTTTTGCCATCCACCACTGTGTCCAATGTGTCTTCTTTCAGGTCTTCTGGTTCTAGACATTCCTGCTCTATCCTCTGGCTGGTTCCTTTGGAAGCCAAGGTCTCTGAGGTATGCAGGGGACATATCAGTGTTTGCAAGCAGTCAAAAACTTCATGTTCTTAGGGTATTTACCTTTGACTGTGCCTTGTACAAATTTGTTATCTGCTGATTTGGGCAGTTTGCCTTTGGAGGTTACAACTGGGTTAATAATTGTAATCTTCCCTGTACAAGTGGTTAAGGTTGGTTTACCTTGTATTGAAGCAGAGTTTCGTGGTTTTCTACTCCTCTGAGTGGCTATTGGTGTCC